>CM046813.1:35506531-35539342 GCA_025617385.1 Murraya koenigii
TGATAAATTTTTTTAATATTTTAATTAAAAATTATTATTTAAAAATTATATTTATTATATATTATTAATTTTTATTTTATAATTATTATGCTTTCACTTCAACACTAAACATAACAAAAAATCTATTAATTAAGTGTTTTTTTTTTGAATCGATTTTTCAAATCACTACATAATTATGATATATTATTTGTATTTCAAGTGAGGTAGCACATAGTGTATTAGTTTGAGATGAAATTGTGTATAATATGGATTAAGATCAATCTCTTATTTTTTTTTTCTTTCTAATCCTCGTTATTTTTCTTTCTAATCCTCTTATATTAGAAATAAGAATATTAATTAGTAACGAAAGGCAGTTAGCCTATCTTTAATATTTATTTAAATTTTCTCTAAAATCCTTAGAAAAGTTATCTTTAAACCCTCATATTTATTAACTTTTACTATTTAAGCCCCAGTATTTATTTGATTTTATTGTTTAAGCCCCCACTCAATTAACCTATTGTCTCCGCCTCTGATTGGAGCCACTAGGCCAGAAACAAGAGAAACCCATCCAATTTGCATGAAGCTCAGAAGTTTTGGGGAGATAAAGCAAGTGTTGCCCTTTGGTTAAAGAATGCTTTACAACAAGAGTTGAAGAGAAAATATTATGGCGTACCACGTCATTTATATTTTAAAACTTGTGACAACCAACTCGTCATTTATATATATATATATATGTATGTATGTATATGTGTATAAACTACGTAACATTCATATTGAGAAATCTAATACTGAGACTAATCATTGGTGGACATACGTGGAAGGATGCTTGAATTTACAATTATAGCTGAGATTAATTACATCTAACATTCATAATTAACGCACGTTAATTTATAGATTTAACATTTTATATAGATCATCTTCACTACAAAACATCGACTAATAGACAATTAAAATTTACAAGAGTCGCCGCCTTTCACATTATGGGAAGAAGAAGCACCTAAAGAAGTCAAACAACTTAAGCGTAATAAATGCCGTTTGGTTTGGTTTGCTTGTTCGCCAACAAATGCCGTTTCACGCATCAACTGAAATAAAAATATATTATCGACCAAGTAACCAACCATGGCCATTTCTGGTCCCATATTTGTTTGCTGTAATAAAACCTAATTATCGCTAATTGACTTGTTAATGCTGCATTCTTTATATCATATTAACACGTTCAACTAAAAACATAAGAAATAAACATAATCTATATATGTTTGTTGTTGCACAAAGTGAGAAGCTTGCTTGATTAGCCTCGGAACCCCTTCACTGGAACCTTAATCTTCAAAGGCTTGGATTGTGTTTTTTGTGCCTCCGCCTCCGTTCTTTGCTGCCGAGCCTTCCTTTTATAGGCTTTCAACTGGGGTCTTTTGTAATTTTTCAAAAGCAATGCTTTACGAAGTATGGCTTACACGGTTAATATTAGGAAGTGTATTTACTGCACATGATGTGTCTGTGATCAGTGTTTTCTTTGCACACTTCAAAATACCTTAAGATGAATGAGGGGTGATACTAAAACTATTGGGCTGTTTTACACAATGGAATTGAGAGGGTGTGATGCATGAGTGTCATCATAAAACTATGCGGAGTTACACCCTCTAAATTTAAAGGGTTGTAATAAACTCTTATTTATGCTAAACTTAATGGACATTTATTATATTAGGCAAGCTGGTGCATGATTCCGCTATAACGCTATGATTAATTAAGTTCATAGCTTCAGGAGTAGCCAGTAAGTGGCTCATGACAAGGATCGCCTTGTCTCCAAAATATCTTCCCCTTCTATATATATCTATTAATAGACAAATCAATGTTTTAAAGTTAACTAATTAACAGTTTAAACAAGAGACGACTCCACATATATAGTAAAAGAAGAGGACCAACCATTGCATTAATGCAGAAATTTAAAAGAATTGATAACGTACGTTGAATGAAAGTATCACAAATTTTTTGATGACGCGCGTGCAAGTATCTTGACATGCAATCTGTTTTCAGTGTTGTGATTTTTAAAATATATAATATTAATTAACCTTCGAATAAGGCAACAAATATGAAATAAGGGTAAATGTTTAAGAAATATAAAGGCTAAAGGAAAAGAAAATTAATGGATGGGCAATGATCTCGCAGTCGCAGCCACATTGATTGCAAGATATGTGGCCACTTTGCGGTAAGATTTTTATCTTGAAAGATATAAGTGAGTTCTTATACACACCTGGAGGAGTGTGTGCTAAGACGAGACTCAATTGTTTAAAAAATTTCTCATCCAAGACTTTCCCATTTTCATTTCTCTTCAACGTCCTGGATGCCATTATATCCACTGTTTAGATCAAAATCCCATCGACTAATTATAATTGTTTACGTCACAAGCAAGCCATGGTACGCAAATATTTTCTCTTTTCTTCCTTGCAATACTTCGGAAATATTTTCTTTTCTCATATTAACATTTTCGTTTTAAGAAATTTCATATTACACTCTTTATGTAAATGAAAAATAATGTCTAAATAAATAATTAAGGGAAATTAATTATTAGCTCCTTTAACTTTTTCATGCAAAAATTTGTTTATAATAAATGAAAATTTTTGATAGAATGTGTCTACGTATCCTTGTGTTATATAATTTTTCCCGGAAATTTGAGATATCCATACGCTTGTTCATAATTTTGTAAGTAGTGGAACTATATATTTTACATGTACATTTGACAGTATAATTTAGAAGAGCATTTCCTTAACTTAAGTGAAGTCATTTGGAAATATTTGTACGTGTATTTGACAATATAATTTAAACGTATCTGAAAATATAAATTAAGAGTACTTATCATAATTAAAATTTAAAAAACACAGTGATTTTTAAAAAAATGATAAAGAGCCCATACACCAATCAAATGGTATAGCGTTATAATAATATTTAAAAAATAGTACTAATTTTTTATTTAATATTATTCATGAATCGACCCCATCATCCCTACCCATATAGGAACTCCAACGTCGTTTTGTCTTTATTGTGTCATATTAATGGATTCAAATATCGGAAGCCCTGATTTTTTGTTGTAGGATTTTATTAGATGCTCTTTGAAAATAGTGCTTGATGGCTTGATGCACAAGCACACTTTTAATGAATATTTTCTAATTCTCGAAATACCCTTCCAGTATCTTTACCAATGATACCATCTAACATGCAAAGTAAACACCGCTGCTGCGGGCTGCAGTTCTATATCCTTTTGCTATAAGCCGAGCCTTGCACTTACCCGTTTCTCCCTTCTCATTCAGTTTAGTTTTGAAAATCCACTTTACACCTATTTTCGCGGCTCCTTTTGGCAATTCTGTCAACTCCTTGGTACCATTTCTTTCATTAGCTTGAATTTCCATGTCCATGGCATCTCTCCAAGTAGAACTTTTAACAGCTTTTTCGAAACTTACTGGATCACTTGATGATGTAAGCATATATAGCTAGCTGTTGTATTTCTTTTTCCTCGGACAAACCATCACCGCTTATATAGTCCTCCATCCATACTAGTTTTCTTCTTATTATTCTCCCTTGAACTGGATTATTTACATTTGTTTGTGTAGAGGAACCCGAGCCACTAGCTTCACCTTGCTCAAGGTGTCCTTCTTCTCTTCCGCGGTTTCTTCACATTCTTTTTCATCTTTCCATCCAAGAGTATCACATCGAGTTGCTTCAGTTGTATTCTCCCAGCTCCATTTTTCTTCTTCTTTAAACATCACATCCCCCGCTTATGACAATCTTCTTAGATTCAGGATCATACATTCAAAAAGCTTTCAATTCTTCACTTACCTCTAAAAACACACACTTGAAGCTCTTATTGTCAAGTTTCTTCCTTTTGATGTCTGGTATGTGAACATGTCCGATACAACCAAACACTTTGAAATACTCCACAAAAGGCTTGAGTCCACTCTATGCTTCTCCAGGTGTTTTGTCTTTCACCACTGAGGTAGGACATCTGCTGAGAATATGAACTGCCCGATTTACAGCTTCCGGCCATAATTCCTTAGGAACTCCTTTGTCAGTCAACATGCACCGTTTGGTTCTTTCTCTCTGCAACCCCGATATTTTGTGGGGAGAAGGCTGCAATGAGTTGTTTGACGATCTCATTTGAACTGAAATATTTGTTAAACTCCGATGAGCTGAGCTCCCTACTTCGATTAGTACGTAAGCAAGAAATATAATTCCCTTTCTACCATACTTTTGAAATTCTTAAACATAGCAAATTCCTCTCATTTAGCATACAAGAAATAAGTCTACATCTTATGACAATAATCATCTATAAAAGTGAGTATGTACCTCTTGTGGCTATTTGATTCAGGAGTGATACGACCACAAATGTCAAGAGTGCTCAAGCTGTAATAGTTGATAAACTCTCCACAAACATTTCTTGGGAAAAGGGTCATGATGCTGCTTGCCAACAACGCAATCAGTACATAATTTGGGAGAAGCTTTGAGAATCAGCAAACCCTTCACCAGCTTTCTGTATGCCAATGTTCTCAAGCCTTTCATGTTCAACTGTCCAAACCTCCGATGCCATAGATGAGTTGTTGTGTCCTCAGATGCCAGTTGAAAACAAGCTTGTCCTAGAGTATGAGTAGGTGCAGAAGCACACAACATAAACATCTTATTTGCTGACATGTTTGTTTACATAATTACTCTTATTGGGTGATAAATCTTGCGTACACCATATTGAATCACAGTGGCCAAATCCTTTTCTTGAAGCTGTCCAATATTAATCAAATTACACTTGAGCTTGGGAATGTAAAATACCTCAGTGATCACTTGTGTTGTTCTAAGACCCTGTATCCAGATGTTTCCCTTTCCCATGACAGCCATTTCTGAGTTGTTGTTTATCGTTTGCCTAAATGACTTGTCGAGCTTAATAAACCACCTTTTATCTCTACTCATGTAATTGTTGCAGCCAGAGTCCAGGAACCACACCTCATCTCTTTTGGAATTATGCATTTCAACATAGAACATGAGCAACATTTCTTCATCTTCATCCAACTCAGCATAGTTGATGTTTCTGTCCCAGCTGGGACATTCATACCTAAAATGTCCTAACTTGTGACAATTAAAATATTCAACGGCGGCTTTGTCAAAAGATTGTCTTTCTCGACCTATTTCTCTTTCTCTGAGATTTCCACGACATTTGCTTTTTCCTCAAAACTTGTCTTTCTCACTTGCACTAAGCCTCTCACCACTTGTGACCTTCAAAGCTTGCTCATTCCGAAACTTCTACGCATGAACAAGCAGTGAGCTCTGCAGATCATCCACAGAAAGCTAATCAATATCTTTTAACTCCTTAATAGAACATACAATGTAGTTGAATTTTTCAGTAAGGGTACGCAAGACCTTCTCTACGATTTTCACGTTCGGCATATCTTCTCCAGTATTTCTCATGTCATTGGCTACCAACATCACCCTTGAAAAATAATCAGTGACAGACTCACCTATCTTCATCTCCAGGATCTTAAATTCTCTGCGAAGAGTTTGAAGTTGAGCATGCTGTACTCTGATGTTTCCTTGATATTTTCTCTTCATTGAATCCCACAACTGCTTGGATGTGCTCTTCTGAATGATTGTCTTCAGAATTGGCTTGTTAATTGCCGAGAAGAGATAATTTTTTGCCTTTAGGTCTTTTAGCTTTAAATCCTCTAAGGTTTTCCTTTGTGTAGTAGTCAATGTCTCTCCTTCAGCTGGCTCAGTATAATCTGTTTCGATGATGCTCCAATATTCCTTCGATCTCAAAAGGTTTTTCATCAGCATAATCCAGTGATTGTAATCTACATCAATCTTGGGAATACTTGGTTAGGCAAAGTTGCTAGCTTTGGCAGCCATCGCTTTCACTCTCTTACAATTCGCCCCTTTGTAAAGCTCTGATACCACTGTTAATTAAGCTGGAACACAAATGCAGAGAGCAACAGAGTTTGGTAGCTGTAAAAGCTTATTTATTGAATACTAAACTAAGGTTTTTATACAGCCATTACAAATAGGAATGATTCAAAGTACTAAGATTAAGGAAGAACAATTCAAAAATAAATTTACACCCTACAAACCAGGGTTTATTCAACACACACTAACAAACTCAGAAATTAAAGGGATAATATGTCGACACTTAAGTAGTGTTTTTTTTTTTATTTAATATAACATTTAATATATACGTAGGAAATAAATATATTTAATAAGATTATTTATGAGAAAAAAATTAATTTTTTATTCAGATATTTTATTATTAAGATAAAAGTCATTAAATTTTATTTTTTCCACTCAGATGAAAATGTCTTATAATAAAACTTTAGATATAAAAATAAATAAACCAGATCAATAAATCTTAAATTAAACTAAATTAAAACTTTAAATATAAAATAAACAACTCTTTAGTCAGTAAATACCTAACAAATAATAGAAGCAACAATATTTTACATTTAAAAAGAAATAAGACTTGTAAAAAGCTAGTGGCATTATTTTTCTTTTTTAGTTAGCAGTAATAGTAATGGTTGTAAGGCTTAAACTATCGTCGACAGTCTGGTCTATGCAAACAGGGCAGTTGAAGGATCGGAAACGTAGCCATTGATCTATGCAGTCCTTGTGGAACATACACATACACTTTGTGGTAACATCCTAACAACTTCCCCATCCACATATTGTCCCAAGCATACTTTACAGATTGTATACTGAAAGGTCGATGCACTAGTACTTCAGCTTGACGCATAATAACTTGTATCTTGACCAAAGGCGGATATTAAAATTAATTCAAGCTTATCTCGCCGTTGATCTTGATCCAAATCTTGTTCATGAACTTGATGAACTCGATGGCGAACTTGAATTTGATAACTGTGAAGATCGTGAGGAGAGTTAATGTTCGAAAATTTAAAGTAATTATAAGGATGAAGGCGGTTGCCACTGAATTTGGTTATCGGTGGTACAAGTAAGGTAAAGAAAATGCGTTTCCGAGTTCGTGACCAGGGAGGAAAAGGTGTAATAATGGCCATGGTGATTGAGGACGTGTTATGCACAACTTAATTTGCATCCGTTTATATGTAAGATCAATTGCGTTGTTTTGCTCAGTGGTATCATAATTAGTACTATACCTAGAGAGAGTACTAATCTAGCACATTAGTGTTGACACTTGATTTTTTCCCTCTTGGCGAGTGCAATAGATAGAGCTAACCTACGCATACAGTAATAAAAGAAGAAAGGGTGAAATGGGGGTCAGAAATGGTGGTTTCCTGTGTGTCTACTCTGATGATTTGTAGAGTGTATTTTGAAAATAAATGAGTTTTTGTTTACTAAAGTGTTTATACTTTACTTTTGGTATTTTTTTTTCTTAAAAATACATTTATGGAGATAAAAATGGAGCATGATTCATGGAGTAGGTGTCGGTGTCGTGTTCCTATTTTTAGATGTGTAGTGTCTTTATAGCTAACTTCTTTACCTATTTTCTTTGTACTTTCGTGATTCTATCAGGGTGATAGGCGTTATTTCGATATTTCAACTTTCTTGACTTTACGTTATTGACTCATTTAAGGTCTAGATCCAGATCTCCTCATTTTTTATCTCGAGGGTTCCTAACTTTCCATCTAATAACCTTTGTTCCTATCTTCAAGGGATTCGATTTTTTATTTTTGAGATTCTAACCCCTTGAACTGGTATCAATCATCAAATTCCATATTAACAATTAGGATTATAGCTAGGCACATGCAGTTTCAGATTTTCTCCTTTTTTGTTTCCTTAGCAGTCAATCCTTGTCTTCTTTTTTTTTTTTGACCTTTTCATCTCCTGTTCCCTTTTACACGGATGAAAATCCTTGTTTTTTCTTAATATGCTTTGATTTATTTTTCAAAAAATTCAAATGCAACTGCTTAATTCTACTTTTTAAATCTTTTAAAAAAAACTACTTTTATATTTTTGAAGAATTTTTTTATCATTTAAAAAAAGGGATGCGCAATTATTCAAAGAAAAGAAAACAAAAAATGCTCAACTGCTTTAGCTAGTTTTTGCTTTTTAAAATATAAACGTTAATTACTTAAGCCAAGAAGGCGGGGTGAACGCATAAAAGAAATAAGGAAATTATACAAGGTTGGATTTATTTAATTGCCTCCGCTCGTTCCAACTGATTTTCTTCAAATATTAATTTAAAGTTAGAAAATAAAACCACTAATGGAGCTCTTGAAGCTCTTTTGTGACATTTGTTTGGCTATGATTTAGCTCCTCCTAACAAATTATTTAGATGTATAGAAAAATAGATAATAATGAACAGATTTTAAACCATAGACAACTATCTATATCTTTAGTAGAAAAGTTAGTAGTTCATTTTCTTTGGGCCCCAATTTAGTTTGGGGCTGAATTCCTTAGTACCACAATTGACATGAAAAAATTAAAAAGGGCCCTAAAATTAGGTCCATTAACATTGATCATTTCCAATCTCTTTTAGTAAACCTAAACACAGAGCTCCGGTGGAATTAGTAAACGTAAACTGAGATTTGGGGATTTAGAAATCTAAATTAATTATACAATAATAAAGCGGTTTCTCATACATAAACCGCCGCAATTACAATAAACCACGCTCAACCATTGTCCTTCACACCCAGTAATGTAAGATGAATGCAAAACGGCGATTTCATAATTCACATAAACCGCACATTAATTTTCTAATTTTTTATGTTTTATTTTAACATTTTTACAGGATTGAAATAGTCCTGGCATTGGTAATGCAGTGGATACCCAATAATGGAAACGCATTACTAACACCAGCACCATTGCCAGAACTTGCCTCAAAACTCTCCTCGATCGTCTGATGCCTACAAATTGGACAGTGCAATGATTTGACGCGAAGCCACTTATCTATACACTCCTTATGGAACATGTGCAAACACCGAGGCAAAATCCTAACAGCATCTGTCTCCACGTAATCATCCAAGCATATTGCACAAGCTTTATTAGCAAAAGTGGTAGTGGAATTACTAGGCAGCCCTCTAGCTACGTCACCGTAGGTGAATACAGGGATTGCTGCAAGCTTATCTTCACGATGATGATGACAATCTTGACATTCCTGCTGTCCACGACGTGACTGGTTTGATCGATTGAAACATCCGTAAAGAGTTTTGATTAATAAAAAACAAATTAAACCAACTACGATGATGATTGCCCCCAAGGCAGTAGTTGGGTTAGCTGCCATAATCGGTTCTAGATTCGTAGGGACTCGGGTTCAAGTCTTGAGGGTGGAGAGGTAAAAACTCTTTGAGCTGCCACCCTCTCCTTTTAAAAGAAAAAAAAAAAAACTACGATGATGATTGCTATGCCAATGCTTAGGGTTCTGGTGGTGTATTTATGGTAATAGCAGGACAAAGTTTGTTCTTGATCCATGGGTTATTTTAGATTACTGGGAAAAGAGTATAAATTAACGCTTTGCACCCTTTATATGGAAGAGGATTAGTGATGCTTAACTGTGCCAAGATTGCAATATAGCTTGCAATAAATTCTTTACTTGTGGATGAAAAAAATGATTTCAAAATGAATTTGTACACGGCATTTTTTTATTGGATAATTGTAAGCGACACCCGATAGTTTTCTAACTTTCTTCAGAGAATCGGAGTCACTATGAAACTTCCAAGAATTTCAGTTTCATCCATGTTTGTTAGTTTACAGAGAAAATTGTGCAAAAGCGTTACTGTAGGTATAGTAATTTAAGCTGTAAAATGCGACACATGTACATCCTCACTCCTCTATATGGAATATACAATTGTACGATGCTATACAAATTTCAGTAATATCATAACTATTTCTAGAGAGCAGGTTGCTAGAATAATAACCACTTGAACGGTTGTTCAATAAAATGTTAACACGTTGATGAAAGAAGGATTAAATGTGTGCATGAGTTCATTTTATTCGATGATTATGTGAATTACACCAAATAGACAAAAACTTCTCCCCACAGAATTGCGGACGCAGGAAACTTCCAAGAAATTCATTGAGTTATACAGTAGACATGAATAATTATTTGTAGCTATCTATAAATTTATTTCAAACAAGACTGAAAAGAGAAAAAAAAGTAGAATTTTGTCAATTTAAAAACTTGACTAATGACTATAGGCAATAGTTTCATTTTAATTCGAAGATATTATAGTAGCTAATGTGGGCTTTGGCGGTTTGCTTGCTTCAGTTACCCAAGATTGAGATATGCATTTTGCCATTTTACTGCCTCAGAAGATTTTTTTTTTTTAGTTTCGATTTATTTTTTATTTTATTTTATTTTATTTTTAGTCTTTCAACTTATTATGCGGCCTACTTTATTATTTAAAAAAAAATAAATTCTGAGCTAGTTTAAGCTATGTGGAAACATGAGGTGAACTCATGTCCTCAGGACGCACGATAAATACCGTCAGGTTCGTTGAATTTCTATGTTGATATCATGATACAAATTCATGATGAACATTATTAGCATATCCTGTCATGAAATTTGAACAAGTTCAAAGATCTGAGGATCAAAAGGAGATGGGACGCCATTTGATCAGCTTTAATAGTGTCACTTTCCCTAGCAATGAGAATATATGTAGGAGGTATAGTGGGAGACCAGCGTATCAAAGCTGAAAGACCCCCGCTCCACATGCGTACGGTTTTTATATAAAGTGATTAGGTCGAAAAGCAATTAAGCATCGACGCACACACATTCTCAGAGCACTTTACTTTTCAAGGGCCCAGCCTGGTACGAACCACGCATATGCATTCAAATAAACTTTATAATTACTTTATTTAAAATAATGTTTTGTTTTGTCAACTTGTGTTGTCTTTGCAGGAAATGTAGTAACCAGCTAGCTAGCTCCTGAAAATTTAATGTCGTTAACCAAGTTACAAGGACCAACGTTATTAAAATTAAACAATTAATTAATCCTAATCTCAAGTTTGTTTGAACTTGTATCCTAGTAGCCACCAGTTTAAAAAGGAGAATTCCCGGAACCTCCACAATAATTGACACCTTCTCCTACAGCAACTGCAGTACTTTTCTCTTAAAAAAATAAAAAATTGGAGCAAGCACGAGTGTGGATGGTGGCGGCATCATCCTACAAAAGTAGCAGGTCATCAGAATCTACTCTCCTTCCGATGGCTGCAGGTATGAAATTAAGATCCGGCAAAGAGCAAAATACGACCAGGCCATGTCTCGTTGATTCTTCCCATCCGCGGCCTCCAAAAACTTTTAAATGCAGTACATGTGATAAACATTTTTCGTCGTCTCAAGCCCTTGGTGGGCACCGGAATGTCCATAGACGGGGGAAAGCTATAGTTAAGCAGCTGCCCATGGTTCATCATCACTGTTGTATCCAGCAAAATAATTGTTTGGGTAAATATCGGACAGGCCCTCGAAACCCTTCCAGCTCGAGTAAAACACCCCGAAGACAGCGTAGCTCGAGCAGAAGTCTAAGACGCCAAAGCAGTCGAGGTCGAGCCCACGAGCACTCCTCTGTTGCTCGAGATCCTCTCTCCAGATCAAAGCTGCCGAGGTCAGAGACTTATAGTCATTCGAGCTCCGACCTCTCTTTTCTACTCGAGGTCATCGGGTTCAGCAAAGCTGTCGAGGTCGAAAGCCAAGCACTCCTTGCCTGCTTGAGGTCGTTTACCCGGTCAAAGCTAGTCAAGGTCGAGGAAATTCAGAGATGCTCGAGCCCGAGCACTCCATCACTAGCTCGAGGTCGTCCCGGGTCAAAGCTGGTCAAGGTCGAGATGGTCAAGGTCGAGAGCCGAGCACATCTCTCCTGCTCGAAGGGATCCACGAGCACATCTGGGCAAGACCCGACCCAGGGCAACCCGACCCGTTTTTTCAGAATCCTGGCACACCTTTGATGTCTCACCAGGATCCCACATGGTGCGATGGAGATACTGTTGCTAGTGGCTGGCACATGCTTCCAAGGTGTCATAATTCCTAACGCACTTGCCCGACATGGTGATCTGGCCACGTGAATCGGGTTAAGGGGACAGCCGCTCATCCCTAGGGAATATTCTGCCAATCCCGGCTGTCAGAGGGATCCAGATACCACTAGCGTGGGAGTGGACAGCCTGGAAAGAGAAAGAGCGGGAAAAATAGAGTATAAAAGGAAACGAAGGAGAACGTTACAGGGGTTGGAAGAATTGAATCCGAAAAAGAGGTTGGCAATTTTCATTCACAAAGGATCTGTAAGCTCAAACGAGTTCTTCCAATTCTAATCTCTCTCATTTGATATTCGGAAAACACCATACTTATCCAAAAAGGGGGGGCGAAATAATACCCCTTCCATCTTTCCGGTCTCCTCACTAAGGGAGATACCAAAAGATAAACCCGACATCGACTTGAGCGTCGGAGGGTTTCGCGGACACGCCCGGCGACCCCGACCCGATTTTCCGTGAGTACGAGTTCGGAGATCTCCACTCGAAGAAGGCAGTGGAATAGGACGAAGGGGGTAACCCTGCTCGAGATCGAGCTTATCGCGAGCGAAGGATCGAGGCACTCGTTTGAATCCATGAGCGTAAGGTTCGACAGATCCCGCTCGAGCTGCTTGGAGGCACTGTTTGAATCCGCGAGCAGAAGGTTCAGACAGTCCTACTCGAGCTGTTTGGAGGCACTGTTGGAAGGTTCGAAGCACTGTTGAGGCACGCGGGAAAAACTGGATCAACAATAATCACACTGCTCAATCCTCAAATCCTTACTCTTACGTTGTTAACCGCACCTGTCTTACCTTGTCACTCTCACCTTTTACAGTTCCAGCAGGCAGCCCTAGTTCATTTACTCAAGGGAGTGCTAGTTACTATCATCATTCTGTGCCCTTAGTGGTGCTTTCTACTCGTGAAATGAGGCCTTTTGTCATTTACCCACCACCTAGGCCTGGTTCGAAGCCCATTCGCTTTTATAATTTCTTAGATTCAAAACTGGATGAAGAGAACAAAATACTGTAGAAATATAGAGTTCGTATACATGAAGCTGATCATATTGATGCAAGCCTACTGTGACTAATTTGAACTTGAATATGCCACCTGTGCTTCCTTCTCGAAACCAAGAAATAGCTGCCTGCCATCAAAGTTTCTATCTCCAGCACATTAGGTTTGGTTTCCAGCCACGGGTAAAGATCGAAATGAATTAATCAAATATTTAAAGCGCACGACATTAGTACTTCAGTGACTTTCTAGTGTGGTGTGTATGTATTAATGTATATATTCATATAATATATCTTGTTTTGTAGCCTGTCTTTTACTTTTTAAGCCTCTTGTATCTCCATCACACATCCCCTCAATCTATATTAATTATTTGGGGATGTTGAACTTGTCATAATATATATTGTACGTAATTCCTGCATGAACAAGAATTTGTGTTTCAAAGGAGATCTTTTATTATTTTTATGGAACTTATTTAAACGTGAAGAAGTATAAATAATTTCTTTTACTGATAATCACCGCATTTTATGCCTTCAATTGTATATATAAGAGAGAATATGTCATATGGACCATGAAAAAGGAAAATGAACCTTGAATCATATTAGTACTAGAATGTACGTATTCTAGTTATCTTCTAGAAACTGCTGGACGGACATTTTGTTTTATATACAGTAATTAATTCTTAACGTTTAAGCTCAATATGCCTGCATATTGAAGTATCAACAAGTTTAAAAGAAAATAATGAGTTTGGAGATTTTCACTTTTCAATTAATGGTGGGATTGTACTCCCCTTTTAATGATTAATAATAAAAAAAAAATCATCTCTATGCTCCGGATTGATGCATTTTTGTTTTGCATGATGTTAACATATCATTTTTTTTTCTTATTTTCAGCCTTCTATGTATTGTCTGTGTATATGTTTACTCTCTTATAATATGGGCCGGCACCAAATTCCTGATTCTTTTTATCTTTATATTTTGCACCTTTTCAAATTTGAAGGTATGTACAATTTCTTTGAAGATATGTTGCTTTGAAGATCACAGTGAAGTTCATGGCGCCATGCGAGATCTAATAATTAGACCTGACATCTGCAATCTCACCATATTCAGAGAGGAGATCGTACCATAAGAAACAAGAAACATTTGCTCACATTTTAGGATACTGTGAGCAAAATGACATCCACTCCCACATGTTACTATATATTAGTCCTTGCTCTTCTCAGCCTGGCTTCGATTAACCCCTTAAGTCGATTCAGAAACCTGAAAGTTGGTATTGTAATTTATGGAGTTTGGACTTATTATCAATTTTTTTTCCTACGTCCGAGTGAGAGCTGCAACAAGTCAGTTCTATTGTCTTTGCAAGAATCCTAGAATATGGTATGGAATATACTAATATGTAGTTTCAACCTTTAGAACAACAAGATTCAATTGCATATAGAAGGCCACGAAAGAGAGGTGGAGAATTGTTGAAAAAATCAAATGAAAGCATATGTTCAAAGTTTGGCCAAAATTGTTCAAAGTTAAATTGTTCAAAGTTTGGCTAAAAATTAGGCAATCTTCAAACAAACTTTGACAATTTTAAAGGTTTGGTGAAATAGTGCTATCATGCATTCTTATAAATAGCTATTGTTCTTCATTAGTTAAGGCATTCCATAATTGAGAGCAATTACAAGTGAAGCAATTAAGAGAGTTGAGAGAGCTTTCACTTGATTGCTAGGAAAATTCATTTGGGTGTATTGGGGTATTGGGTTTTTGTGAGCTTTTCTCAATTTATAAATTCTCATTTGTTAGTAAAATTATCTTCCAGTCTTTGCCCGTGGATGTAAGCATTACGCTAAATCACGTAAATTATTGTGTCAATTTTCTTTGAAATTATTTACATCACATTTACGTTTCTCCAGAAGTCACAATTACCATAAATTGGTAATCTGTTCAACCCGCGTTTCCGCACAACAACCATAGTAGTATAGCTTGTTGCAAAACCTTCCATATATTTAAAGATGAGCCCACTTCAGGGCTAGATGCAAGAGCTGCTGTTATTGTTATAAGAATGGTTAGGAACATAGTGGACATGGGAGAACATTGGTTTGCACTATCCATCAGCTAAGCATTGACATATTTGATTCTTTTGATGAGATGAGAAATGTTAATGCCACTTTAAAGGAACTATGTTTTTTTTTTTAAATTCCCATAAATTTATGAGTATTAAGCATTTAACTTGGCATTGCAACTGTTTCTTTTGAAGTAAGGGGGCCAAGAGATATATGATAGGGCTCGGGTCCTAATTCTATCCATCTTATAAGTTATTTCAAGGTAATATATCATAAACATTCACAAATGACAAACTATGAAATCTTAACTTTAAATTATGATCGATTGGGATACAAATCAATTACATGAAGAGACACTGAAACTAGTTAATGCATGTATATTTCCTTTATGAAGAAATATTTTTTTGTAAATTATTGAAGAGATTAACTTGGTTCCATTGTTACATAAACAACATCTTAAGATTATTAGGTTATATATTTTTGTAGGGCAGTAATAATTGTGAAACTTTATTATAATAAAGTAATGTGTTTATACTCTGTAGATACAAAAAAAAAATTGTAATAAGCAAATTGCAGAAAACTAATGTGAATTTTAAGGTGCGTTACAAATATTGTTTTCTTTAAGACATTATTTGAAACTTTATTATAATAAAGTAATGTGTTTATACTTTGTAGATACAAAAAAATAATTGTAATAAGCAAATTGCAGAAAATTAATGTGAATTTTAAGGTGCGTTACAAATATTGCTTTCTTTAGGACATTATTTGAAACTTTATTATAATAAAGTAATGTATTTATATTCTGTAGATACAAAAAAATAATTGTAATAAGCAAATTACTGAAACTTAATGTGAATTTTAAGGTGCGTTACAAATATTACTTTCTTTAAGACATTATTTGCTACAATCATTGAGTGAAGCATATGGGTTAAGAATATACGCCTTTAGGATACAATGAAACACTTACTTATTTGCTTGTGTTCCAAACCTTATTGCAAGTTTGCCAAGAATTAATATATTGTTTATGCAGTAAACAATATATTAGATATTTGATGAATATATAGATTTTTTATATGATAAAATTCATTTTAGGAAATAAGGCTGAGAAAAGATTGGTGTACGATCACAATTTTCATGTATAAATGGCCTAAACATAGCCTTTATTTATGGATGTACTTGTGTCTCTCTATTTGAGTTGTTATATTTCATGATACTCCTTCGTTCATGGCCTTTAGATCAATATTTGATTTTAATCAACGGTCTAAATTGATCCATCGTCATTTCAAATGAAATGACAATGAAATGATGCATCCTTAAGTGAAAATATATCTCTTTACGAAAAGACATAAATTATTTTGAAATTGTTACCAGCCATGGTGGCCTCATACGAACCAATAACATACTTGTTCAAATATGTATTCCCGCACCTATTTCCAAACCTAAGATAACATTAAGCTCTGAGGCTTTCAAAATCTCCATCAATCGCTACTTGCGATGTACAATATAACCATTGTAGATACAGAAAATTTATATATAAATTGATCCTTCAAGCTACGTATAAAACTATCTTGTAGTCATTACTTAATGAATCCAATTCAAATCTAATGCTACAATGGTAGGATCTGGGAGAACTTTATTACATTTTGGGAGGGGTCTGAATTCTCTTGTTGCGACGTTCCACAAAAATATGGGATTTAGATTTTTATCATGAAAACAAAACAAACCATAACAAGTTTTAGAGAGGTTCGAGTACTTTATATGATGATAAATTTATTAGTGTTTGATCTTGGAATAAGACATAAGTAGAAGCATTAACATAATCAAAAACAAGGCGAGTATTGTCATCACTGTAGTTGTTGAGATGTCTGGAAATTAAACTAGGAATGTTAATTAAAGCACAACTGATTTTACAGACGTACCTGTATTGCTGTAAAGATTTCACTGGTAGCCGTGTTATAATTTCATCGATTGCATCTTCAGTAAATTCTTCATTGTTTTTCATTATTATCTTTCTTTCAATCAATCTTCCCTGCCAGAGAAAATGCAAAAATATTCTCAAGTCCAGTTTGTTTCCAAATTTTATCAAAACTAACTCTTCGGCAAGGATAATGGCCGACAATATTTATGGAAACCTTAGGCGTAAAATGAAAATTTTTACTGCAGTGTCAAATAATTATCCTTTTAATTAATTTTATCAATCCTCCAGATTACTAACGAAATGATGAAAGGTAATTGCAGCAAGTTATTAATCACAAGCAGAAAGCAAATTGGACGGATAGGCTATGCTTTCGCTGCCATGTTGACTGCAAGAAATGTGGGCAGTTTATGGTCAAATTTTGATCTTTATTTTTTAAAAAACTTCATTTTAATAATTTAGATACCATTGAAGTGTCCCCTCAGTAATTTCCCCTTCTCATTTCTTGATGCTTACTTCTTGGATACCATCTTATTCAGTGTTGAGATCAAACTCCGATTATAGCTGATCTTGATATTTTATTTCAACCGTGCTTCTGTAAATTGGTTCAAGATATTGGACCAAATAATTTTCCCTTTTCTTGCTTGCAATACTCTTGGTATTTTACTGCAGCGTTGCATCATCTGTCAATCGGTTCAAAATATGGTACGAAATAATTTTCTTTTTATGCAAATTATTACCTTAATATTCTATAGTCTTAATTGGTTTATTTTTACTGGCAGTCTTCTGCCTTGACAGATATTGCTAGCTCCAAGCTTATGCCTGAAGAAGTGAGCTTGGAAATTCTATCAAGATTGCCTGTGAAATCTCTAATGAGATTGAGATGTGTTTGTAAATCTTGGTATGCTTTAATCCGGAATCCTATGTTTATTTCCAAACACCTTGAAAATTTTAATGATGACAACGCTCATCTCATGATTAGCTATCAGATTTATGATGACAATGGATACAACATTCTAACCAGTTTGTTTAAAGACAAAACATTGGTAGATATATCTTTTGAAAATATCCATAGGCCCATACTTAGAACGCTTTTGGGTCCTTATGATGGTATATTTTGTTTATGCGATGACGGTCTAATCACTTTATGGAACCCTGCAACAAAAGAATGCAGAACTCTTCCGAATTATAAAAGTTATCTTCCAGCTTTTGCAACTTTTTTAAATAAAAATGCTATATTTGGGTTATATGACACAAGTGGTGACTACAAGGTAGTCTTTATATGCAAATTCTGGGATGAGAAAATCCAAGCCGCTTATGAGCATGCACATGTTGCAATTTACACTTCAAGTACTGATACTTGGAGAGTTTCAAAAGGCAATATTGAGTGGATTCCTTATGTGTTCGAGAGTTATTACGAAAACGCCAATTTTAATGGAGCTTTTTATTGGTTTGTATCTAGAGCTGATGATTTCCACTCAAAATTAATCCTTTTATTTCACATCAGCGATGAGGAGTTCAAAGAGATACAGAGGCCTTCCATTCCTTATACTCCTTTTGAGAGTCTTGCGCCACTGAATGGCTCTATGGCTTTGCTACACTTAGATGAAAGCAATCAATGTATTGACATATGGGTGATGAACGAAATGAATTGGATCCAACAATTCTCAATTGGACCTTTTTTAGGAGTCAAGTCGCCATGTGGAATTTGGAAGAACAATGCAGTTTTAATGGAATCAAACAACGGGCACCTGCTCTTATGTGATCTGATTGTCCAAGAAGTGAGGGATCTTGGACGCTTTAGTAGTGGAGATCTTGGAACCGCAATCCTAATTTATTGCTACAAGGAAAGTTTAATCAGATTCAAGAGAGAGGAAGAAGATAGTTTATCTGATTCTTTCGACATTCCATGGCATATAATGGGAGAGTATTAAATTCCAAATTAGATACTGCTCCTTTTGGTGTTGTGGTCTAGGCGAAGCCAAAACTTTAAAGTGTTTGACAAATTTTCCATATTATCATAATTATTTTTCAAAATTATCATTTCCCAAATTCATATTCAAGTTGCACCATGACAAAATGGAAGCTTAAAGTTTGTTAATACGGAGACTAAATGTTTCTTAATAATACTAATTATATTAAAAGAAAACTGAATAAATAAAACTAAGATTTTGAGGTCCTTTTAGAACAAACTTAAATATCTCAAGTTTACTAAAATAGGCAAATCCGAAATATAATCTTATAATAAAATTCTCTTATCCATAAGAAATAAAATTCTCCTATTCAAAATAAGAAAGGCAAAGAAAACGGAAACCAAATCCAAGTTGTAGACAAAAAAATAAAAATTCTAGAAGAATCGGGAAAAATTAGGAAAAAATATTAAAATCTAAAAACGATTAGGAAAGAAAAGAAATTTCTAGGCTCAACACGGACTAGAATGGCATTGGCAGTTCTAGGTTTTGTTCTTCTCATCTCAAGCTTCGAAATAGTATATTATACACTTGTAGCCAAAGTTATGCCATTAAGAAGATACCCTGCTTGTAAATCACAACATCCTATCAATTCCGTTTCCACTAAACTGCTCCATCAATTGGTATTAAAGATGAGGGGGTATTAGAGATGAGGATGATGGGGTATTAGAGATGAGGAAAACTAAATATCGTTTTAGTACAAGACCACGCTAATGCTATTAAGTTACGCTCTAATTGAAGCGTGATTAGATCCGTTCTAATCCAAATTATTTAATGAGAATTTTAATAAGGCATAAAGCGAGATTAGATAACGCCCTAATCCAAACGACTCTACAAGAGAGATTTTTGACAAATCATTCCAAATGAATTATAAAAGAGAAATTTTATTGAATTATTGAATTGAGGTTATGAAAATAATTATAAGACCTCTTTATTTATAATAGAGTAAACCTACTTCCCTAAGTTAATTTAAAAAGAAAAACTAAATCACAATTATAATAGAAATAAAAGACTAAAATATTGTTCTTTAATTAACTCTAATTAAAATAAAAAATAAAATTCTAAAATCTTAAAATAACTAAATTAACGTCCTACATCACACCACCAAAATATCAAATCTAGCATAATTACTCAATTGATAGAATTTTTTGTACTTTAATATTTAATCTGAACACCAAAGCACTCATTTAATAAATTGTAACATATTGGTTTTTACTTAAGACACTCTAAAATATATACTAAAATTATCCTCAACTAAATCTCTGTTGTTATGAATTTTTTTCCTTCTATATTCATAAAAATAATTTTCATACCCAAGAATTTAGTTCAAGTGATTGCTAAACTTATTATGTGAATAAATGAAAAGATTCTTTCAAGAAAGAGGTAAACTTGTCATATATGAATGAATGGAGGATTTTTTTTTTTTTTTTGTTCTTCATCTCATTCAATTGTAATATTGACCGTTGTTTGATTTAAAAAAAATTAAAATTGATAAAATCAACAAGTAATAGATAGGAAAAAAATGTGTTTGAAAGCTTCAATTTTATTATGGTTTGATGAATCTTTCACCATTTAAAAAAATTACTAGTTAAATAAAAAAAAGGTTCAATACTTAAATTGCTGAGATCGAGAATATAAAATTATGGTTTATTATCTGAATGTAGTAAATGAGTGGTAAAAAGTCAACATTTTTTGTCAATTGTATATGGTTGTCGTAATAGCAAATTCAATTATGAGCATTTTAGTGATATAAAAATTATTAAAGGATGAGTAACTGCATTTTACGTCCCTCCTAAGAATTACGTCCCTAAAATTGCAAGAAATAATTATTCATTTAATTAACTTAACCAAGCCTCCAGATTACAGAACAGAATGAAAATTTACGGATGGGCAATGACTTCGCTGCCATGTTGACAGCAAGAAATGTGGTCAGTTTATGGTTAGATTTTGATCCCCATAGGTTTCTACTTATTATTTTTTCAAATTGTTTATATACCACCTAAGTGTGTGACACTAGACTTTTCAATTTCTTTCTCTTTTTCTGGAAATTACAAGATTTTTCACTTAGTTACAAAATTGTCCCGTCAATGATTTCCATTTTCCCCTTCTCATTTTTTAGAACTTATTGGATGCCATCATTTCCAGAGTTAAGATCAATTTTTTTCCCGATCTCATATCACAAGCAAGATATGGTACGAAATAATTTTCTCTCCTTTTTTTTTTTCATGTAATACTTTGGTGAGCTATAGTTATTGTGACAATTCATAAAATTATTGTATTAATTCATATATTTTAAACTTATTCTCAATTTTGTAATTTTTTATTGGCAGTCCTCTGCCTTGACCGATATCGGCAGCTCCATGCTTATGCCCGATTATGTGGGGTTAGAAATTCTATCAAGATTGCCCGTGAAATCTCTAATGCGACTGAGATGTGTTTGTAAATCTTGGTACGCTTTAATCGAGAATCCTAAGTTGATTTCCAAACACCTTGAAAATTTTAGTGATGACGACGCTTATCTCATAATTAGCTATCAGGTTTACGATGGTACTGGACGCGATAATCTGACCAGTTTGTTTAAAGATAAAACATTGGCAGATATATCCTACGAAAATATCCATAGGCCCATACTTAGAACGCTTTTGGGTCGTTATGATGGTATCTTTTGTTTGTGCGATGATTCTCTAATATTTTTATGGAACCCTGCAACAAAAGAATGCAGAACTCTTCCGAATTATAGTAATTTTCTTCCAACTTGTGCAACGTTTCTCTATGAATATGCTATATTTGCATTAGATCATACAAGTGGTGACTACAAGGTAGTTTTATATGCGAATTGTGGAATGAGCAAATTGAAGCCCTTATGAGCATTCGCATGTTGCAATATACACTTCAAGTACTGATTCTTGGAGAGTTTCAAAAGGCAATGTTGAATGGATTCCTTATTGTTGAAAAATTCAAATTCAAAGCCAAAGCCAAAGTGTTCAAAGTTTGGCAAAGCACATGTTCAAAGTTTGGCCAAAATTATTCAAAGGTAAATTGTTCAAAGTTTGGCTAAAAATTAGGTAATCACCAACCAAACTTTGACAATTTTAAAGGTTTGGTGAAATAGTGCTACCATGCATTCCTATAAATAGCTAATGTTTTTCATTTGTTAAGGCATCCCAAAATTGAGAAGCAATTGCAAGTGAAGCAATTGAGAGAGTTGAGAAAGCTTCCACTTGAGTGCTAGGAGAATTTATTTGGGTGTATTGGGCTATTGGGTTTTGTGAGTTTTCCCAATTTGTAAATTCTCATTTGTTAGTAAAATTATCTTCCAGTCTTTGCTCGTGGATGTAGGCTTTACTGTCGAACCACGTAAATTATTGTGTCAATTTTCTTTGTAATTGTTTACACCACATTTAAATTTCTCTAGAAGTCACGATTACCATCAATTGGTAATTTGCTCAACCTACGCTTCCGCACAACAATTGGTATCGAGAGCGAAGGTTCGTACTTGGGGTATACAATACTATTCACGGATACTGATCTTGGATACGATCATTTGTACTTGGAGAACGATCTATTGTAAGTAGTGTGTATTTTTGCATGTCTAGGAAAGTTACATCAACAAGGCGATAAGAGTCTAAGAGTCCGGGTTTTAAGTGGGACCATTGTGACCCCTCCATTCTCACAGGAACTTTCACGGTGCATTTATTCACACGAAATAAACATCATAGAGACTGTTTTTCAAGTGTGAATAGTTGTTGAAGGCATCGATTATTTGAGGTTGAGAGGATGGCGGAAGCGTCGTCGTCGTCTTCGTCGGCGAGGACTACTGTGACTAATGCAAAGTTTGAAGTGGAGAAATTTGATGGTACCAATAATTTTGGTATGTGGCAATGTGAGGTGTTGGATGTCTTATGTCGACAAGAGTCTGGATCTCACTCTGAAGAAAAGCACGAAAAGATGGATGACAAGGGTGGACAAAAATCAATGAGCGAGGCATGTGGTACTATTCGCCTATGTCGGCTAAAGATCGGAAGTACTACGTCATGAGGGAGACATCGACGAAAGAATTTGTGGAAGACACTTGGAAGAAAAATATATGAAGAAAAGCCTTGAAAGCAGGCTTTATATGAAAAAGAAACTCTATCGATTCACGCATGCACTCGGTATGTCGATGAATGACCACGTGAACTCATTCAATAAAATATTAGCGGATTTGCTAAATTTGGATGAGAAATTTGAAGATGAAGATAAGGCATTGTTCTTTGTTGAATTCACTTCACGATGAATATGACCATCTCACCACCACTTTGCTTCATGGGAAGGACGAGTGTCACATTTGATCTTTGTATGTAGTGCCATCGTATAATGTTGAGACCGAGAAAGAAAGATAAAAAGGATCACGAGATACGATTGCGAAGTATTGACGATAAGAGGTCGTTCACAAAGCCATGAACACTGGAAAAGGGCAAGTCTAAGGTAGGCTGCCAAAGATGAATGTGCTTTTGTCGCGAGAAGGGCATTGGAAAAGAATTGTCCTAAGTTACAAAGGGCAAGGCTATTTCGATGCATGTGTAGCCGAGCATGATGAGGAGTCGAATTTAGTGCGGTTGGCATGACATTGACATGTCAATCGGATGAGTGGATTTTGGATTCGGGTTGTACTTATCATATGTGTCCTAATAAGAATTTGGTTTTCTAGTTTCAAGGAGCTAGATGGTGGAATTGTTTTTATGAGCAATGACAATGCTTGTAAAACCATGGGAATAGGTTCAATCCAATTGAAGAATCACGATGGCTCAATCCATGTCTTGATGAAGTTCGCTATGTACCAAGCTTAAAGAAAATCTCATCTCATTAGGAGTCCTAGAATCCAAAGGGCTTACAATCACTATGAGAGATGGGTTCTTGAAGGTAATAGGCGGTGCATTGGCGATGATGAAGGGCATAAGAAGGAATAACTTGTACTATTTCCAAGGAGTACAATTATTGGATCGACATCAGCAGTTTCGAGAAAGGATGCAGATTCGGAGGCAACCAAGTTGTGGCATATGCGTTTGGGACATGCTGGTGAAAAAGCTTTGCGAGACTTTGGTTAAGTAAGGCTTATTGAAAGGTGCAAATTCTTGCAAATTGGAATTTTGTGAACATTGCGTTACGGGCAAGCAAACAAGAGTAAAGTTTGGCTCGATGATTCACAATACAAAAGGGATTACGGACTATGTTCACGGTGATGTGTGGGGACCTACCGAGTAGCTTCTTTGGGAGGTATGCACTATTTTGTTACTTTTGTTGATGATTATTCAAGAAAAGTATGGGTGTATTGATGAAGAACAAAAATGAAATTTTGAGTATATTTCTAAAATGGAAGAAGATGGTGGAAACTCGGTTGGTCGAAAGGTTAAAAGACTTAGCTCGAGATAATGGTGGTGAGTACAAGAATGATCCATTTTAGAAGTATGCTCGAGATGAGGGCATTGTGCGACACTTCATCTGTTCGAGGTACACCACAACGGAATGGGGTGGCAGACGCATGAACCGAACTATCTTGGAGAAAGTTCGGTTGTATGTTGTCCAATCTTTGGATTGGGCAAGGAATTTTGGGCTTAGGTTGTTGTATATGCGTGCCATCCGATTAATCGTTTGCTATCGACTGCAATTGAGGGCAAAACACCCATGGAAATGTGGATTGGTAAACCCACTCATCGATTATGATACTTTACATGTCTTTGGTTCCACTGCTTATTATCATGTAAAGGAATCTAAGTTAGACCAAAGATCGAAGAAAACATTGTTCATGGGTATAGCTGGTGGAGTAAAAGGATACCGTTTATGGTGTCCGGATACAAAGAAGATCATTTTCAGTGAGAGATGTGACTTTTGATGAATTAGCCATGTTAAAACAAAAGGATTCACAAAAGGATGACAACACGAGTAGTACTGCATGACGGTGGAGCTTGAAAAGGTTAAAGATGATCCAGTTAGTGTTGATGAGGCGAGATGATTCTCAATCAACCGAAGATGAAGAAGAGGTTCGACTCGGGAACCTTTAGAGCAACAAGATTCAATTGCATATAGAAGGTCGCGGAGAGAGATTCGTAGACACTGCTCGCTTTGTTGATATGGTGGCCTATGCACTTCCAATTGTAGATGGTGATGTTCCTTCCACTTACGGAGAAGCGATGAGTAGCCACGAAAATGTACGAGTGGAAGCAAGCAATGGATGAAGAAATGCGGTCTCTTCAAAAAATGGAACTTGGGAGTTAGTTACATCTGCCTAAAGACAAAAAGGCAATTGGGTGCAAATGGGTATATGCAAAAAGGATGGATTTCCTCGTAAGGATAAAATTCGATACAAGGCTAGATTGGTAGCGAAGGGTTACGCTCGAGAGAGAAGGAATAGACTACAATGAGGTATTTTCTCCGGTTGTGAAACATTCGTCTATTCGGATTTTGCTAGCCATTGTTACTGTAATATAATCTGGAGCTAGTTCAACTTGATGTAAAAGCTGCGTTCTTGCAAGGTGGTTTGGAAGAGGAAATCTACATGACTCATCCGGATGGATTTAGAGTTCTTTGGAAAAGAAAATTGGATTTGCAAGCCGACAAAGTCGCTTTATGGATTGAAACAATCTCTAAGGCGATGGTACAAGCGATTTGATCGGTTTATGAAAGGGCCAATTAGTTGGAAGTCTACACTACGATCTACGATTGCACTTCGTCAACCACGAGGCCGAGTATATGGCAATTACAGAGGCTATTAAAAGGTCGTTTGGTTACAAGGCTTGCTTGGAAACTTGGGAATGATCCGAGAGCATGTTAACTTGTATTGTGACGATCAAAGTGCTATTCACTTAGCAAAGAATCAAGTTTATCATGCGGCGTCACGAGCATATTGACGTCTGATTTCACTTTGTGCGGGAAATTATTGATGAGGGAAGATTCTTCTTGAGAAAATCAAGACTGCAGAGAATCCATGAGATATGTTGACCAAGGTGGTGACAACGATCAAGTTTGAGCATTGTCTAAACTTGATCAATATCCCGAAAGTTTAAAAGCGATTGAGAAGGGTAGAGATTGGAGGATCATTTTATACAAGGAAGTTCACAAAGATGCAGCCACTTTGGGAATGATGGTTTTGTTAGTAGTCGGCTCGATTTGGGTAAATCTTCACCGAGGTGGAGAATTGTTGAAAAATTCAAATTCAAAGCCAAAGCCAAAGTGTTCAAAGTTTGGCAAAGCACATGTTCAAAGTTTGGCCAAAATTATTCAAAGGTAAATTGTTCAAAGTTTGGCTAAAAATTAGGTAATCACCAACCAAACTTTGACAATTTTAAAGGTTTGGTGAAATAGTGCTACCATGCATTCCTATAAATAGCTAATGTTCTTCATTTGTTAAGGCATCCCAAAATTGAGAGCAATTGCAAGTGAAGCAATTGAGAGAGTTGAGAGAGCTTCCACTTGAGTGCTAGGAGAATTTATTTGGGTGTATTGGGCTATTGGGTTTTGTGAGTTTTTCCAATTTGTAAATTCTCATTTGTTAGTAAAATTATCTTCCGGTCTTTGCCTAGTGGATGTAGGCTTTACGCGAACCACGTAAATTATTATGTCAATTTTCTTTGTAATTGTTTACACCACATTTAAATTTCTGTGAAGTCACGATTACCAGTCGATTGATAATTTGCTTTCAACCTACGCTCCCGCACAACACTTATGACTTCTAGAGTCATTTCAAAAGCACCAACTTGCATGGAGTTTTTTATTGGTTGGTATCTAGAGATGATTGTGACCACTCAAATATAATGCTTTCATTTCACATCAGCGTTGAGGAGTTCCAAGAGATAGAGAGATCGTGAGAGAGATCGTGCATTCCTTATTCTTCATACGAGAGTCTTGGGCTATTTAATGACTCTGTCAGTTTGCTGCACTTCGACAAAAGCAGTCACTGCATTGACATATGGGTGATGAGCGAAATGAACTGGATCCAAAAATTTGCAATTGGACCTTTTTCAGGAGTCATGTCGCCGCGTGGAATTTGGAAGAACAGTGCAGTTCTAATGGAGTCTGATAATGGGACGCTACTCTTGTATGATCTGAATGTCGAAGAAGTGAGGGATCTTGGACGCTTTACGAGAGGAACACTTGGAACCGCAATCCTAACTTATTGCTACAAGGAAAGTTTAATCAGACTCAAGAGAGTGGAAGAAATAGTTTATCCGATCCTTTCGACATTCCATGGCATATAATGGAACAAAATTAATATTTTAATAAATTTTTATTATAAAAAATAAAATAAATAAAATTAATATAGTATATATTTTTTAATTAAATTATTATAATACACAATTAAAAATATTGTATATACATATTTTTATATGTATAAATAAATTTCATTCTATATTATGTCTATTTTAGTCATTCGTTTTTTTACAGTAGTTTAACTGGAAGATTTACTAAACACCCACAACTACTTTAAAATTCTATAGTACTTCTGAAAATAAAATTTATCAAATACTTAACTAATTATTACAACTAATTATTTCTACAGCACAGTTAACAACAAAAAAATAATATTACCAAACTGACCCTAAGTGTTTGAAAGGAGCCACAATCAATTGTGTACTCTCCTTTTAACTCTCCTTTTAAATGCTGTAAATTGTCAAATAATTTTTTAATAATTAAGAAAATTGCTTTGCACTTCATTTAATATTCAATTATGGAAAATTATAAAAATGGAAACTAAAATTTATTAAATAATAAATGTTGAATACAAAATTACATCAATGTGTTTATTAATTATAAACTATATATCAGTTGATAAAAGAAGTATAATTTAATTATTTTAATGAATTATAATATAAAAATTAAAATAAGTTATTAAATTTAAATTATTTTATTTAGCATATTTGTTTTAAATATTTAAATTTAATCTTTGGTTTAACAAACTTTAATATTTCTAAAATCTTTGTTTATTAATAATATTTATATCTTGCAAAATATTATTACGTTATTAATCATATTTATGTAACATTATACTTTAGTTTTAGCATAAAACTATAAATTTTTAAATCCGTTAGCAATAGTCTCCGATACACTTTATTAAGGCTACACTGCCAATCCTTATCCTACATCTTTGAACATCAGCAAAAAACTATTTTAATTTTTCTCTTCAAATATTTGTGAAAAAAATAAGTTTACTCCTAAAGACTCTTCAAATATTTTTTCTCCATAAAAATAATAGTAATTATAGCACTTTTCTCATTTTAGGAATGATAAGATAAAAAAATAATATAATACTAAATCAAAGGTTTCAAAAGAGTCTTCCAATTTTCCTCTTCAAATATTTATGAAAAAATAAACTCCCTTCGAAAGACTCTTCAAATATAAATAAGTTTATATTACTTTAATCAAAATTTTTCCTCCATCAAAATAATAGCAATTATAGAACTTTTCTCTCTTCAAGAATGAATGAGCTAAAATAATAATATAATACTAAATTAAAGGCTTCAAAAGACTCTTCTAATAATATTCTTTAAATGAGATAGAAGAACAGTCTTATTTGATGAGCCTTTTTTACTTACAAGGCTCTTCATTATTTCTCATTTAAAGAACTTTTTAGTAATGTTCTAATCTTATACATAAATAGAAGCATAAAGTAAAGTGAAATTGTTATGTTACCACCTAATTTTAACTTTTATCACTTTGGTAGTTTTCATAATATCATCATAAATTTATTGGTGTCAAAATTTCAACATCAAAGAATCATTCCAACAGCAAACTATTTTTTGTATTCAAAATATATATACATTTTCCTTATCCAAAATAACCATTGTCATGTAACAGTAGATTTATTATTAAAAAAATTACATGATCATTTCAGAGGTTTCAACTTGAGTCAAAATCTGTTTGATACACACCAAGTATTTGCCACGGAATCGAAATGTCAGAAAATTCGACTACCCAATCTTCCCACTTGGTAGAAATTAGGCTTTCCTTGTACCTATGAAGGAATAAACCATCAGTTTCTAATCCAATATCTCTCGGGGCTTGTATATTTGGATCATATAAAAGAAGTTTGTTAGTGTTGGATTCTATAAAAGATGAACCATTCTTCCAAAATTTAAGTGCCCTCAAGACTCCCAAATAGGTCCAACGGATAATTGCTTTGTCCAAGACCCCTCTTTCATCACCAATATCTCAAAGCAACTTTCAGACCTAAATCTAGGAAATTAAGAGAGTTGTCATATACTCCAAGAATTGGATTTGCAAAATAAGAATTTTTAGGGCATTCTATCATGTGGAACTCCTCATCACGCACGTGAAATGAAAGGATCTCTTGGCAGCTATCATAACGCCATGCTATCCAGTAACAAATTCTGTCCAAATATGTATTTTTGGACGGCTTTCCTCCTAGTGAAGAATAATCACTAAGCTCATTGGCTTTTAAATCGTTCGTAGTTTGATAATTCTACCAGTATTTCATCATGTAACAAGACATAGGGAGGTCCCTCATCATAACCAGGAACCTTTTCGACAACAAGAAGAGTATTATCATCATGGTAGTTGATGAGGTGCCTAAAAACAAATCTAGGGCTTTTAGTTAAAGCGCATCAAAACCAACAAAAACATTTGTATCCCGTTAATGAAAAATAAATATGTAAATCTATTGGAAAATAAAAAATACGCATATCAGATTAAACGGTTGTTGCTGTCTGCTCCAATAACGAATCATTGGTTTAACTGAATTACTAAATAAAATAAATAGACCCTTCTTTTCGTCTCGAGTCAACGGATCTTCTCAATTGGAAGATCCCTTGGATAATACACATTCCAGTTAACCAAGCCTAATTCGAATTCTTTTATTTCGAAGGAAACTAATATCGATTCGATCTGAGATTTTGGAATTGGAATAAGTTTGGCAGCGGATCACAAAATTTTGGTAATCTTCACTATCTAATAAATGGGGAGTCCGCTTTGAAATCGTCTGCCCTGCAGCCCCCCAAGTATATGCTTCAACAAGAATCACACAAGGGTAGATTGATGCAATATAAACCTCTGGTAAAATGCCTGCCTTTAACCCAGCAGATAAAGTACATTACCTAGTCTATTTTAGGGATTAGCAAATGAGGATAATGTATTGGCAAGAATGTTAGACCATAAGGAAGCTATTATATCCCATTTACGTTGGGCCAGCTTGTTTATGGGGTTCTATACTTTGGGACTTTATGTTCATAATGATGTCATGCTTGCTTTTGGTACTCTGAAGAAACAAATCTTGATTGAACCGCTATTTGCACAATGGATACAATCTGGTCATGTTAAAACTTCATATGGATTTGATTTTTTTTTTATCTTCAACAGAGGTCGATTCAGCAGCTTCAGTAACCTCCATGGTTAGTATTTGTATTGCGGGTTATAATCCTGATATGGATTCTTGTGGGCCAGTCTCAGGATTCAACTTGGGTTCTAGGGATGGCTCCATCTCGGTTGTGGATCTAATCAGCTCCATCAAACCGCCTGCCCCCACAGTGAAGCTTCCGGCCACTGCTTCCATAGCAGGAAAGGAACAGAAGTGTAACATATGCATTTGTTTTATTTATTTATGTAAATAATTAAATCAAGAGGTGGTCTATGTGATAATCATGAGGGAGTCTAGTTAATATTTTATTGATGTGTTTAAAGAGAGAAACCGTGTGAAGAATTGGAGCAAAACCGAAAGAGAGAGAAGAGAACTCATTGACCTATTTGACCCGACCCGAACCCGCAACCCGACCAGCTAGTTTCTTCCATTTTCGGCCATTTCATCGGCTGAGCAAGGTATCAAACGAAAGCTTGTGAGCCGGTAGTCCACCTCCACTAGTCCTTGCTTTGAAACCGCGTGAACGCCGCAGCAAAGCTCTAAATTTTTGCGGTCTTTCGCGGATGATCGCCGTCGCTTCCAATTGTCTTTGGCCACGCCACCGGCTGGAAAATGTTCCTCACTTCACCATCTTTCATTCTTGAGCAGTCACCGGCACTGAGGAGGCCGATTTACCGTCGACCGATCATCCCAAAGTGCCGCGACTTCACGGGCTCGATCCAGCGCCACCGCCGCACGTGGGAGGACACCACTGGCACCGTTGAACTCATATCAATGAGAAGTGACTAATCCGAGCTTCCCCACCATCGTTGGGTGAATTTCGGTCAAGACCGTAGGTGTATTTTGGTAATTTCGCGTATAAAGGGTAATTTCATAATTTCTAACTTTGAGGGTGTTTTTGTAATTTGAATTGAGGATAAATTGGTAATTTTATGATGTTGAGGATAAATTAGTAAATTATGAAATTAAGGGTAGTATAATTTCTGATTATATTAGTAAATTACGAATACGAGGTTAATACGATAAGCCGAGAAAATTGAGAGTTGTAATGTTTGAACGAATATTTACTTTAAGTGTTATTTTTGTAACATTAGTTCGAATTATAAATATGGGAAGTAATTATATCATTTCTCTAAAATAAGTGGATCTGCGGACGAAAATCTACCTGCAGACTTGGTTGATAGTCGAGTCTGAGTTTGTCACTGTGAGTGGAATATATTAAAACTATTTGTGTATGTTATTTTAATATAGTAAAGCTTATTCGTGAAATAAGTATTTAAATTATTTTCATTTAATAGTTCTCCGAAATAAATGTTTATTATGTATAAATATTTTGTTAAGTTGTATTTATTCATTTGTGCTCCGTATCAATTTTAAATTGGTAAAAGAGTTGATTGATTTTTTAGTATAAATTAAAGTGTATATATATGCGGATTTCAAGCATGATTTAAAGTTTATATATGTTAATTTTGCACATGATTTAAAGAGTATATGATTGACTTTGAGCATGATTTAAAGAGTATATGATTGATCTTGAGCATGATTTAAAATGTATATATATTGATTTCGAGCATGATTTTAAGTGTATATATATATTGATTTCGATCATGATCTAAAGTTTAAAGCAAATATCCATTCCCTCTAGATGAGATGAGATGAGATGAGATAGTAGGCCTTTGAGACCCATCCGAACACATATAGGCTTTGGGCTGTATGTTTGGGCACTTTCGCCCTTTGAGGGTATATGCATGCAGACAGATATTGAGATATAATGAGATATAAGACCGGGTGGTCCGGACACGATGTCGCCAGATAGCGCATCATAGTACGTTCGTTGAGATCCGAGTATGAGGCATACTGATAAACATGAGATAGTACGTCCCCCCGTCTATTCGTGTAACATCGGGCACGATGGTACCCAGATACTACATCATTGTCATCCGTTGAGGTCCGAATATGACTAGATTAACCACCGGGTATTTGTTTAAAGATATTTGTATTACTCAGTATTTGATATTTCAATATGAGATGGTTTTCTTGATTTTGTGGCAGTATCAATTATGTTTATGTTCAAAATATGATTGAAAAGAAATGAATTTTTACGTTAAAATAATTATTTGAGAAAAGTAATTATACAAGCGATGCATTTATTTTTGTAAGTAATTTATGTTTCAAAAACTACTATCCACTCACTGAGCTCACTGAGTTTTATACTCACCCTATCTTATTATAATTTTTTCCCTACAGGAGATTACAGGTACAACAGTTAACCCAGCAGCTCTACATATTTTGGAGTCATTTTGGCCACATAAGGTTGTTTGAGGACATAGAATAATTATTTTTCTTTTGGTTAATATATAATCATCCTATTTTGGAATTATATTAGAGATGTGAATTAAGAATTAAGAAACGTGTGTATTATTGGATATATTACTAAATGAGAATGGGTTGAAGTAGTTTGATGTATAATAAATTATTTGGGAGTGTTTGTGTTATAATTGCAGGTTTGAGAATGTCATATGTTTAGAGGAGGTTCTGCTGAAATTTTAGTAGAATTCTCATTAATAAGATGATTTTTAATAATTGAGTTCAGCTTGCTCAAGATAGG
>CM046813.1:35539442-35830344 GCA_025617385.1 Murraya koenigii
GGCACAACAATCTCAACAAACATAATACCCAAAGTATTGTGAGCTTTCCTTTGAGCAATAGTTCTTTCCTCCCATCTTCAGCGAGTGTTTTCTACTTTTGAATCTAGCAATCTTGTGAGTGAGAAAGGCTGACTTGGAGCCAAGAGACTGAGATTTGGCACTTAAGCCGCATGATTCAACGAGGGATCAAGCGGGTCGTGACACTTTATATCACTGCCTCGTGTCAAAAATACTTTATATCAATTCTTAATTTAGGATTTTCTCATTCTTGGGTAAACTTAATTATGAGATGCATAGCAACATCCTCATTCTGTTATTATCAATGGGACATCAAAGGACATGATTCATCCACAGAGGGGTCTAAGACAAGGTTGCCTCCTCTCTCCTTACTTGTTTCTTATGTGTGCAGAGGCATTCTCTAACTTGTTGCTACCAGCTTAAGGAAAAAGGCTCATTCATGGGCTGAAATTCAATAATAATATCATCATATCACACCTTTTGTTTGCGAATGATGGTCTCATATTCACAAGAGCCTTAATAGAAGATTGCCAACATCTTAAAAGGATTTTTGATTACTACGCTGCTGTATCAGAACAACTTTTCAACTATGACAAATTCTCAATATTTTTTAGTGGCAACGCAAGCACTGGACTCATTTCAGCAATCAAGAACATCTTCCAATTAAATTTAGTTTCCAAACATGAGAAGTATTTAGGGCTACCATCCGTAGTTGGAAGAAAGAAGAAAGGGTTCTTTAATGATATCACGCTATGAATGACAAGGAAAATATCCAGCTGTCACCACAAGTTATTCTCAAGTGGGGGCAAGGAGGTGCTTATTAAAGTAGTAGCTCAGGCTGTTCCAACTTATGCTATAAGTGTCTTTAAGCTTTCTTTTGGCACCTGTGATGATATTCAACAAGCAATTCCTAGATTCTGGTGGAGCAGCAACATGGATAAGAGAAGTATACACTGGGTGAAATGGGAGAAGCTGAGCCAAGCTAAGCAGAGAGGTGGATTGAGATTCAGAGATTTTGGTAGCTTTAACCAAGCTTTGATAACTAAACAAGGATGAAGAATATTACAGCATCCCGATTCACTGGTGGCCAAGGTTATATAAGCAAGGTATTTCAAGAATTCTTAGTTCTTGAATGCAAAGTTGGGGTCAGAGTCATCTTTTATTTTGAGGAAGCATATTATAAGAGAGACAAGTAATCCACAGGGGGATTAGGTGGAGGATTGGGAATGATGAACAAGTACAAATTTATAAGGGAAACTAGATGCCAAGGCCTACATCCTTCAAACCAGTTTCTCCTCCATCTTTGTCAATTGATGCTATTGTTTCAGAATTGATTAATGCAGAAAATCAATGGAATGAAGGGTTGATTTACCAATACTTTGTAAAGGAAGATGTTGATATGATCACAAGAATTCCCCTCCTTAAGCAACCAATGATGGATCAAATGTCTTGGCATTATGATAAAAAAGGGAATTACACTATCAAAAGTGGATATCAGGTGGCTTTGAAGATTAAGTTCCAAGATTTCCCAAGCTGCTCAGACCAGAAAGCCAATCAATGATCTATTATTTGGACTATGGTCTTGCCGGAGAAAACAAAAATTTTCATATGGGGAGCAGTAAAAAATCTTCTCCCAATAATTGAGAACCTGTGGAAGAGGAAAATATTGGAGCAACCACTCTGTCAAATTTGAGGAAATCATGTGGAGACCATCTCTTATGACACATGGTAGACTATAAGCCAGCCCGCAAAATATGGAAAACTACTCAGCTTGCAGTAGCGATTAGAAGCATTGCAAACCAAGACATCCTCAGCATGTTGAATGAATTAATGAGAAGATTAGGCAAAGCTAATATTGAACTGGTTATAGCTCTGTTATGGGCAATTTGGAGGGTACGAAACCAGGTTTTATTCAAAGGGAAGAAAAAAGACCCTTGCATTTTAGTTGCCAAAGCTGAAGCAGTTGTGGACTTTTTCAAAAGGAACCAAACATTAGTCCCAAATCTCAAGTCTGGACAGAGAGAGAAGGTACAAATTTGTTGGAGCCCTCCTCCACCAAATTTGTTTAAAGTTAATGTGGATGCTGCCATTAATATTAAGGATCATAGTGCAAGGTTGGTAATAGTTATAAGGGTGCTAACAGAAATTTTGTAGCAGATAGAGTGAAGACTATCAAGTTTTTCAATGATGTAGCTTCTGCAGAAGCTGAAGCAATGATCTTAGGCCTGAGCATAGAAGTTGATGTAGGATTGGAAGCAGTCATCATTGAATCAGACTCTCAAGATGCAATTGATTTTATTAGCAACAGGACGAGTAGCAAAACTGAGATCTATTTGGTAATTTCAGAGGTGCAATATAAAATGAAGGAGAAAAGTATGAAATTGTTGGGTAGGATCATACCCTTAGAAGTTATGATGTTATTCAACTCTTTGTTTGAATGAAGTTTAATTTCCTCTCAAAAAAAAAAAAAAAACTTTATATCCATCGTGAGCATCATCGCTGCCAATAGCTGCATGTCACCATTTTAGAAATTGACAATTAAACTCTCATAGTTAGAAATGAACATCTAAACACTTTTATATTAGTGAATTTTATTTATTTGAATGATCATGAAGACATTATGGTATACTAATGCTATTATTTTTATCCAAAAATACGAATGTCTATTTTTAACATAGTGGAGCCTACTCATAAAATTTTGAGTGGTAAGGGTTTAACTAACTATTGCATTAAACATTGAAAGTTTGTGCGTCTTTTTTCTTGTCATACAAGTTTCAGCAGTGGTAAAACTTAGAATATAGCAGTCATATTAATAATTTTAGATGTTAATTCATATTTTAAAAAATTAAACGCATCATTCATATTTATTAAATTTCATAGAGATAAAAAAAAAAAAACTGACTTACGAATATATAAATACTTGTATGAAATATTTCAAGATTTTCATATACGTGTCAAAAAATACATATTCAAATTTTTTCATTACAAATGTATATTTGTATCATATAATTGGTGTACACGATTTTTTAATTTCATTTTTCAACCAAAGTGATTAAGGTATTTCAAACTGAGAAACGATGTAGAAATGGTCCAACAATTTGTTTGTTAATTCAAAGAAAGAATCGCCATTTTCGAAGTGTTGAGGCAACACTAGCTGGTGAAGTACTGATTCCCAGTTGCAAACACCAACAGAACTTGTTTTAACTTTTCAACTCTAACCTGAAAACTCGTAGACTAGTTGTTTGGGTAATATCGGGCAGGTCTCCTCGAGGCCCTTCCAGCTCGAATAAAGTACTCCGAGGTCAACCCACTCGAGCGGTAAGTCCCGACTCATCGACACGAAGACGATCTTACTAGATGTCAAAGCTGGTCAAGGTCGAGGAATTCAGAGCCAGTCCGAGCTCCGAGCTCTCTTGCCTGCTCGAGGTCATCAAGCCCGGTCAAGGCTGGATAAGGACGAAGAGCTCGAAGGTTGATCGAGACCCGAGCTCCTCCTTTCGCTCGCTACTGATCAAGTTCTCTAGCACAACCGGGCTACGCCAATCATAGGACAAATGGAATGTAAGACCTGGCTCGAGACGATCCGACCCGCTTCCTCAAGCATCCCGCACACCTTCGATGTCTTATCGAGGCCCCACATGGTATGGTGGCGGATCGTTGCCGATGGTCGGCACATGCCCCTACGGTGTTATCATTCCTGCGCGCATGCCCGACATGATGATCCGGCCATGTGAACCAAGTTAAGGAGACAGTACGCGCATCCCTAGGGAATATTACGCTAATCCCGGCTGTCAGAGGGACCCAGACACCACTGACGCGGGAACGGATGCTCTCGGAGAGAAAAAGGGGGAAAAATGGAGGATAAAAGGAAACGGACAGGTAAATGGCAGAGGTTCCGAAAATTCACACAGGTTCTTCCTATTCTTACTTCCTTTACATCGATTCTCGAAAATTCCATTATTCGGAAAAGAAGGCAAAATTCCCTTTCATTCTTCCTGGCTCTCTAACTAAGAGGGATACAAAAAAGAACAACCCGATTATTGAGGAATTAGAATTGGGAGGCAGTCCTGCTCGAGCTTGAGCTAGACGCGAGCAGAAGATTTTTGACACTGTTTGAAGGAATGCGAGAAAACAGCATCAACATTTTTTGGCGCCGTCTGTGGGGATCAATTCAAAAAGCCTGATTTCCCAACACGTTCAGGACACACAATGCAACGATGAGAGGAAATAGCCGAAGATGAGTGAGTCTGGAGGAATCGGTGACTTTAAGGGAAGTGGCCAATGAGACCCAGAATAGGGAGATCCAAGAAAGAATGGATCGGATGGAGAAACAAATGGAGACACTAACCTCCATATTATAAGAACTCAGGGATGGACAGAGAAAAGCATGTAATGACGTCCCTGAATCCAGCCGCGGGAACGCTCCCATTCGGGAAAATATGGGAGATGAAGCCCAAAGACCTAGGGCACCAAACGTTGTCGTGAGGAAGGAGACAAACATGGAGGAAAGAGGGTCTCGCCAGCACTTGCAGGATACAGCCCCAACCTCCCGTGCGGAAGAGCTGGAGGGGGAGGTGCGTAGGTTGGCACAAGTTGTGGAGGACCTCCAGGGAAACGAAAAGAGCCCAAGTTGGAGAATAATGCTGGACAACGAGTCCCCACTCTCAACGGAGATCATGGGTGTCACGATCCCACGTGACTTCCGCTTCCCAGATCTGAAATTCTCAGGAAAAAGTGATCCGTTGGTGCACATAGAGCGGTTGAACGACATGACAGGAGTGCAGGGTCTGTCGGCAGCCCAGTGGTGCAGGGCCTTCCCGCTCACTCTTGAAAGAAGGGCAAGAGAATGGTACCGCAGGTTGCCGCGGGGAAGCATCCTGAGCTTCGAACAAATGTGTAGGGATTTTGCAAAGCAATTTCAGGACGCAGTGACCCCCGAAAATGATATGATGGAGCTATCAGAAGTAAGACAGAGGGAGGGAGAAACCCTCCGAGAGTTCGTCAAGAGGTATCATAGATCGGTCTTAGATCTCGGCGCTTAATCATCCCTGCTACCGAGAGGACTGAAAGACGAGATCCGGATGGGAAGGCCATGGTATAATTTGAGTAGCCCTTCGATCCGTTCATATTCGGACGCATATGAACAGGTAAAAATGGATATGGTAATTGAAGAGGAAAAGGCTGCAAAGCTGAGAAGTGAACAGGGCAATGGAGCAAAGAAGAAGGAGAACGGAGGTCCGGCCCGAGGAGCGTAGGCTTCAAAAGCAACAAGGGACCGGGTTGCCCCATACAACCTTTACCAGAGAGCTCCCCCACCACGGATGGTTTCCCTGCCACCTCGCAGGTCTTCAGGTCGGGATCACAGGCAGTACAGGAGTCACGAAGACCACACATCCCGCAACCAGCCACCAAGCAGACCTGAGATGAACCACAACAGAGCGAATCGTCCATTGCCACCCCCACCAAGAAGTTTCCCAAGGGATCGGGTGATAGAGATGGTGGAGCAGAGCCCCGCTTACGGGTAATATACGAGTTTGAAGGTATCTCTCGAAGAGATACTTCAAGTGGTTGAGGAGCGAGGACTGCTGAGCCCTCCAATGGCAATGGCCAAGTCAGCTGGCAAACGGGACAAGGGGCGGTTTTGCCGTTTCCATGGTGACCACGGCCATTCCACGTCACAAGCATCGTGATTTGAAGAACCAGGTGGAGGATCTGGTTAGGAATTGGTACTTGGACGAGTTTATAGAAGGAGGACATCCGGTGGTTGAGCAGCAACCTGAGGAAGAGGATCGAGCTTATGAAATAGACATGGAACCACCGGCCACGAGGGTGATCTCATGAGGGCCCACGATGGTAGGAAGTTCAAACAGGGCTCGGAAGAACTATTGCAGATATGCCGCTTCCGGCCGAGAGGTCCTGCTCACCGCCTCACCGCCAAAAGGCCAAAGTCCGCAGATGCCTATTATGTGGACTGGAGGAAGACGAGGAGGGGTGTCTGTACTCCCACGAGGATGCCCCGTCAGTGAAAGCGAACATAGCTAACAAGGAAGTTAACCGAATCATCGGTAGACTCTGGAAGTTCGTGGATATTCTCTTCAAATCCATACTCGAGGATTTGGAATAACAGTGCGAGCCTCGAGCAGCACGAGCACTTCCTTGAAAGGATTCGGGAGGAAGTCGATACCTCAGGAATCATCATGTCGGCAAGAACCATGGGCTCGAGGCCTTCGAAAAGAACATGATGTTGGATTTTGTGGTAGTAGATGAAGCCAACCCATACCGAGCAATACTAGGGAGGTCGCTTATGAGGATCGACCAAGCAGTGCTATCCACCCACTACTTGGCCCTAAAGTATTGAGTGAATGGGGCTGTAGGGGTCATAAAAGGCAGCCAAAGGGTGGCAAAGAGCTGCTACGCTGTGGCAGCCAAAGAAACCATGCAGATAACCTCGCTGGATTCGAGGGGGGAGTCAAGGAATGGAAGGCAGGAGCCAGTTGAGAAGCTGAAGGAGGTCGAAGTGAGAGCAGACGACCCTGAGAAGAAAATCCGAATCGGCTCGGGCCTTAGCGAGCAGTTGAGAGAAAAGCTGGTGGAGTGCCTGCGAGCACACGCGGATGTGTTCGCATGGACGCATGAGGATATGCCTGGGATTGACCCAGAAGTGGCGTGTCACAGGCTGGCCATACGGAGAGATGCTAAGCCAGTGAGGCAGAAAAAGAGGTGCTTCAATCAAGAAAGATATGAGGCCATAAACTGCGAGGTGGAGAAGCTGCTGAAAGCGAGATTCATAAGGGAGGTCTCCTACCCCGAATGGATCTCGAATGTGTTGCTGTTGAAGAAGGCAAGTGAGAAATGGAGAATGTGCATAGACTTCACAGATGTGAACAAGGCTTGCCCTAAAGATAGCTTCCCGCTGCCAAAGATAGACCAACTGGTGGATTCTACGGCGAGGCACGGGCTGCTTAGTTTTATAGATGCATTCTCAGGATATAACCAGATTCCCATGCACCGATCAGATGAGGAATGCACATCCTTCATCAGCAATCAGGGACTGTACTGCTACAAGGTCATGCCCTTTGGTCTGAAGAATGCAGGGGCAATATATCAGGGGCTAGTGAACAAGGTCTTCAAGCCATTGATCGGTCGAACGATAGAGGTATATGTGGATGACATGATCACCAAGTCTAAAGACGCGGAGGAGCATGTAAGGCATTTAGAGGAGACCTTTGCACTTTTAAGAAAGTACCGGATGAAGCTAAACCTAGAGAAATGTGCCTTTGGGGTTGGTTCAGGAAAATTCTTAGGCTTCATGGTCAGCCACGGAGGATCGAGGCCAATCTGAGAAGATAAGAGCAGTGGTGGAAATGAGGTCCCCCTGTAGCCTCAAGGAGATACAAAGTCTTACCGGAAAACTGGCATCCCTCAACCGATTCGTATCTCGAGCCACGGATAAATGCCGAGTCTTCTTCTAGGAAATGAATAAAGGCAGGAAGACAAAGTGGACGCCAGAATGCGAAGCGGCGTTCCAATAGTTGAAAGAATACTTGTTGAAAACTCTATTACTGTCTACACCTTGAGCAGGGGAAGTATTGTTTCTGTATTTGGCTGTGTCCCAATGGGCAACGAGCTCAGTTCTGGTAAGGGAAGAGTTAGAGGTGCAGTACCCTATTTATTACACGAGTAGAGCTTTGCTAGAAGCTGAGACTCGATATCCACTGATGGAGAAATGGGCACTGGCCCTGGTCACAGCAACCCGAAAGCTGAGGCCTTATTTTCAGGCACATTCAGTAGTGGTTCTAACAAACCAGCCACTCAGTGCAACTCAGACATGCCGAGACCTCGGAAGGTTGGTGAAATGGTCGGTGGAGGTCAGTGAATTCGACATCAGCTACCAACCTCGAACGGCTATAAAAGCTTAGTCCTTAACTGACTTCGTGGTCGAGTGCACTGCAAGGGATGAGGAGAAGGAGAGCGAGCCCCCACCAGATTCCCAGGCCTCGACCAACACATGGATAGTCACAAGAGATGGATCTTATGGAAATCGGGGAGCAAGGGTGGAGTTGTGCTCCTTAGTCTCGAAGGGCGAGATGCAATACGCAGTGAAATTGGAATTCGAAGTTACCAACAATCAGGCCGAGTATGAGGCCGTAATAGCGAGATTGAAACTCGCCTCGGTAGTAAAAGCAGAAGAGGTAAAGCTTCGAACAGACTCACAGCTGGTGATAAACCACCTCGATGAAAGCTTCCAGGCGAAGGGGGAGAAGATGGAAGCCTACCTACAGCAGGTGAAGCAGCTAATGGGGAGTTTCCGAGCTGTCGAGGTGGAACAAATCGCAAGGGAAAAGAATTTTTGAGCTGATATGATAGCTCGCATGGCATCCGCATTCGACCCCAAAATACCGAAGTCTATCCCTTTGGAAATCAAGACCTACTCTAGCATCGAGCAGGGGGACGAGGTGATAAGCTTATCGACGAGCAACACCTGGATGGAGCCAATCGTTTCTTACCTCAAGGAAGGGGTGTTGCTCGTCGACAAGAAGCAAGCCAGGAAGTTGAAGTGCTAAGCGGCCGTGTACACTCTCATCGACGGGGTCTTATATAGATGGGGTACACCTCCCCTATCGCGGTGCTTAGATCGTGAGGAGGCCGATTATGTCCTCGCGAGAGATATACTGAAGGAATTTGCGGAATCATTCCAGCGCGAGGTCCTTGGCTTTCAAGGCCTCGAGGCAAGGATACTTTTAGCCCGCATGCATCAAGATGCTCGTGAGAAGACCGTAGTTCGTAAGAGTTGCCAGAGTTTTGCCAATTACCTGACTCAGCCTCCAGAGAACCTTATGGTGATGAACTCACCATGGTCGTTTGCTCAATAGGGAATTGGCTTGATCGGGCCACTGCCGAAGGGGAGAGCATCTGCCACCCATGCTATAGTCGTAATCGATTATTTCACCAAATGAGTCGAAGTGGGAGCCTCGAGCAGTATCATGAAAGTTAAAACCACTGACTTCATCTGGAAAAATGTGATTTGCAGGTATGGGATTCCTCATGCATTGGTCACAGACAATGGGAGACAGTTTGACAACGGCAAGTTCAGAGACTTCTGCCAAAACCTGGGGATAGAGCTGAAATTTTGCTCTCCCTCACACCCACAAGCTAATGGACAAGTGGAAGCCGCGAACAAGACTATAAAACGTCTCCTGAAGACCAGACTTGGCGAGCAAAAAGAAGTCTGGGTGGACGAGCTGCTTGGTATCTTGTGAGCTTATAGAACCACACACAAAACAGCCACAGGAGAAGCCCCGTTCTCCTTGGGGTTTGGACACGAAGCAGTCGTTCCTGCTGAAATAGGAATGAGTACACACCGAATGGAGCACTTCAATGAGGAGCAAAATGACGAGCCGATGTGTGCAGGTCTGGACTTTCTGGAGGAGAAGAGATAAAGGGTCGTTGCTAAGATCACAGAATACCAACAGAGAGTGGCTCGTTATTACAACCGAAATGTGCACATTTGCCGATTCTAAATAGGTGATTGGGTACTCAAAAGAGTCAATCAGAACACGAAGGACCCGAGCCAAGGTGTATTAGGTCCGAATTGGGAAGGTCCTTATCGAGTCACTCAAATATCCGGTCCTGTAGCATATCGGCTAGCTCATTCGGATGGACGAGAGGTCAAGAGGCCGTTGAACGCACAACTCTTGATAAAATACTTCCAGTAAGTTTCCTTGTATTGTGAGCGTTAAGGTAAAATTCTTCTTGACATGGGGATGTGTAAAAACTCAAATATGTATGTAAAAGTAGGAAAAACATTTGTAATATAAATTCAAGTTGAAGCCAAGAAGCTCGTGAAGAATGCTAAGGTCAGAAGTCCCAAAGCCTAAGTCTTAGGTAGGACGATACCTAGCGAGGCCAATCGCAGGTCGAGCAGAAGAAGCTCGTGAAGAACGCTAAGGTCAGAAGTCCCAAAGCCTAAGTCTTAGGCGGGACGGTACCTAGCGAGGCCAATTGCAGGCCGAGCAGAAGAAGCTCGTGAAGAACGCTAAAGCCAGAAGTCCCAAAGCCTAAGCCTTAGGTGGGACGGTGCCTAGCGAGGCCAATTGTAGGCCTGAGTAGAAGAAGCCCCTGAAGAACGATAAGGTTAGAAGTCCCAAAGCCTAAGTCTTAGGCAGGACGGTGCCAAGCGAGGCCAATTGCAGGCCCGAGCAGAAGCTCATGAAGACAACGCTAAGGCCAGAAGTCCCAAAGCCTAAGCCTTAGGCGGGACGGTGCCCAGCGACGCCAATCGCAGTCCGAGCGTAAGCTCATGAAGACAACGCTAAGGCCGAAGTCCCAAAGCCCAAGCCTTAGGTCGGACGGTGCCCAAGCAACGCCAATTGCGAGCCCGAGCGAAGCTCGCGAAGATAACGCTAAGGCCAGAAGTCCCAAAGCCTAAGCCTTAGGCGGGACGGTGCCAAACGGGGCCAATTGCAGGCCGAGCAGCAGAAGCTCATGAAGAACACTAAGGCCAGAAGTCCCAAAGCCTAAGTCTTATGCGGGACGGTGCCAAGTGAGGCCAATTGCACGCCGAGCAGCAGAAGCTCATGAAGAACGCTAAGGCCAGAAGTCCCAAAGCCTAAGTCTTAGGCGGAACGGTGCCAAGCGAGGCCAATTGCAGGCGCGAGCAGAAGAAGCTTATGAAGAACGTTAAGGTCGGAAGTCCCAAAGCCTAAGCCTTAGGCTGGACGGAGCCGAGCGTAGCCAATTGCAGGTCGAGCAGGGGAAGCTCATGATGACAACGTAGAGGACAAAAGTCCCAAAGCATAAGCTTTAGGCGGGACGGTGCCGAGCGAGAGCCAATTGTAGGCTCAAGCAAGAAGAGCGCGAGGAGATTAGATTACATTGAATTTAAACATGAACCAAAAAGCCATAAAGCACGAGCCGAGCCGGTCCAGAAAGACCGAGCTCACGAAACAGGCCGAAGGCTTCCAACCTAACTCAAGGCAAATCTTTACCAAGCATAAGTCTAAAGAATCATGCACGCAGTAATACACTTGGGCATAAAACAAAATAAAAAGTCCAACACTTACAAAATTCTCACTTAGCAAGTATATAAAGTCAATCCCACACACAAGGCATAAGAATATACACACGAGTACAAGAATGAGTTGTTTAATATATGCCTTTTTATTTCATTGAAATAATTACAAGTACAGGGAATAAAAAAAAAGAGAAGGAAAAATATAGTTCAGGCAGCAGGGGCGTCATCAGCAGCAGCAGCAGGGGCGTCATCAGCAGCAGCAGCAGGGGCATCATCGGCAGCAGCAGGAGGAGCATCTCCAGCAGCAGTAGGAGGAGCGTCAGCAGCAGGGAGAGGAACAACTTCCCGTGTCCAGTGATGTGGCTCGAAGGGAAGCTTGGACTCTGGTGGGGCGTCGTGAATGCACATGTACTCTGCAACACCCGCTTGGACCTTAGACAGGTCGACCTCGGATGTACCTTGCCCAAGGCATACACGAGGTAGTCATAGTCGAAGTCCACCCCATTGTTGTACTTCGGTTACGAGTTGGACCTTCAAAGCATCTATCCGACCTTCAAAGCATCTATCGGACACCGTTGTCCTCTCTACAAAGGTTGCGTTCTCCTCTTGAAGCCTCATGTTCTCCTCTTTCAACTGCTTGACGACCGCTCCAAGCTCCGAATCTCGCTCAAGTTCCTCCCGAGAGTCTTGGGTCTTAGCCTCGAGCCTGGTCACAGCAGCTGAAGTTCAGGAGGAGAGGTGCTGAAGAGCACTAAATAGCTCATTAGCATCATAGGACTCTAGCCCATCCAAGAACCTGTCATCCATCACCCGGTAAAGTTCCTCGGTAAGGCTCGGCATGGCTAGTGCACCTCGCTCCCAGACACTTTGGCCGAGGGCGAGTCGAGGCCGCAGTCCTCTGACACCTACGAGGAGGACCTTCTTCTGTTTGTGCTATCTCATCGAGCGGAAGGGGGAGCTCGAGCAGGTGGAGGTGGAGCATTTGTTTCAGCTCGTGGTCTCTTCGAAGTGCTCGCGCCTCCGGCAGACCCTACACGCCTATGCGTTGTCAAGTGCACCCGCCTCATGTCTTCCCCGGCACTGCACCAAATTCCAAAAAATTTTTTGGTGTAAGCAGCTCCCTGCACGAGCTCGCGTTATCAAGTGCAGTCTTTGTGTGTACTCGAAGCTCTTCCCCAATTCTGAAAGAAGCACCCCAAGAAAATGCAAAAACAGCCAAGGCAAAATAATGAGAACAGATGCAAGCAGAAGAACTAAAATGAGAATTCACCGGACAGATAAACAACTCGGAGTGCAAAAATACCGTGGAACTAGAGGGATCCCTCGATGAGAGGTGCAGCGTGCCCCCATTCCCCCCCAACGAAGAAAAATTTGCTCTTCCAGTTGCCACCGTAAGTCGGGAGGTCGATGATGGGTTTTTACCCTTCAGCTGGAGGTAAGGTAGTACCAACCAAGCATCCTTCGGCCGCACTTTAACCGATAAAGATGCTTTATTTCCCTATCGAAGGCTCACCCAAATTGCACCATTTCCATAACACAAAGAGTCCGGAAGGACCTCCACCCATTCGGGTTCAATCGCCTGGGCCAAACGAAATCTTGACAAAACTCAGCAAAATAAGGCTGGAGAGGCAGCCTGACCCCCCATTTGAAGCATTACAGATGGAAGGTCGTATACCCTTGAGGAGGACGGCTGGGGATATCACCCCTGCCCGGCAACCTTAAATCTACATTATCGGGTATATGGTAGGTATGCCTAAGCCTATCCAAATCCAACTGGGTGGTTTCACATCTCATCCGGTCAATGGGGCATCCCTACCCTGGACCTTTGGTTAGTCCTTTTCCCCGATGCTACGGGCTCGTCACGGCAATGCCCCTTCTGAACTAAAATCCCTCACGGGAATTATACTAAGAGGCTCTACTTCACTAGAAAACGAAGATTCCTTAGGGGACATTCTACTGGCTCATTGGTACCGTACATTTTTCCTAGAATATAATCTACCCAAATGGAATCAAAGACCAGGAAGAAGGAAGAATGGTGAGAATAGAAAGAATAAGGGTTGTACCTGAACACAGAGAAAGGTTTACACGACCAGAAATCGCCTTGACACGGAAGAGGAAGACGAGGAAACACTTGCAAGAAAAATTTAGTTTTGAGTAAAAATGAGCAATAGGAAGTACAGTGAGGAAATCAAGGGTTTTTAAAAGAGGAAAGGGAAAAGGTGCGTCTCTTCAGCAGACGTCACGTAGATCAAGGAGCGCGACCTTTCGAGTAACGTCCCTTCAAAATTTGAACGCATCGGTCGAATCCGGTCCACGTGTCCCGCATTAAATGCGAAATGATGGAAGCGAAGACAACCTGGAGAACGTGGGAAGTGTAAAGGCTCGGAAGTCCGCCCATCACTAATAAGTTTTCAGCCTTATCTCGTTTCACTCAAAAGACTGAAACCGGGGACTGGTGTTTGGGTAATATCGGGCAGGTCTCCTCGAGGCCCTTCCAGCTCGAATAAAGTACCCCGAGGTCAACCCGACTCGAGCGTAAGTCCCGACTATCGGCACGAAGACGATCTCACAAGACGCCAAAGCCGGGTCAAGGTCGAGGAATTTAGAGCTGTCCGAGCTCGAGCTCTCTTGCTCGCTCGAGGTCATCAAGCCCGGTCAGTCGGATAAGGACGAAGAGCTCAAGGTCGATCGAGACCCGAAGCTCTCCTTTCGCTCGCTGCAGTCAAGTTCTCGAGCACAACCGGCTACGCCAATCATAGGACAAATGGAACGTAAGACCCAGCTCAGGACAGTCCGACCCGTTTCCTCAACATCCCGCACATCTTTCGATGTCTGATCAGGGCCCCACATGGTATGGTGGCGGTACTGTTGTCGATGGTCGGCACATGCCCCCACGGTGTCATCATTCCTTGCGCGTATGCCCGACATGATGATCTGGCGATGTGAACCAAGTTAAGGAGACAACCGCGCATCCCCAGGGAATATTACACTAATCCCGGCTGTCAGAGGGACGCAGACACCACTGACACGGGAACGGATGCTCTCGGAGAGAAAAGGTGGGAAAAATGGAGGATAAAAGGAAACGGACAGGTAAATTGCAGGGGTATCGAAAATTCACACAGGTTCTTCTAATTCTTACTTCCCTTTACATTGATTCTCCGAAAATTCCATATTCATAAAGGAAGGCAAAAATTCCCCTTTCATTCTTCCGGTCTCTCTAACTAAGAGGGATACAAAAAAGAACAATCCGATTACTAACTTGAGCGTCGGAGGGTTTTCACCGGAACAACACCCGGCGACCCCTGACCTTGTTTTCTGTGAGTACAGGTCCGGGAGACTTATGTTCTGGAAAAGACAGAGGAATTGGAATTGGGAGGCAGTCCTGCTCCAGCTCGAGCTAGATGCGAGCAGAAGATTTTTGACACTGTTTGAAGGGACGCGGGAAAACAGCATCAACACTAGTAGTGAAATGAAACAAAGTTAATCATTTCTAACGTCAAACACAGCGTCTCCCTCGTCAATGCCCCAAACTTAATGCAAATTCTATTCACAGGAAAGGGATTTTATTTTTAACTTTTTGTTGCTGTTGTTGTTTTTTTTTTCTCGACACCAGGTCTTGATGTGTGATTTTTTAGAGCCACGTGTAGGTGATTTGTTAAATGTTAAAGTTTGAAATTTTATTTTAAAAAAATTGCTTGTTTACTTTTTTGTAATTTATATTTGATTTTTAAATATTTATTTCTGAATAGAAAAATATTTGTTACATGAAAAAATATTTGAATATGAAATAAAAATATCCAAAATGGAGGGTAGCAGTTCGAATCCCATAAGTGCATTGGAGGGTATTTTCTTCTTCAACTATTAAGTAAAGGCAATCTGATTCCTTACCCAAGTGTTAAGAGTAGATATTCCTTGAATATTAGTGAGGATTCAAATATAGGCAATGTCTCATACGAAAATATAAATTTGTCCTAGTCATAATTTGATTTATAAATATCAGTTATAATCTCATTTAATATGAGTTGTAATATTGAATAATAGTGTCGTATATCAAATATATATATATATATATATATATATATATATATATATATATATATATGCATAATAACATAAACCATAATAAATGGCATATAAATTGATCATGCATGAACTAATTATTATACTCTTATGTATTAAAAGTGTAAGGAATTTATTGCATATATGGTTACACTTGTAAGATTGCATTAAAAAAAATTAATGTAATTATAAAATATTATATAATAACTAGTGTGAAAGAAGAGGCCTCATCTTTCACCTCTAGAAAAAAAGGGTTAGAAAATGTATTATGCATTAATTTCTTGTTTAATCCATGACTTTGGTCTTTTTTTATACCGTACCTCACAAGTTAAAATGAGAAGAAATGGTATTAACTGAGAAAGTTGTTGAGTGTGTATGTGACGTGAATGTTTAAAATATTTGCTTTAGAAGGTCAGATTTATTGATTGGCTTTGGCTGCCGCGTATAGTCTTCTGAAAATACGGCCAGACGTAGATGTTGTACTGGATATGCATATATTTCCTTTTATTTTATTTTTCATTCTTATTTCCTAAATAACTTGATAGTACTAAGTGGATGTCATATGATAGAATTAATAAAATTTATTACCTTGAAAAGAAGAGATCTGGGATTCGAATCTACTCAGATACAAAGATGAAATCAGTTATTCTTTAATCAAAATAATGGTGTTTCTAATTTATTTATGTATTTAAGCCTTTAAAAGATAGTGTTGATCATTTAGACAAAGTATTGTAACAAAATATGATAGATCATTGAAGCAGCATGTCACTTTGAGGGAGAGCGTACTTATCGAAGGGGGGTTATTAATATGGAGGGTTACGTGATCTGCACTCTTTTTCTTTTATTAGATTTTTGTCCCATTAGATTTTCTTAGTAAGATTTTAATGAAGTAATTTATACCTCCTTAATATACAAATGGATATTATATTATTTTTTTTATTTACTAGTCTTTTTCCAATGAGTTTTTAATAGCAAAAGTTTTAATGAAACATATTTTTCATAGAATGAATGTTTAAGAGCGAGTATTATAAAATAATTATAATTTCTGTGAATGTTCATTAAAGCAACCATTAATCGCCTTATGAGCAATCTTTAACCTTCTTATAACTCTTATTATCTTCCTAATTTGAGGATTGTTTTCTCTTATAATTATGATATATTATTTAGGGCCCGTTTGAGATTGCATTTTAGAGGTTTAAAAATAATTTTAAAAATTAAAAGTTAATTTTTGTGTTTGGTAAAAAAAATTCAAAATCAGTTTTGTCAAAATCGACTCATTCTACAGTTGATTTTGAAAAAAAGGGAAGGGGTAACTTTTAAATTCTGATTTTGAGAATCAATTTTATCTTTTAATACAATTTTATAAATATCTTTACAATTATTCCCTAAACCCAAAACTATCCTTATTCAAATTAAAAACAAAATTAATATTTCACTAAATTTTTATTATATATAAAAAAATCAATATAGTATAAATTTTATTATTGATTTTTAATTAAATTATTATAATACACAATCAAAGATATTATATAAACATATTTTTATATATGTAAGTAAATTTTATCATACATTATGTCCATTATTGTATATGCATATTTTTACACGTATAAGTAAATTTTGTCATACATTATATTCATTTTAGTTATTTTTTTTTTTTGCAGCAACTTAATAGTAAGATTTACCAAATATCCACAACTACTTTCAAAACTCACAGTACTTCTAAAAACAAGATTTACTAAACACTTAACTTATTCTCTTCACAGTTGATTATTTCTATAGTATGATTAGAAACAACTATTTTAAAAGTTAAAGCATTATAAAACTAGCCGTTACTAGTTTATGTTTGTATCAGTATCATTATTTCACTATAAAAAGAAGCATTTATTTCTTATTTATATATACTTGTAATTGAATAAAATTTCTCTCTGACATTGTGTCTCTTATTTACTTTATTCATTTCTCTTGCTATATGTTGTACTCTTAATTATTTTATATAATATTTCTTTAGTGATGATATCTTCATTTTCACAAAGTGATGATTCTACCAACAAAAAAAACAAAAACATAATTTTTAATACACTCTCTAATATATTGAAATATGAATTTATTATTATTATTATATAGTTTATTTTATTAATATATGTTCATTAGGCATCTCAATTCCCTTTTCCTATAGTTTCTTTCAATCGTAAGAGATCGCATAAAAAAAGAGGCCAAAAAACATAAAGAGCAGAATGCTTAGACATAAAAGCAACATGATAAAATATATCGATTCGTAATCCACTTCAAGGTACATTTTGTGCAAATGGTCTTATTGCAGTGCATCATTGTTAACAGGAATTAGTTTGATAAACCCCCAAGACATGCCATGGAATGTCAAAATCCAACAAATTATCTTCTTCCTTGAGCCTAATTAGACTCTCCTTGTAGATATGAACCGAAACGTCAAAGCTTTTGACACCGAGATCTCTCATTTCTTGTGTATTAGGGTCGTATAAGAGTAACCGTCCATTGGTAGAAACTGCAAAAAATGCTCCTTTTTTCCAAAACCCAAGTGGCCTTTGGACTCCAACAAGAGGTCCTATAGACAATTGCTTGATCCAATATTTATCTTTCATTACCCATATGTCATAATAGTTATCGATATTATGTGATAGTAGTACGCAGAGAGAATGATTATATATCCCAAGAATCGTTGGTTCTGATTCAGGAATGTACGGCTCCTGAACTTCTTCAAATACATCATTACCTAGATGAAATGAAAGAATCACTGCATGGTCGTTGTTTCGGAATCTAGACAACCAGTAACAAACCCCGTCCAAATACAAGCTACCAGACCAAAAACTCATAACGTAATGATCTGATTTGAAGGACTTGAAATCTCTCCAAGAGTTTGTACGAAGATTGTACATGGCAACATGTGAAAATTCGTATAATTCTTGTCTCTTTTCATTCCACAAGGTGTGTATCATAACTAACTTGTAGTCATTACTCATAATATCTAACCCAAATCCCATAATAGTATCAGAAATGCTGCAAAAGCGAGGAAGTACAACTCTACGTTTTGGAAGAGTTCTGGACTCTTTGGTTGCCAAATTACATAGAATTAATCGATCATTCGTTGGGCCATGTATAAAAAATATGCCATCAAAAGGACCCCCAAGAAATTCGCGCATGGGTTGTTGAAAATCAAGATCTATCAATGATATGTCTGTTAGTGTTTCATCAGGGAACAAACAAAACGAATCTGTTGGATTGCTGTAATCATCTTCGTCATCCGTAACCATATAAGTGATAAATAGACGATCGTTGTTATCATTTCTTAGGTTCTTGGAAATGAAACTAGGATTTTCAAGTAAAGAGCACCAGCCTCTGCATACACACTTGAATCTTAATAAAGATTTCACGGACAATCTTGATAGAACTTCAATCATAACATCCTCCGGAAAATTTCCGTTGCTTTTCGCCATTGCATCATTCAATTTAGTTTCTAAATCTAATGAATCCTTTGCTTGCTATAATAGCTTACACTATATATACAGTAAAACACATATATTCCAATATGCTATTATAAAGAATAGAAAATTAACTTTACTATTTGATATAACAGAAGGAAAGTATCAAATTTTATTCTGGTTTTTTAGCTATATTTCCAATCATCATCTTTAGTGTAAATATATTCTAATATTTCTTTGAATTTAGTTTTATCCACAATGGAAAGCTTATCAAAGTTTAAGCAAGAAGTTAACGAAAATAACAACTTATACTCTTACCCTCATCTTCCCGGCGATTTAAATCGTAGTTGCGAAATCTTCTATATCCAGATTCTATATTGATTGAGACTCCCCATAATTGGCAAAAGCCTCCTTTGAGAACAATGAAAGAATCGGAGTGCAATTAAGATGTTGATCTTAAAATTTGATAGATGACAAAGGATAAGCTGTAAGAAATGCTAAAGGATAAATTGTGGGTGAGCAAGAGATTCGCAAAAAGTTGACCTTTAGAAAACTATCACATCTTTACTTGGTTATAGCTAGTTAGATTGTGTATATATTTTATTTTATTTTATTATTTCTTTAGAATAATCACTCTTTTTTTGTTTTTGTGTTTTTTTTTAAAGATGGGAGGTTGTACAAAACCAAATAAACGATGTTTAAAAATTAATCAAATCTCTTAGGGTAGTATCAGTCTAATATTTGTTTCTATGAGTATAAAATTTTGATTCCTTGTTCCATCTCTCGTAATTAAGTATTAATTGAAAAATTACATTTTTGAAGGGTTGGTATCAACTGAAAGCTAGTTAATTTGTTTGTTAAAAAGTCACGTTATCCCTACAACAATGTGTTTTTTCTATTACTGTCTTAATGAGAGAATAACCATTACCTTTAGCTATCTTGCATTAATACCATTTGGGACAAGTTTGGTAATATTATAACTTTTAAAATAATTGCTGTAAGTTGCACGGTAAAAATAATCAATTGTGAAGATAATCGATTATATATTTGATAAACTTTATTTTCAAAACTACTGTGAGTTTTAAAAGTAGCTACGTATGTTTAATAAATCTTATTATAAAATTATTGTAAAAATACGAATAACTGAAATGTGTGTGTCTATATGTGTGTGTATAATACTTTTTTATTTGTTTATATAATAATTGATAATCAATAAAAATTTTATTTAATATTTTTTTATCTTGTTATCCCTAAATAATTAGTAATAATATTAAACTTTTTAATTTTATTTTATTTTATTTCCTAATTGGGTAAGGATAATTTTAGATTTTTATAATATATATGAAGATATTTATGGAACTGCAATAGTATAAAACTAAATTTCAAAATTAGATTTTGAAAAACTACTCATTTCTTACTTTTCAAAATTTGTTATAGGATGGGGGTGATTGTGCTAAAAATTATTAAAAAAGAATACTAAACACTAAAATTAACTTTTAACTTTTCAAAATAAATTGAACGTCTCAAAAACAATCTCAAACATGCCCTTACTCCCTAACGATTTTCTTAATCTCTACCCTATACTATTACTTCCATTACCACCTTATACTATTACTTTCATTACCATTTCAACTAATTCTACTATTTCAACTATCATAAGATAGGGTACGACTATACTAGCACTAATGTACCGGATTCTATCAAAACTTCACAGTTAATTGTACTTAAATGAGAGCAATATTAAGATGTGTGATATTTTGGAAAGTCCTTAAGAAAATAAAAAAAAAAATCAGGTTGAGTGACCTCTTGTGAAGTCCTTGTGTTACAAACATCTTTCTTTAAAAAAAATATCAAAAGGCAAACCTGTTTGTTGACAAAATAAAAGTTGTTATTATTTTTATAGCTATAAAGTTAAAATATTAAAATAAAAACTGAGAAACAAGTAATATATTGACACTTACAAAATAATTTGTCAAATTTTATTGAAAATATTTGAAATTAATGATTTCAAATTGGAAAATCAAATCAAAATTAATAAACAAAGGAAATTAGGATTCAATGTAAAACAAATCTTTATCAAAAAAAAAAAAATCTTTAACTGATAGGGCTCCTAAAAAGTAGTACACTTACAAATTTTTATATTGAAATTACACAATGAGTAATAAAAACGTGGAAGAGCAATATATATATAAGAAAATTATTGATTTTTAACAGAAGGGAGTGAATTTGTGTGACATTAGTTTGCATAAATATTATAAAAAAGATACGTACATTCCTAAGTTTTGGTAAAATAGTCATTAACACCCCTAAGTTTTTAAAAAGGAACAGCAATACTCTCTTTTGACTATAACACCATTTACCTCTATTAGCTCAAAAAAAAAATACTTCTAATGTTTTATAATAAATATAAATATAACAAATATATCCATTTTAAACAAATTTCAATATTTTACAATCTATTAGATATATTTTATTAAATTAAACTAGATTTTATAATAAATAGAATCATAATATTAAAATAAATGCATTAACATTTAATTTATTTTGAATGTTAAGTAACATAATAACTTTAACATTATTAGTATGGGAGATTTTTTTGACTTGTAAAATGTATTTAATGTAAATATTTATTTAAATTCCTAAAATAAATAAATATATTTTCATAAAATAAATATAATAGTTTACATATTTAAATTTATTAAAATACTAAAATATTTTAATTTTGTTAGTCTATTGCATAGATTATATTATTTCAATAATATTTGTATTTATAAAAAATTTTGAAGTTAATTCTTTTGAGATAATAGAGGTAAAAGGTTTGAGCCTTGCTTTGGTATCTGATTTGATGGTTGTACGTGCTAAAAATCCAGTACATCTGTTTTGTTTTTCATCTCAGATGGTCAAAAGATAGTTAAAATGAAGTCTTAATAACTTTTTAAAAAAATTTAAAGGTGTTGGTAACTATTTTCTCAAATTTTGGGAGTGTGTATATCATTTTTTCATAGAAAAAAAATTGTTTGCTTGTGAATGCCACGATTAATTTTCTCTGGTTTTAGCTTACCGTTTTCATAGTTAAAATTATTTGGAATGATTATTTTGGATAAAAAAAATTTGGGATGTATATCATTATTTAATCCATTTTGATGTCTAGTGATTAAGAGAAAAAAAAATGGAGATACTTTGTATACAATATACAGACTTATAAGAGTCTTTGAGTGCACGGCATTCAATCAATATTCAAATTGGACGGATAATTGGCTTTCATCTTCTCCACCCCATAGAAACTACAAGATCACCCCAAGGACGCCTTCGGTATCCAAGGACCACGGACCGACCGTAGATCCCTACTTAATAAGAACCATATTGAAATACCACAAAGAGAAAGAGTACCTACTAAAAAAGCAATTTTTGTAATCTGCACGTGCTTTCTTAACCCACCCATAAGAACTATATTCTGACTTTTATCTGGAAAATATCCAACAATAGCTTCCATTGAACGAATAATTGATCTAGATCCTAAAAACAACAAGGTTTAAATAGGCATGAGTAATCAAATGAAATAAAGCGGCTCTGAAATTCAATTTCTTGGCCTGTATCTTCAATTTTTGGAAACTTAGAAAGCTCTTCGGTTAAGCCCTGATCAATGAACCTATAAAATCCTTCAAATTGGATGTGAAGATGGATATTTTCTTGCAACAGATTTGGATAGATGACATGAAGCTGACCTTAATCTCTTTTTCTTCTTATTCGCACTGATATATTAGTACGTTTTGGTGTAGCGGCGATATTTCGATTTATCCTTTTTTTTCCAAGGGTTTCATAATTGGACATTGAACCCCTTTCATATGATGGGAGTTGCCGGTGTATTGGGCGCTGCTCTGCTATGTGCTATTCATGGCTCTACCGTAGAAAATACTTTATTTCATCAAAAAATTTTCATTAATGAAAAATAAAGATGTAAACATATTGGAAAATAAAAAATAAGCATGTTGGATTAAATGGTTGTTGCTATCTTCTCCAATAACGAATCATTGGTTGAACTGAATAACTAAATAAAATAGATACCGATTATCACGTCCGAGTTCTTTACAAGTACGTACAATTACAGCTCTTATCACTTCTGATCTTTCTAGAGGCGTATTGGTTACTGCTTCCGGAATCCTAGCCCTAACAAAAACCAACGAGTAACACACTAAGCATAGCAATTATATAAAAAAATCTATCGAATTTTTATTCAACCCTATAGAATTGTAGAATTGCGGAATTTCTCATTTTTGTTTTTGAAGATAAAGAAGAGCTTGTTCTTTGTTTGGTTTATTTCTATTAATGGCGAGGCTCGAAAAATACGTAAACTTTTATTTTTTTTCGTTTACAAATATCCAAATCTTCAATCCTAATACCTCATATATAGTTCGAACCATATAGGAACAATAATCGATTTGTTGGTAAATCAATTTTGATTCTCTATCAACAAAACCAATAATGTGGGACCATTAACATGGTTAAAGCTAAAGTTTTAAGTCCAGACCAGACACAGCACGATACTCTTTCTACTACAATGTTTTACTATAGAATAGAAATGTTTTCAAAATGTCGACCCGCATTGAATGCAGGGTCATTCGTTGAAGATAAAAGGACATCGAATCCATATGAAGTTTTACCATGAGCAGATTGTATCCATTGGGCAAATATCGGTTCAAAAAGATTTATTTCTTGGGAGTACCAAAAGCAACCATGACATCATTATGAACAATTTATAGAATAGTTTTATTTATAGAAGGAACAATAATATCAAAATGGATTTAAAAAAGAGAGAATTTGCCACCACGCGTTAATTTCTTCCAAATATTTGAAGTCGATGCAATTAATTTAGAGCTTAAATAATTTGCATTATCACAAAACTAATTTAAGAAGTTCCAACAAAATTTTGATTGTACCTATTATTAACTCAATAATGCATAAAGAATAAATTTATACGAAAGCACCAAGCACTAACTCACAACCAAAATAAAAAGTTTATAACCTTTTATGGGAGTGATGCATCGGTTAGATACACACCCAAGAGATGCCATGGAATGTCAAAATCCAACAAATTATCCTCTTCCTTCACTCTAATAAGACTCTCCTTATAGATATGAACTGAAAAGTGAAAACTTTTGAGGCCGAGATCCCTCATCTCTTGTGTATTAGGGTCGTATAAGAGTAGCTGTTCATGGATAGAATGTACAAAACATGCTCCTTTTTTCCAAAACCCAAGTGGAGTTTTGACTCCGTTAAGTGGTCCTAGAGATAATTGCTTGCTCCAACAGTTATATTTCATCACCCATATGTCATAATAATTCTCAATATTATGTGATAGCAGTAGGCAGAGAGAGTGATTATATATTCCAAGAATTGTAGGTGTTGATTCAGGAATATATGGCTCCTGTATTTCTTTGAATACCTCATTACCCAGTTGAAATGAAAGAATTACCTTATGATCATTATCTCGGAATTCAGATAACCAATAACAAACTCCGTTCAAATACACGCTATCAAACGCACCATCCATATAATAATGATTTGATTTGAAGAAGTCACAATATCTCCAACTGTTGGTTCTTAGCGAATATACTGCAACATGTGAAAATTCGTATAAAAAATCAAGTTTTTCATTCCATAGGGTGAAAATCATAACCAACTTGTAGTCAGCACTCATGGGGTCCAATCCAAATCCAGTACATTTACAAAAAATGCTTGTATATTTCGGGAAGACTGTTGTACATTTTGGAACAACTCTTGACTCTTTGGTCGCGCGATTCCAAAGAATCATACGATTATTATTTCCAAATATGCAAAATATGCCATTATAAGGACCCCCGAGCTCTCCACGTACTGGATTATCAATATCTTGCAGTGATAAATTTGACAGAGTTTCATCTGGGCATAAAGAGCAAAGAAATAGAGGATTGCCGGCTCCGTCCGGACTGTCGTACTTCTCCATATAGTGAATAATTAGACGAGTATTGTTATCATTATTTTGATGCTTTGAAATGAAGTTATGGTTATTAAATAAAGCGCACCATGATTTGCAAATGCACCTGTTTGGGTAAAATATCAGACAGGCCCCTAAAAGCCCTTCCTGGTTTATGGGGTAAATATCAGACAAACCCCTCGAAGCCCTTCCAGCTCAAGCAAGACTCCTGATGGTAACCTAGCCCGAGCAACCCCTCAGGTCAAAGCTGGTCAAGGTCGAGAGCTCCTTGCCCGCTCGAGGTCATCCTTCCGGTCAAAGTCGGTCGAGGTCGGAGCTCCTTGCTCGCTCGAGGTCATCCTTCCGTAAAGTCGGTCAAGGTCGAGAGCTCCTTACCTACTCGAGGTCATCCTTCTGGTCAAAGCTGGTCAAGGTCGAGAGCTCCTTGCCTGCTCGAGGTCATCCTTCCGGGTCAAGGTCGAGAGCCGAGCACATCGCTCCCGCTCGCAGACATCCACCATCACAGCTGGCAAGACCCGACTCATGGCAACCCGACCCGCTTTCTCAGAATCTTGGCACACCTTTTAATGTCTGCCAGGGCCCCACATGGCTTGGTGATGATATCATTGCGGTGGCCGACGACACGCTCCATGGTGTCATCATTCCTAGCGCACTTGCTCGACATGGTGATCCGTCCACGTGAATCGGGTTAAGGGACGACCGCTCATCCCTAGGGAATATTCCACGAACTCGATCGCCGGAGGGACCCGGATACCATTAGCGTGGAGTGGACAGACTGGAAAGAGAAAAGAGCGGGAAAACAGAGTATAAAAGGAAACGAAGGAGAACGGAACAAGGGTTGGAACTTCAATTCACGAGAGGTTGAAGAATTTAACTCTGAGAGGGTTAGCAATTTTGATTGACCAAGGATCCGTAAGCTAAAACGAGTTCTTCCTTTTCAAATCTCTCTCATCCGATTCTCTCAAAAACACCATACTTATCCAAAAAGGGGCGATATAATACCCCTTTCATCTTTCCGGCCTCCCTCACCGAGGAGATACCAAAAGAGAAACCCGATCATCGACTTGAGCGTCGGAGGGTTCTCGCCGGAAACGCCCGCGACCCCGACCCGGTTTCACGTGAGTGCAGGTCCGGAGACCACCGCTTAGAAGAAGACAGTGAACAGGACGAGGGGCAATCTCGCTCGAGCTTGTCGCGAGCGTAAGGATCGGCATCGCTTTAATCCGCGAGCGTAAGGTTCGAGACGTGCCCGCCGAGCTGCTTGGAGGCACTCGCTGGAAGGTTCGAGGAACCGCTGAGGCACGCGTGAAAAATCGCATCAACATCTTTTGGCGCCGCCTGCGGGATCGGCACAAAAGCCCGATTTCCTAATACATCGAAGACACAAAAACACAACGACGAGGGAAACAATACAAGAGGTGCAAGTCCCGAGGAATCGATGACTCGAGAGAAGTGGCCAATGAGGCCTGTAATGGGAGATCCGGGAAAGGATGGATCGGATGGAAAACAGATTGAAATTATGACCTCCTGTTACAAGAATTCGTGGAAGGACGAGAAAAGCCTCGCAACGATGTCCCGAGTCCGATCGAGGGAATGCTCATGTTCGGAAAACGCGGAGATGAAGCCCAAAGACCTTGGGCACCAAATGTTGCGTGAGAGAAGAAACGAACATGGAGGAAAGGGGTCTCGCCAACATTTGCGGAGATGCCCCAACCTCTCGCAAGTGAGGAGTTGGAGGGAGAAGTACGCAGATTAGCGCAAGTGGTGGAAGATCTTCTGGGAACCGAAAGAGTCCAAGTCAGCGAATAATGCCGGACAATGAATCTCCTCTCTCCTGAGATTATGGGTGTCACGATCCCACGTGACTTTCGCTTCCTGATCTGCAATATTCGGGAAAGAGTGACCCATTAATACACATAGAGCGGTTCAATGACCCGACAGGGTGCAAGGTCCGTCGCCAGACAGAGGTGCAGTGGCCTTCCCGCTCACTCTGAGGGAAGGGCGAGAGAATGGTACCGCAGTGCTCCACTGGGAAGTATCTCGAGTTTTGAACAGATGTGCGGGAGTTCGTGAACAATTTCGGGCGCAGTGACCCCGAGGATGACATGATGGAGTCGTCGAGGTGAGGCAGAAAGAAGGGAGTCCTCCGGAGTTTATCAAAAGATACCATAGATCGGTCCTAGATCTGGTGCGCTCAACCATCCCCGAGCTCCGAGAGGGTTAAAAGAGGGTATCCGGATGGGGAGACCATGGTATAACTCGTGGAGTCCTTCGATCCGCTCATATTCGGATGCGTATGAGCAGTGAAACCGGATATGGAAATCGAAGAGGAAAAGGTCGCAAACCGAGGAATTAACAGGACCAGAACGCATCTGGCTGGCTCATCCGCATTGAACGAAGAGTCAAGAGGCCGTGGAACGCACAAGTCCTGAAGAAGTATTTCCGGTAAGTCCCCTTGTATTATAAAATGTTAATATAAGATTTCGTCCCAAGATGGGATATGTAAAAGTACAAATGTATGTAAGAATGAGAAAAACATTCATAATGTAAGCTCAGGATGAAGAGCAAAGGTTTAAGAAGAGCTCCTTGGCCAGAAGTCCCAGAGCCTAACTCATTAGGCGGGACGGTGCCAAGCTCGGGTTATTTGAAAACCAGAGCAGGAGTGTCATCAGAACCTCGGGTCAATTAAAATGCTCGAGCAGAAGAAGAACTCCTTGGCCAGAAGTCCCAAAGCCTAACTCATTAGGCGGGACGGTGCCGAGCTCGGGTTATTTGAAAACCAGAGCAGGAGTGTTTTCAGAAGCTCGGGTAGATTAAAAGGCTCGAGGAGAAGAAGAACTCCTCGGCATGAAGTCCCAGAGCCTAACTCATTAGGCGGGACGGTGCCTAGCTCCGAGTTATTTGAAAACCGAGGCAGGGTGTTATCGAAGACCTCGGGTCAATTAAAAGGCTCGAGCAGGAGAAGAACTCCTCGGCATGAAGTCCCAAAGCCTAACTCATTAGGCGGGACGGTGCCAAGCTCGGGTTATTTGAAAACCAGAGCAGGAGTGTCATCAGAAGCTCGGGTCGATTAAAAGGCTCGAGGAGAAGAAGAACTCCTTGGCTAGAAGTCCCCAAAGCCTAAGTCTTAGGCGGGACGGTGCCATGCTTGGGTCAATTGCAGGCCCGAGCAGGAGTATCAGCAAGCCTGGGTCAATTGCAGGCCCGGGCAGAAGTTCAAGAAGAACTCCTCGGCATGAAGTCCCAAAGCCTAACTCATTAGGCGGGACGGTGTCAAGCTCGGGTTATTTGAAAACCAGAGCAGGAGTGTCATCAGAAGCTCGGGTCGATTAAAAGGCTCGAGGAGAAGAAGAACTCCTTGGCTAGAAGTCCCCAAAGCCTAAGTCTTAGGCGGGACGGTGCCATGCTTGGGTCAATTGCAGGCCCGAGCAGGAGTATCAGCAAGCCTGGGTCAATTGCAGGCCCGGGCCGAAGTTCAAGAAGAACTCCTCGGCATGAAGTCCCAAAGCCTAACTCATTAGGCGGGACGGTGCTAAGCTTCAGGTTATTTGAAAACCGAGGCGGAGTGTCATCGAAGCTCGGGTCGATTAAAGGCTCGAGGAGAAGAAGAACTCCTTGGCTAGAAGTCCCCAAAGCCTAAGTCTTAGGCGGGACGGTTGCCATGCTTGGGTCAATGCAGGCCCGGCAGGGAGTATCAGCAAGCTCGGGTCAATTGCGAGGCCGGGCGGAAGTTCAAGAAGAACTCCTCGGCATGAAGTCCCAAGCCTAACTCATTAGGCGGGACGGTGCTAAGCTTCAGGTTATTTGAAAACCGAGGCGGGAGTGTCATCGAAGCTCGGGTCGATTAAAGGCTCGAGGAGAAGAAGAACTCCTTGGCTAGAAGTCCCCAAAGCCTAAGTCTTAGGCGGGACGGTGCCATGCTTGGGTCAATTGCGAGGCCGGCGGGAGTATCAGCAAGCTCGGGTCAATTGCAGGCCCGAGCGAAGTAACCTAACAAGATACTTTAGTCAATTGCAGGTCGAGCAAAAGATCCCGAAGAATTCCTCGACCGAAGTCCCAGTAGGACGGTGTCACGCTTGCGTCAATTGGATGCTCGGCGGAGGTTCAAGAAGGGTCGAGCGAGTAGTAACTGCAGAAGACACCTCGACCAATTACACACCGGCGAGGAGTAACAGCAGAACACACCTCGCCCAATTACACACCGGCGGGAGTAACAGCAGAACACACCTCGCCCAATTACACACCGAGCGGGGAGTAATGCAGAACACACCTCGGTCAATTACACCCGGCGAGTAGTGATACGGAAGACACCTCGGTCATGCAGGCCCGAGCAGAAGAAGCTCATCCAAGGCCAGAAGTCCCCGCGTGACAGAGCCAAGCGCAGCCAACTACAGGCCCGAGCAAGAAGAACGTGGAGAAGCGTAAAAGGCCGCGAGTCCGGCCCGTCCTTACTAAGTTTCCAGTCTTGTCTCGCTTCACTCAAAAGACTAGAAACTGGGGGACTGGTGTTTGGGTAAAATATCAGACAGGCCCCTAAAAGCCCTTCCTGGTTTATGGGGTAAATATCAGACAAACCCCTCGAAGCCCTTCCAGCTCAAGCAAGACTCCTGATGGTAACCTAGCCCGAGCAACCCCTCAGGTCAAAGCTGGTCAAGGTCGAGAGCTCCTTGCCTGCTCGAGGTCATCCTTCTGGTCAAAGCTGGTCAAGGTCGAGAGCTCCTTGCCTGCTCGAGGTCATCCTTCTGGTAAAGCTGGTCAAGGTCGAGAGCTCCTTACCTACTCGAGGTCATCCTTCTGGTCAAAGCTGGTCAAGGTCGAGAGCTCCTTGCCTGCTCGAGGTCATCCTTCTGGTCAAGGTCGAGAGCCGAGCACATCGCTCCTGCTCGCAGACATCCACGAGCACAGCTGGCAAGACCCGACTCATGGCAACCCGACCCGCTTTCTCAGAATCTTGGCACACCTTTTAATGTCTGCCAGGGCCCCACATGGCTTGGTGATGATACTGTTGCCGGTGGCCAGCACACGCCTCCATGGTGTCATCATTCCTAGCGCACTTGCCCGACATGGTGATCTGTCCACGTGAATCGGGTTAAGGGGACAGCCGCTCATCCCTAGGGAATATTCCGCCGAACCTGACTGTCAGAGGGACCCAGATACCATTAGCGTGGGAGTGGACAGCCTGGAAAGAGAAAAAGAGCGGGAAAAACAGAGTATAAAAGGAAACGAAGGAGAACGGAACAAGGGTTGGAACTTCTAATTCACAGAGAGGTTGAAGAATTTAACTCTGAGAGGGTTAGCAATTTTGATTGACCAAGGATCTGTAAGCTAAAACAGGTTCTTCCTTTTCAAATCTCTCTCATCTGATTCTCTCTAAAAACACCATACTTATCCAAAAAAGGGGGGGCGATATAATACCCCTTTCATCTTTCCGGTCTCCTCACCGAGGAGATACCAAAAGAGAAACCCGATCATCGACTTGAGCGTCGGAGGGTTCTCGCGGAAACGCCCGACGACCCGACCCGGTTTCAGTGAGTGCAGGTCCGGGAGACCACTGTTTAGAAGAAGACAGTGAACAGACGGAGGGGCAATCCTCGCTCGAGCTTGTCGCGAGCGGAAGGATCGGCATCGCTTTAATCCAGCGAGCGGAAGGTTCGGACGTGCCCGCTCGAGCTGCTTTGGAGAGCATCGTTGGAAGGTTCGAGGAACTGTTGAGGCACGCGTGAAAAACTGCATCAACAGCACCTAAATCGTAACAAGGATTTGACAGGCAGTTTTGACAGAGTTTCAATTATTATCTCTTGTAGCAAATCTTCATTACTTGTCATCATCATGTCTTTCTCGACATCGGTTTCAATTCAAATGAATCCTTTTCCTGTTGTAAAACTCATAAAGAGTGAAAAGAAAAATGTTTAGTTGATCCAACGTTATCTCCGACGCATCGGATTTTCCGGAGTTAAAAAAATAAAAAAATAAAATTACGGACCATAGTCTAATCAAGGAATAAAAGACGGAACTATTTTCGTACCTTGTCTAGCTTACTTGCGACTATTTTTATAGCTTGTCTTGCTTGTGCTGTGATAGGCCATTGCCATGATGAGTATATAAATGTGCAATCTTCACCATGACCAAGTTCAATGGATCCATATACTTCTAATTAATTCAGATTCTAATTTACACAAGGCTTTGCGTAATTTTAAAAAAGGTCCCCTGATAATGATCTCTGCCGATTGATATGGAGATTTGTAATAAAACCCGATATGATTCCACATGTGAAATTGAAAATAGATAAGTGAGAAAGGGAAAATTGTGGCTGGGCTATAACCTCGTATCCAAGTTGACTTCGACCAGTACTTGGGAAAAAATCTGCTAATAATAATCAATTTCCACGCTATGGCTGATATCACATCTTTAACACCCAATTATCACTCATTTGGTAAAATTGTATGAATTCTCCTAAAATAAAAAAATCAACATTCCTCGTAAAAGAGAACACATTAAATTTTCTCTTTTCTTTGTTTTTTTCATATCTTGTTTTCATCGATACGAAATTTTGGATCATACCTAAACATAAGGTCTGATGACCATAAACACGCAGGGATGACAAACGGGCAGGATGAGCTTCCCAGGCCAAGCATATGTAGCCCAGCCAGGGTGTTGCTTAGTGAAGCCGGGGCCTCAAAAAGGCTCAGCCCAAGTTTTTAAAATAAAAAAAAAAAGTGTATTAAATAGTTATTATTATGAAGCAATGTTGAAACTGTCCAAAATCGCTCAGTTGGCTTCGTTTTGCACTTTAATGCCTCCATTTCCATCCAAAACCAAAATATAAAAATAATGAATACATTTAGACACTAAATGAGTATAAAAGACTAAACATTAAAAGAAAAAAATATGATATTTTGCATTCTTATCAAATTCTCTCACGCTTAACTTTCACTCGTCTTCAGACAAAACTTAAATTCATTTTTTCAAAAACACCAAAGTAACCATGCCATCAGCAAAGAACAACCAAACTCTTCAAAACTCATAACACGTTATGAACAAACATTCTTAAACAACTTACAATTACTTGGTAAGTATTTTTCACTTGAATATAGACTAACATCTTTATTTATTTATTTATTAATTTTAAATAATATGAACTTAATGTAATTACTTCTTAGGAGTTGGGATAGTTTACAAAACTTGTGGGCTGAAAATATCACTACCCTTAATTTTAAAGTGTTGATATTTCCACCCATAATTTTTGTGAACCACTATTTCTAAAAATTATTATAACAAAATCTTATTATTTTTAAGAAATTCGAATGGAGAAGCTGTTTTAACAATTAATCAATTAAATCCACCTTATTATATTTGACCACTAAGATTGCTTTAATGTAAGTTTTATTTGTCTATTTTATTTTTATAAGATAAAAACAACAAAATACCTAAGTAAAGAAGTTTTATAAACAAGATTTAATTGACTAATTATCAAAACCTCTCATTAATTTATATTTTGTAAAAATAATATGAATTTTCTATAATTATTTTGTTGGAGTTGTCAGTGTTTACAAAAACAGAGGGGTTATCCTAAATCTTATGTGTATTTAATGGGTAGGTATATTTTTAACCTACCATTTTTATAAATTCACCCTACTTCCAAAAAAAAACTTATAAGACATTCACATTATTTTTGAAATATACAAATTAACAAAAAGATTTGACAACTAATCAATTAAATGCTTCTTATAATTTTTTTTTAACTGATATATCTTTCATCATTATGGTTGTTTTAAGATAAGTTTTATTTAAGTATTTTACATAATAACATAAACGACTAAATTATCCAAGAAACATGTGAGCTTTTGTATCTAATAGTTTAGTTATTAAATTTTAATTGATTAAATTTTCAATTTTTTCATTTATATTTTTAAAAAATATTGTGAATTTATTGTAATCATTTTTTTAAAGGGGATGGATTTACAAAATTTGTTAAATGGTATTATCACCGCCCATATTTTACATTTTTTGCCTCCTCAAATTTACAGATTTACTGTTATGGCCCCTCAAGTTTTTAATATCTCTATTTGAGCTCCCTAATGCGAATGTGATATTAATTACCAAATTCAATTAGGCGTCTCATTTCCTTTTTTATATTGTTTCTAGTTCCATCACAAAGATGGAATAAAAAAAAAAAAGGAAAAGGAAAAAACAACAAAGAGCAAAATGCTTAGACATAACAGCAACACGATAAAATAAATTCGTAATCCGCTTCCAAATAAAATTTATGCATTACAAGTGCATCATTGTTAACAGGAATTAGTTTGATAAACACCCAAGACATGCCATGGAATTTCAAAATCCAACAAATTATCTTCTTCCTTGAGCCTAATTAGACTCTCTTTGTAGATATGAACTGAAACGCCAAAACTTGTGATACCTAGGTATCTCATTTCTTGTGTATTAGGGTCGTATAAGAGCAACTGTTCATTGGTAGAAAGTACAAAAAATGCTCCTTTTTTCCAAAACCCAAGTGGCCTTTGGACTCCAACAGCAGGTCCTGTAGACAATTGTTTGATCCAACATTTATCTTTCATCACCCATATGTCATAATAGTTATCAATATTATCTGATAGTAGTAGGCTGAGGGAATGATTATATATCCCAAGAATACTTTGCCCTGATTCAGGAATGCATGGCTCCTCTATTTCTTCGAATACATCATTACCTAGATGAAATGAAAGAACAACTGGATGATCACTGTTTCGGAATCTAGATAACCAGTAACAAACCCCGTCCAAATAAACGCTACCAGACCAAAATCTTGTAGCATAATGATCTGACTTAAAGGACCCGAAATCTCTCCAAGAGTTAGTACGGAGATTGTACAAGGCAACGTGTGAAAATTCGTATAAATCTTGTCTCTTCTCATTCCACAACGTGTGTATCATAACTAATTTGTAGTCATTACTCATAATATCCAATCCAAATCCAACAACAGTACAAGAAATGCTGCAAAAGCGAGGAAATACAACTCTACGTTTTGGAAGAGTTCTCGATTCTTTAGTTGCCAAATTACATAGAATTAATCGATCATCAGTTGGTCCATGTATACAAAATATACCATCAAAAGGACCCCCAAGAAATTCGCGCATGGGTTGTTGAAAATCAATATCTATCATTGATATGTCTGTAAGTGTTTCATCAGGAAACAGACATAACGAATCTGTTGGATAGCTGTAATCATCTGTTGCATTCGTAACCATATAACTAACAAATAAACGATCGTAGTCATCATTTCTAAGGTGCTTGGAAATGAAACTAGGGTTTTCAAATAAAGCATACCAATCTCTGCGTACACACTTGAACCTTAATAGAGATTTCACTGGCAATCTTGATAGAACTTCAATCATAATATCCTCTGGCAAATTTCCGTTACTTTTCGCCATTGCATCGTACTCGATTTTGCTTCAAAACTAACTTTACTCTTTCGCCACTGTATCGTATTGATTTATGTAGCTACATTTCCATTCATATTGTAATATTGTAATATTTCTTCGAATTGTTTTACGCATAATGGAAAGGTTATCAAAGTTCAAGCAAGAAGTTAAGTAAAATAAAAAACTAATATCATACCCTTGTCTTCCCTGTGATTTGAATTGTAGTTGCGTAGATTTGAAACGTAAGAACTGTACGTAATCTGCTCTCTCGTGAATTTAATTTGATTGAGACTCCGCATATTGGCAAAAGCCTCCTTTGAGAACAATGAAACAATCTAAAGCGCAATCAAAACGTTGATCTTTAAATTTGATGGTTGACAAAGGATAAATAGTAAGAAATGCTAAAGGATAAATTGTGGATGAGCAAGAACTTCGCAATCAAGTTGGCCTTTGGGAAACTATCACATCTGTTACCCTTTTTTTAAAAAAAAAGAAAATTCATCACATGCTACGACATAAATTGCGTATGATCAAGAGCTTCTCAATCTAATTGACCTTTGGGAAACTAATTTCTTTTCCTTTTTTTTTTTGAATTTATCACATCTTTTACTTGTTTACAATTGGATTGTGTATTTTATTTTACTTTATTTTGTAAATCATCAGTCTTAAAATTATTTTTAGAAATTAGAAGTAGGGTATAAAATTTTAGAGTGCATTTGATATAGAGTTTAAAAATGATTTTGAATTTTTGAAATTAAAGAATACAAAAGATAATAAAAAAACACATTTGAAAAATTATGACTATTTTTTATAGTAGGACCTCAATAAATTAATAATCATTGGACAATATCTATTAATTTAGCTAATATTAATATATTGATAAATTAATATTTTATTAATTTATAAAAATAATATCATGATAGTAAAACAATTTTTATGAAGTATAATAGTATAATCAAAGTATGTAGTCATTCTATCAAGTTATATATACGATTTTGATTTGATATTGATTGAGTGAATCATGTTGATGCTGTTTTCCAGAGTCCCTTCAAATAGTGTCTAGAACCTTCTGCTCGCGTCTAGCTCGATCTCGAGCAGGACTGCCTCTCAATTCCAATTCCTCTGTCTTTTCCAGAACGGAAGTCTCCCGGACCTGTACTCACAGAAAATAGGGTCAGGGGTCGCCGAAAGTTATTCCAGCGAAAACCCTCCGACGATCAAGTTAGTAATCGGGTTGTTCTTTTTTGTATCCCTCTTAGTTAGAGAGACCGGAAGAATGAAAGGGGAATTTTTGCCTTCCTTTCTGAATAATGGAATTCCGGAAAAATCAGAGTAGAGGGAAGTAAGAATCAGAAGAACCTATGTGAATTTTTCGGAACCCCCGCAATTTACCTGTCCCTTTCCTTCTATTTTCCATCTTTCCCTTTTTCCCGTCCTTTCTCTCCTGGATCATCCATTCCCGCGGCAGTGGTGTCTGGGTCCCTCTGACAACAGGGATTAGCATAATATTCCCTAGGGATGCACGACTGTCTCTTTAACATGGTTCACATGGCCAGATCATCATGTCGGGCATGCACGCAAGGAATGATGACACCATGGGAGCATGTGCCGACCATCGGCAACAATACCACCACCATACCATGTGGAGCCCTGATAAGACACCAAAAGGTATGCGAAATTCTAAGAAAACGGGTCGGACTGCCCTGAGTCAGATCTTACGGTCCATTTATCCTATGACTGGCGTAGCCTAGTTGTGCTCAATAACTTGACTGTAGCGAGCAGAAAGGAGAGCTCGGGTCTCGATTAGCCTTCGAGCTCCTCGTCCTTATCCAGCCTTGACCGGCCTCGATGACCTCCAGCGAGCAAGAGAGCTCTGAGCTCGGACGGCTCCGAATTCCTCGACCTTGACCGACTTTGACGTCCAGTGAGATCGTCTTTGTGCCGATGGTCGGGACTTCGCTCGAGTGGATTGACCTCGAGGTATTTTATTCGAGCTAGAAGGGCCTCGAGGAGACCTGCCCGATATTACCCAAACACGGTCCCCGGCTTCTAGTCTTTTGAGTGAAACGAGATAAGACTCGAAACTTATTAGTGATGGGCCGACTTCCGGCCTTTTACACTTCCCCACGTTCTCCAACTGTCTTCCGCTTCCATCATTTTACATTTAATGTGGGACACGTGGATGGATCCCGACCGTGCGTTCAAATTTTGAAGGACATTACTCGAAAGGTCGCGCCTTTGATCTACGTGTCGCTCTGTCAAGAGACGACCTTTCCCTTTCTTCTTTTAAAACCCTTGATTTCTTCATCGTACTTCCTATTGCTCATTTTACTCAAACCCGAAATTTTCTGCAAGTGCTTCTTCGCTTTCCTCTTCCGTGTCGAGCTATTCCTATCAGTATAAACCTTTCTCTCGTGTCCGGTACAACCCTTCTTCTTTCTATTCTCACCGGTTCGCTATTCCTTCTTCCTGGGTTTTGATTCCATTTGGGTAGATTATACTTTAGGAAAAATGTCCGGTACCCAAGAAGCCCGTAGGATGTCTCCTGAGGAATCTTCGTATTCTAGTAAAGTAGAGCCCCTTAGTATAGTTCCAGTGAGGGATTCTAGTTCAGAAGGGGCATTGCTCTGCTGGAAGCCCACCAGCATCGTGGGAGAGGGTCAGCCAAAGGTCAGAGGGTAGGGGGTACCCCATTGGCCAAATGAGATGTGAAACCACCCATTTAAATTTGGATAGGCTTAGGCATACCTACCATATACCCGATAGTGTGGATTTACTGTTGCCGGGCAGGGGTGATATCCTCAGCCGTCCCCCTCAAGGGTATACGACCTTCCATCTGGAATGCTTCAAATGGGGGGTCAGGCTACCTCTCCAGCCTTATTTTGCCCGAATTTTGTCCAGATTTCGTCTGGCCCCGGGGCAGTTGAACCCGAATGGGTGGAGGGTCCTTTCAGGACTTTTTGTGCTGTGGAAATGGTGCTATTTGGGTGAACCCTCCGTAGGGGAAATAAAGCACCTTTATCAGCTGAAGTGCAGCCCGAAAGATGCTAGTTGGTACTACCTTACCTCCAGCCTGAAGGGTAAAAAGCCCATCTATGATCTTCCAACTTCTGGTGGCAACTGGAAGAGCAAATTCTTCTTCGTTGGGGGGGAATGGGGCACCTGCACCTCTCACCGAGGGATCCCTCGTGTTCCATGGCATTTTGCACTCCAGGTTGTTTATCCGTCCGATGAATTCTCATTTTAGTTCTTCCGCTCAGATTCTGTTCTCATTATTTTGCCTTGGTCGTTTTGCAGCTTCTGGGTGCCTCTTACAGACTTGGGAAGAGCTTCGAGCACACGTAAGGATCGCTCTTGACAATGCGAGCTCGTGCGAGGAGCTACTTACACCTCAAAATTTTTTAGAGTTTGGTCTGGTGCCAGGGGAAGACATGAGGGGGGTACGCGAGATTATACATAGGCGTGTAGGGACTGCCGGAGGCGCGAGCACCTCGAGGAGACCACGAGCTGAAACAGATGCTCCGCCTCCACTTGCTCGGACTTCCCCTTCTTCTCAGCAGATAGAACGAGTAGAAGAATGTCCTCCTCGCAGGTGACAAAGGACTGTGGCTCCAGCTCGCCCTCGACCCGAAAGTGTGCTGGAGCAGGGTCAGCCTAGCCGCGCCGAGCCTTACCTGAGGAACTTTACCGGGGAGATGGACGACAGATTCCTGGATGGGCTGGAGTCCTATGATGCTGACGAGCTGTTTAATGCTCTCCAACGCCTCTCCTCCCGAGCTTCAGCTGCTGTGACCAGGCTCAAGGCCAAGACCCAAGACTCTCATGAGGAACATCGAGCAGAGATTCGAAGCTTGGAGTAGACTATTGGGCAGTTGAAAGAGGAGAACACGAGGCTTCAAGAGGAGAATGCAACCTTTGCAGAGAGGACAGCGGTGTCTGACTCTAAGGCTACCCAGTTCAAGAGGGAGTTAACTGTCCTCCGTGAAGAGTTGATCGAGGCTCGGAAGGACTTAGAGACCCAGAGATTCTCCTTTGAGCAGACCATGAAGGGGGAAACTTCTCGTCTCTAAGGGCAGATAGATGCTTTGAAGGTCCAGCTCACAACAGAGTACAACAATGGGGTGAACTTCAGCTATGACTGCCTCGTGTATGCCTTGGGCAAGGTACATCCCGAGGTCGACCTGTCTAAGGTCCAAGCGGGTGTTGCTGAGTAAATGCACATTCACGACATCCCCATCTAAGAGTCTGAAGCTTCCCCTTCCGAGCCCCGGATCGAACCCGGGAAGTTGTTCCTCCTCCTGCCGCGGACGCCTCCTCAGTCGCTCGAAGATGCTCCTCCCGCAACTGCCAACGATGCCCTCGCCGCTTGAACTATCTGCTGCCGATGATGCCCCGCCGCTTGAACTATCTCTCCATTTTTTTTTATCCCTTGTACTTGTAATCGTTTCAATGAGTAAAAACATATATCGGATAACTCATTTCTGCACTCCATGTATATATTCTTGTGTTTTATGTGTGGATTGACTTCACGTGCTTGCTAAGTGGGAATTTTATAAGTGTTGGACTTTTTATTTTGTTTTATGCCCAAGTGTATTACTCGCTTGTATGATTCTTTAGACTTATGCTTGGCAAATATTTGCCTTGAAGTTAGGCTGAAAGCCTTCGGCCTGTTTCGTGAGCTCGGTCTTTCTGGACTGACGTTCGGCTCGTGCTTTGTGGCTTTTTACATTGCGAGCTCATTTGCTCCGAGCCCAATTTTTGTTCATGTTTAAATTCAATGTAATATCCTCGCGCTCTTCTTACTCGAGCCTACAATTGGCTACGCTTGGCACCGTCCAGCCTAAGGCTTAGGCTTTGGGACTTCTGGCCTTAGCATTCTTCATGAGCTTCTTCACTCGACCGCAATTGGCCTCACTGGCACCGTCCCGCCTAAGGCTTAGGCTTTGGGACTTCCGGCCTAAGCTGCTCTTCATGAGCTTCTTCCGCTGGCTCGCAATTGGCCACGTTGGCAACTGCTCCGCCCAAGTGCTTAGGCTTGGGACTTATGGCCTGAGCGTTCTTCATGAGCTTCTTCTGCTCGGCCTACAATTGGCCCCGCTGGGCACCGTTCCGCCTAAGGCTTAGGCTTTGGAACTTTTGGCCTGAGCGTTCTTCATGAGCTTCATCTTCTCGGCCTACAGGCACACGCTTGCACCGTCCCCCTAAGGCTTAGGCTTGGGACTTCGGCCTTAGCGTTGTCTTCATGAGCTTCTTCTGCTCGGCCTGCAATTGGCTACGCTGGACACCGTCCCGCCTAAGGCTTAGGCCTTGGGACTTCTGGCCTTAGCGTTCTTCATGAGATGCTTCGCCTGCCACTGCATTGGCCACGCTGGACACCGTCCCCGCCCAAGTGCTTAGGCCTCGGGACTTCGGCCTTAGCGTTCTTCATGAGATGCTTCTGCTCGGCCTGTAATTGGCCACGCTAGGCACCGCCCCTCCTAAGGCTTAGGCTTGGGACATCCGGCCTTAACGTTCTTCATAAACCGCTCGCTCGGCTCGCAATCGACACGCCAGCACCGTCCCGCCTAAGTGCTTAGGCTTGGGACTTCGGCTTTAGCGTTCTTCATGCCTTAGCATTCTTCATGAGTCGCTTCGCACGGCTTGTAATTAGCCACGCTTAGGCACCGTCCCGCCTAAGGCATAGGCTTTGGGACTTCTAACCTTAGCGTTCTTCATGAGTTGCTTGTGCTCAGCCTGCAATTGGCCACGTTTGGCACCGTCCCGCCTAAGGCTTAGGATTTAGGACTTCTGGCCTTAGCGTTCTTCATGAGCGCTTTTGCTCAACTCGCACTAGCCACGCTATGCACGGCCCCGCCTAAGGCTTAGGCTTTGGACTTCTAACCTTAGCGTTCTTCATGAGCCGCTCGCTGCACCGCAATCGACCACGCTGGCACCGTCCCGCCTAAGGCTTAAGCTTTGGGACTTTGGCCTTAGCGTTCTTCATGAGCCGCTCGCTTGCCAGACTAGCCACGCTGGCACCGCCCCGCCTAAGTCTTAGGCTTGGGACCGATGGCCTTAGCGTTCTTCATGAGCCGCTTCGCTCGCTCGCACTGGCCACGCTGTGGCACCGTCCCGCCCAAGGCTTAGGCTTGGGACTTCTAACCTAGCGTTCTTCATGAGTTGCTTCGCCACCGCACTGGCCACGCTTGCACCGTCCCGCCTAAGGCTTAGGCTTTAGGACTTCTCGCCTTAGCGTTCTTCATGAGCCGCTTCGCCGGCCAGCATTAGCCACGCTTGGCATCGTCCCGCGTAAGGCTTAGGCTTTGGGACTGATGGCCTTAGCGTTCTTCATGAGTTTCTTCTGCTCGGCCTGCAATTGGCACGCTTGGCACCGTCCCACCTAAGGCTTAGGCTTTAGGACTTCTCGCCTTGCGTTCTTCATGAGCCGCCTCGCCTGCTCAGACTGATCACGCTAGGCACCGTCCCGCCTAAGGCTTAGGCTTGGGACTCGTGGCCTTAGCGTTCTTCATGAGTTGCTTCGCCACCTGCAATTAGCCACGCTAGGCATCGTCCCGCCTAAGGCTTAGGCTTGGGACTTCGGCCTTAGCGTTCTTCATGAGTCGCTTCGCCTGCCGCATTGGTCACGCTAGCACTCGTCCCGCCTAAGGCTTAGGCTTTGGGACTTCTGGCCTTAGCGTTCTTCATGAGTTGCTTCTGCTCGGCCTGCAATTGGTCACGCTAGGCACTGTCCCGCCTAAGGCTTAGGCTTTGGGACTTCTGGCCTTAGAATTCTTCATAAGTTGCTTCTGCTCGGCCTGCAATTGGCCACGCTAGGCACCGTCCCGCCTAGGGTTTAGGATTTGGGACTTCTGGCCTTAGCGTTCTTCATGAGCTGCTTGGCTTCAACTTAAATTAATTTTACAAATATTTTTCTTACTCTTACATACATTTAAGTTTTTACACATCCCCATTTTGGAAAGGAATTTTACATTAACGCTTACAACACAAGGAAACTTACTGGAAGTATTTTATCAAGAGTTGTACATTCCACGGCCTCTTGACCTGTCGTCCATCCAGATGGGCTAGCCGGTATGCTCCTGGTCCGGCTATTTGAGTGACTCGATAAGGTCCTTCCCAATTCGGCCCTAACATACCTTGCCTCGGGTCCTTCGTGTTCTGATTGACTCTTCTGAGTACCCAATCACTCACTTGGAACCAGCGAATGTGCACATTTTAGTTGTAATAACGAGCCACTTTCTGTTGGTATTCTGCGATCGTAGCAGCGACCCTTTCTCTCTTCTTTTCCAGCAAGGCCAGACCTGCGCACATCTGCTCGTTGTTTTGCTCTTCATTGACATGTTCCGTTCAGTGCGTCCCCATTCCTATTTCAACAGGAGCCACTGCTTCGTGTCCAAACACCAAGGAGAATGGGGTCTCTCTAGTGGCAGTTTTGTGTGTAGTTCTATAAGCCCACAAGATGCCAGGTAGCTCGTCCACCCATGCTCCCTTTTGCTTGCCAAGTCTGGTCTTCATGAGACGTTTTATGGTCTTGTTCGCGGCTTCCACTTGTCCATTGGCTTACGGGTGTGAGAGAGAGCAAAACTTTAGCTCTATCCCCAGATTTTGGCAAAAGTCCCTGAACTTGCCGTTGTCAAACTGTCTTCCATTGTCTATGACCAATGTATGAGGAATCTCATACCTACAAATCATATTTTTCCAGATGAAGTCAGTGGTTTTACCTTCCGCGATACTCACTCAAGGCTCCCACTTCGACCTATTTGGTGAAATAATCGATCGCGACTACGGCGTGGGTGGCGATGCTCTCCTCCTAGCAGTGGTCCGATCAAGTAAATTCCCATCGAGCAAACGGCCATGGTGAGTTCATCACCGTAAGGTTTTCTAGAGGTCGAGTCGGTAATTGGCAAAACTCGGCAATTCTTGCAGCCTCGGTCTTCTCTCGAGCATCTCGATGCATGCGGGCCGAAGTATCCTCGCCTCAGGCCTCGAAAGCCAAGGACCTCGCGCTGAATGATTCCCACAAATTCCTTCGTATATCTCCTGAAGACATAATCAGCCTCCTCCCGGTATAAGCACCGCAGTGAGGGAGGGTGTATCCCCGTTTATACAAGATACCGTCGATGAGAGTGTACCTGGCCGCTTTACATTTCAACTTCCTTGCTTGCTTTTTATCGACCGGTACCGTCCCTTCTTTGAGGTAAGCAACAATTGGTTCCATCCAATTGTTGCTTGACGATAAACCCAGTACCTCGTTCTCCTGCTCGAGACTCGAGCAGGTCTTAACTTCCAACGGGATAGACCTTGGTATTTTGGGGTCGAATGTAGCGGCCATGCGAGCTATCATATAAGCTCGAAAATTCTTCCCCCTCGAGATCTGCTCTACCTCGACTACATGGAAGTTATCAATCAACTGTCTTACCTTCCGAATATAAGCCTCCATCTTCTCGCCTTCGCTTGGAAGCTTTCGCTGAGATGGTTGGCCACCAGCTAGTAGTCCGTCTCAAGCTTCACCTCTTTTGCTTTTACTACTAAAGCGAGCTTCAATACAGCAATTACAGACCTCATATTTAGCCTCGATTGTTGGTGACTTCAAACTCCAACTTCACAAAGATATCGCATTTCTACCCCTTCGAGATTAAGAAGCACATTCCCGCCTCCCGCCTCGGTCCCCGCATGACCCATCGACCGTGACTATCCATGCATTGGTCAGGGCCGAGGAGTCCAGTGGATGCTCGCTCTCCATCTCTCCATTTCTTTCTGTATATTCGACCACAAAATCAGCTAAGGACTGAGCTTTTATAGCTGCTAGAGGTTGGTAGACGATATCGAATTCACCGAGCTCCACCGACCATTTCACCAACCTTCCGGAGGTCTCCGGCTTGTGCAGAGTTTGCTCGAGTGGCTGGTTTGTTAAAACCGCCACCGAATGCACTCGAAAATAAGGCCTCGACTTTCGACTGCGTTACTGTGGCAGTGTCCATTTCTCCATCAGTGGATATCGAGTCTCAGCTTCTAGCAAAGCTCTGCTCGTGTAATAAATAGGATACTGTACCCCTGACTCCTCCCTTACCAGAACCGAGCTCATTGCCCATTTGGACACAGCCAAGTACGAAACAATACCTCCCCGCTCGAGGTGTAGAGCAGTAATGGAGCTTTCAGCAAGTATTCTTTCAACTGTTGGAACGCCGCTCAGACTCCGGCTGCCACTTTGTCTTCCTACCTTTCTTCATTTCCTGGAAGAAGACTCGGCATTTATCCATGGCTCGAGATACTAACCTGTTGAGGGATGCCAATTTGCCGGTAAGGCTTTGTATCTCTTTAAGGCTACTGGGGACTTCATTTCCACCATCGCTCTTATCTTCTCCGGATTGGCCTCGATCCCTCCGTGATCGACCATGAAGCTCTAAGAATTTTCCCGAACCAACCCCAAAGGCACACTTCTCTGGGTTTAGTTTCATCCGGTACTTTCTTAAAAGTGCAAAGGTCTCCTCTAAATGCCTTACGTGCTCCTCCGCGTCTTTTGACTTGGTAATCATGTCGTCCACATATACCTCCATCGTCCGACCGATTAATGGCTTGAAGACCTTATTCACCAACCTCTAATATGTTGTCCCTGCATTCTTTAGACCGAAGGGCATGACCTTGTAGCAGTACAGTCCCTGATTGGTGATGAAGGCTATGCATTCCTCATCTGATCGGTGCATGAGAATTTGGTTATAACCTAAGAATGCATCCATAAAACTAAGCAGCCCGTGCCCCGCAGTAGAATCCACCAGTTGGTCTATCTTTGGCAGCGGGAAGCTATCTTTAGGGCAAGCTTTGTTCACATCCGTGAAGTCCACGCACATTCTCCATTTCCCACCGCTTTCTTTACCAAGACCACATTCAAAATCCATTCTGGGTGAAGACCTCCCTTATGAATCTCGCTTTGCAGCCTTCTCCACCTGCAGCTTTATGGCCTCATATCTCTCTTGGTTGACGATCTCCTTTTCTCGCCTCACCGGCTTAGCATTTCTCCAGTATTGCCAGCCTGTGACACGCCACTTCTGGGTCAATCCCAGGCATATCCTCATGCGTCCATGCGAACACATCCGCGTGTGCTCGCAGACACTCCACCAGCTTTTCTTTCAACAGCTCGCTAATGCCCGAGCCGATCCGAATTTTCTTCTCGGGGTCGTCTGCTCTCACTTCGACCTCCTCCAGCCCTCACCGGCTCCCGCCTCCATTCCTCGACTCCTCTCGAGTCCAGTGAGGTTATCTACATGGATTCTTTGGCCGCCACAACAGTAGCGACTCCTTGCCACCCTAGTATTGGCTGGCTTCATCTACCACCACAAAGTCCAACATCATGTTCTTTTCGAAAGGCCTCGAGCCCATGGTTACTGCCAACTTGATGATTCCTAGAGGTATCAGCTTCCCTCCCCCGAATCCTTTCAAGTGCTCGTCTGCTCGAGGCTCGCACTTGTTACCAAATCCTCGAGTGTGGATTTGAAGAGAATATCTACCGAGCTTCCCGAGTCTACCAGTATTCGGTCAACTACCTTGTTAGCTATGTTCGCTTTCACAACCAGGGCATCCTCGTGGGGGTACGGCACCCCCTCCTCGTTTTCCTCCGTCCACATAATGGGCACCTGCCGGACCTTGGCCTTTTTGGCAGTGGGGGCAGTGAACAGGACCTCTCGGCCAGCAGCGGCATATCTGCAATAGTTCTTCCGAGCCCTATTTGAACTTCCTACCATCGTGGGCCCTCCTGAGATCACCCTTATGGCCGACAGTTCCAAGTCTATTTCATAAGGTCGATCATCTTCCTCTGGTTGCTGCTCAACTACCGGATGTCCTCCTTCAATAAACTCGTCCAAGTACCGATTACTAACCAGATCCTCCACCTGGTTCTTCAAATCACGACACTGTGATGTGGAATGGCTGTGGTCACCATTGAAACGACAGAACCACCCCTTGTCTCGTTTTCCAACTGACTTGGCCATTGGCGTTGGGGGCTCGAGAGTCCTCGCTCTCGCCCACTTGAAGTATCTTTTGAGAGATACCTTCAACCTCATGTATTGCCTGTAAGCGGGCTCGCCTCCACCATCTCATGACGCCCGATCCCTGGGAAACTTCTGGTGGGGTGGCAATGGACGATCCGCTCTGTTGTGGTTCACCGCAGGTCTGCTTAGTGGTTGGTTGCAGGATGGGTGGTCGTCGTGACGCCTGTACTCCCTGTGATCCTGGCCTGGAGACCGCGGGTGGCAGGGAATCATCCATGGAGGGGGAGCTCTCGGTAAGGGTTGTACGAGGCAACCCGGTCCCTTGTTGCTTTTGAAGCTTGTGCTCCTCGGGCAGGACCTCCTTTCTCCTTCCTCTTTGCTCCATTGCCCTGTTCACTTCTCAGCTTTGCAACCTTTTTCCTTTTCAATTACCATATCCATTTTTACCTGCTCATACACGTCTGAATATGAACGGATCGAAGGGCTTCGTAGATTATACCACGGCCTTTCCATCCGGATCCCGTCCTTCAGTCCTCTCAGCACTTGGGGATGATTAAACGCGCCAAGATATAGGACCAATCTGTGGTACCTCTTGACGAACTCCCGAAGGGTTCTCCTCCTCCGCTCTTACTTTCGACAACTCCATCATATTATCTTCGGGTCATCGCGCCTCGAAATTACTCTGCAAACTCCCTACACATCTGTTCGAAGCTCAGGATGCTTCCCCGCGGTAACCTGCAGTACCATTCTCTTGCCCTTCCTTCAAGAGTGAGCGGGAAGGCCCTGCACCTCTGGGCTGCCGACAGGCCTTACACTCCTGTCATATCGTTGAACCGCTCTATGTGCACCAACGGATCACTTTTTCCTAAAAATTTTAAATCCGGGAAGCGGAAGTCACGTGGGATCGTGACACCCATGATCTCCATTGAGAGTGGGGACTCGTTGTACAGTATTATTCTCCAACTTGGGCTCTTTCCGTTTCCCCGGAGGTCCTCCACAACTTGTGCCAACCTACGCACCTCCCCCTCCAGCTCTTCCGCACGAGAGGTTAGGGCTGTATCCTGTAAGTGCTGACGAGACCCTTTTTCCTCCATGTTTATCTCTTCCCTCATGGCAACATTTGGTGCCCTAGGTCTTTGGGCTTCATCTCCTACATTTTCCCGAATAGGAGCGTTCCCACGGCAGGATTCAGGGACGTCATTACATGCTTTTCTCTGTCTATCCCTGAGTTCTTGTAATATGGAGGTCAGAGTCTCCATTTGTTTCTCCATCCGATCCATTCTTTCTTGGATCTCCCTATTCTGAGATTCATTGGCCACTTCTCTCAAAGTCACCGATTCCTCTAGACTCACTCCTCTTCGGCTGTTTCCTCTCATCGCTGCGTTGTGTCTCCTGAACGTGTTGGGAAATTAGGCTTTTTAAATTGATCCCCACAGATGGCGCCAAAAATGTTGATGCTGTTTTCCCGCGTCCCTTCAAATAGTGTCTAGAACCTTCTGCTCGCGTCTAGCTCGAGCTCGAGCAGGACTGCCTCCCAATTCCAATTCCTCTATCTTTTCCAGAACAAAAGTCTCCCGGACCTGTACTCACAGAAAACAGGGTCATGGGTCGCCGAAAGTTGTTCCGGCGAAAACCCTCCGATGATCAAGTCAGTAATCGGGTTGTTCTTTTTTGTATCCCTCTTAGTTAGAGAGACCGGAATAATGAAATGGGAATTTTGCCTTCCTTTCTGAATAATGGAATTCCTTTCTGAAATCAGAGTAGAGGGAAGTAAGAATCAGAAGAACCTGTGTGAATTTTTCGGAACCCCCACAATTTACTCGTCCATTTCTTTTTATTTTCCATCTTTCCCTTTTTCCCGCCCTTTCTCTCCTGAATCATCTGTTCCCGCGTCAGTGGTGTCTGGGTCCCTTTGACAACCGGGATTAGCGTAATATTCCTTAGGGATGCGCGGCTGTCTCCTTAACATGGTTCACATGGCCAGATCATCATGTCGGGCGTGTGCGCAAGGAATGATGACACCGTGGGGGCATGTGCCGACCATCGGCAACAGTACCGCCACCATACCATGTGGGGCCCTGATCAAACACCGAAAGGTGTGCGGGATTGTGAGAAAACGGGTCGGACTGCCCTGAGTCGGATCTTACATTCCATTTGTCTTATGACTGGCGTAGCCCAGTTGTGCTCGAGAACTTGACTGCAGCGAGCAGAAAGGAGAGCTCGGGTCTCGATCAGCCTTCGAGCTCCTCGTCCTTGTCCAGCCTTGACCGGGCCTGATGACCTCGAGCAGGCAAGAGAGCTCGGAGCTCGGACGGCTCTGAATTCCTCGACCTTGACCAGCTTTGACGTCTAGTGAGATCGTCTTCGTGCCAGTGGTCGGGACTTCTGCTCGAGCTGGATTGACCTCAGGGTATTTTATTCGAGCCGGAAGGGCCTCGAAGAGACCTGCCAGATATTACCCAAACAAATCAGTCACTTGATAATCTTTTGACTAGATTGCTTCGCTGGATCACAATTATATGATACCTTATCGATGAAGATATTTAGAGGCAATATATTAAGCCAATCTCTCTCTTATTTTCTTAACATAGAACTTAAAATAGAACAATAACTTCTCATCTGAAATGTGTAAAGAAAGCAACAATTATTAATGAAATGAGTAAAACATTACAAAATAAGAAAATCATAAGCTTGTCATATGCATTTAGTTTCAAATTAGTTAATTATTAATTTATCTATTAGTTGAGTCCTTTAGAAAATAGGACGTTGTTGGAAATTTATTATCTAATATATTTATCATATTATTAATTTACCACATTGGTCTGAAGCTAAGATTATTTAAACTAAGTTATTAATTTATTGAGTATTAATTTAATGAGATTCTAATGAATTTTCAAAAAATAATTTTTAAAAAAGTCTAGTATAAAAATAAAAAATGATGAACAATCCTTTTTTTGTAGTATCTAAATCCAACACATTATAATTTTATTTTTATCTTAAACAATCAAATTTTATTCTTTGAAAACATTTACATTATCTTATTTTTGAATTTCAATTTTTTTCACATAACACATTTTTTCACTGTTAATATATTCTTAAGGGCTAGTTTGGGATTGTGGTGGTTGATAGAATAAGCCATTTCTGTTGTACAAATAAAATAAGTTGTTAATTGAAAGAACATCTTAATATTTGGTAAATGGTGTTGTTATCAGTGCTGTTTTATTATGTAATTACTAAAATTTAAATGAGTTTAAATTATCTTTTATTTATATATCAAGATTTATAGAAAAATAATATATAATTATCTTTTTTTTTTGTTCAATACTAAGATTATAATAGGAACTTTAAAAATATATAATGACTTATTTAATAAGCTGCTTACAATTTGCTTTTAAAAGTTGCTTTCAAAATAGAGAAAACTTATAAAATAAGCAACTTTTAAAGAATTTACCAAACACTAGTTTTATAAAACATTATGAAATAAATTGCTTATAGTATTTCAAATTCAATCCCAAATGGGCGTAATACTAATTCTTTTCGTTCGATCTTAAGTTTAGGGCGTTGGTTGTTCTTAATCTTTATAGAATTGTCGTCTAGCACATTTAAACTTTATATCTTTAAAAAATATTGTTTTAATCAAATTTTTGCTAAGATCCGATTCAAAATATTAAGCAGTGATTTTCATAGGATCCAAGTCAAATCCAATTAAAATATAGCAAATTTACATTTTTGGGGGAGAACGGGACTAAGTTCTGATTTAGGTATGTATTTTTAATGTTTGGGCCAGGAGAAATAGCTGAAGTGTGATTTGGGAGGTGAACTGAGGTGATTTGAGAGGTGAGCTGAAATGATTTGGGAGGTGAACTAAGGTATTCTGAGTTTTGAATAACATGAAGAGCTCTATAGAGTTAATTTAGAAGGTTGACATAGGAAGGTCGAGAGAATTGCTCTGGCAAACTTGAGGATAGCCCTTGAAAGCTTATTTGGAGCTCGAGGTGAACTCATATAAAAGTGCAATTTGGACACCAAAACAATCATAACAAGTAGAAAATAAGTATAAACAATAAAAAATACATAATATCTTACATGATTCAGCATTTTGGCCTATATTCCGGGAGTAATCATCTCCAATCTACTATATGTGTGAAGCATTATATAATTTTCTCTACAATATTAATAAAACCTTAATAAAGGTTGTTTTTGGTGAATAATAACATGAGAAAGATATGAGCTTTATAGAGATTATAGAACTCTTTAAGAGAAAAAGATAGGAAAAGCTTTTTTGAGAGATAAGATGACTAAAATCTTCCATGAACATATAAAAAGTATAGGAAGAAACCCTATAAATGGAGGAGGAAGAAGAAGATACAGCAACCCCATTAGAAATCTGATCTAGAAAAATCTCCTAATGGTTAGATAGAGCAAAATGAGAGAGCTATCTTCCTCTTAAGTAAGATTTTGGACAATAAAACGATGGTTTAAATGTTCAAGGAGTCTTGAAGATTTAACAATAGAATTTTTGCTTTTAGAAACAAGAGGATGAAGCTGTTCTTTGGGTGAGGAAGAAGTTATCATTTGTTGAGGAAACATTGGGCTTTGTATAGGAGTGTTCCTAAGTGTATTTTGGTAATTTTGAATAGTTGGTGAATTTTCAATGGTTGACCTCTCTCATATAAGGTTGTTTAAGTAATTATACTTGTGATCCCAAGATGGTGACATGCCTAAGCAAAGAGAATAAAGAAACCTTTAGCCACCCTTTTGCCCTATTGTTTTATACACGTGGCAGCCTTTCTAAATGGTGGTCGTACTGGTTTTTGAACTATTATAGAGGAGAGCTGAGTTGGCGGCTTGTCATTGCTCATTTTTAGAATCTTTCATTTTATTAGTTTCTTGTATTTAGCCAAAAAGGAAAATATTTTATTCTATCTCATGATGGTATGAACTATTCACATGTTGACTCTAGCCACCAAAATTTGGGTTCTGATAATACCCTTTGATGTTGGGAATATTTATCAAAATTGTAGTTTGCCTCTAGGAACTTAGCTTTTGATCACTGTTGAGCTATCATGTCATTTAATCAAACACACTAACCTCTATTGGCTAACTTTTCTTATCATATCTTACTGAGTTATTAGCCCACGTTAGCACCTTGATTTCGTCCCTGATTTCCTCCCAAACTTATATGTCTAAGCATGGCTTGATTTCTTATGATGATAAATTGAAATTAAATATGCATATGCGTACGAGCAAAATTTGTAAATGATTCTTTTCCAAAAGCTAAAGGAAATACATAAATTTTGGAATTAATTCATTCTGACATTTGTGAATTCAATGGTATCTTAATTGGGGGAGGAAAAAGATATCTTATCATCTTTATTAGTGATTGTTCTCTATATATTTATGTATATTTAATGTCTAATAACAATAAGCTTTTGATTTCTTTAAACGTTTTAAAGTTGAAGTTCTGAATCAAAAGAAAAAGAGAAGTAAAATACTTTGTATCGATAGAGGTGGTTGATAAGAATAAACAAATATTGATGGAAACCAAAAAACATAATCAAATGATTGATTTTTTTAATCTTAATTATTAATTAAGAAAGATTAATTTATCTGCTTAAAGATTGATTGACAAAATCTTTGTTAATAAATCATTATTCCGAAAATATCTTGTACTTTTACCCTTTTTCATATTTCAAATACTTGTTTAAATTGGGCATTTATGTTCATGAATTAATAAAAATAAAATTTATTTATTTTTATATCTTTTTGAAAAGTTTATGGTATTAAAAATTTTGATAGTCCTTAATTTTGTGAGTTTAGCCTTAGCCATGATATCGATAACTTATTTTTAAAATATGACAACCTAAAAGAGTGAGACGTGAGTTTCTTTCTAATTGTTCTTCAATTTCTTCACTAACAAAAATGTGTTTGATTGTGTTGGGACTATGTGTTCTTTAAAGCATATTTATTTATTTATTTATGATAAATACATTTTCTGATTAGTAAAGTATTTGAAACATTTTTTCAGACATTTTACTTGCATAAATATTTTGAATAAGTCCATTAATTATATTATATGTATTTATGTGATCATAATATGGATTCACAAAAGACATAAATACAAGTTACCTTATGATTAAATAAAATTAAGTTCACAATTGATAAATAGAATTGGGCGGTGTTCTATTTATGTTTAGACTGTAGTAAATTCATTAAATGATTTGTCTTAATCATGTATGAATTTACTGATGTCGCTTGATAATATTGAACTAGATCACATATGAGATTTAATTAACCTTGAAGTAACTGTCAGACTTATTAAATCTCATAGGTATTAATTGTATTGCAATCTCAATCTTGAGTTAATTATAGTTTCATGTTTATGATTGTTGTTCTATTTGAGTCACCAATGGACACGACATATATTTGTAATCAAGATTATCTAGTATCTTGGTGGAAGCAATTATGAGCAGTAAGATTATAGATTAACAATATAAAATTTGTGCAATACATCTTTTGATAGGATTTCAGTACTTTATCATAGAATTCTTTGGCCAGAGTGTGTCAATATAATTAGTATATTGAAATTGATCATTAGAGAAAGATAGTAAGTGTTAAGGAATAAGATGTAATTAAATTGATTGTACAGTTAAGATATCAATTTAATTAGTAATGCTGATACAAAGGATTGTTCAAGAAAGAAATCAATGTGGTATGGGTCGAATTATTATTCGAGAACACTATCCTAGATAGCATACAATTATGGAGGTCAGTTCCAATCTTATAGTAGAGTAGATTTGGAATTAAATAATCATGCTAGTTTAATTACATGCCTAATTATTATAACAACTATCGTATGTACCTATATGATCCCCAGTTAGTTTATTTAATTGACTGCACCACTACTAGATTAATAAGTAAGATAACTAGATATTTGGGTTAAAAAGCTAAATATATTATTTGGTGGGAGGCTTCAATTAATATGCTTGTGTATAATGGGTCTTGTGTTATTTTACAAAGTGATCTCTTGTGAGTATAACAAGTGTAATGCTAAAATTTTTGAGTTTTTATCTTATTTTAATTTAATCAATTATTTTGATTTAATAGAATTAAAAAGAGATAAATAAAGAGCTTAGGTTTTTCCACTACTACAATATAAAAATATTTTTTTTCTTTAAAAAAAGCTATATCTGACGATCAAGAAAGAGAATTTTTCTCTCTGACTTTGAGAGGAAAATATTTTCTTGCTAGTTACTTTCAGTAATAATAAAGACGTCCATACATCAAGTGCAAATCAAACTTAAGTCATAATCTAGAAGATCATTAGTGACAGATCGTGATCTAGTAGGAGAGGTGGTGATAAATCATAACTTAAAAGGCTTAATTACTACAACGAAAAAAACAAATGTACAATTTCTAGATTATAATAATTCTATATATTGTATGAGAAAGCAATCCCATTATTTCTTAAAAAAAATGATTTTAAACATACAATTAGTATCAGAGCGATATCATATTAATATATAAAATTATTGTATGAAATCAATCTCTTGTATTATATGTATTATATGAGTGGCACTGATTTTATATATTTCATTATATAATGAATATATTTAATCAGTATGTTAATTGTTGTCTAAAATCATGGTTAGATTTTTTATTGTATTAATTTTTTGGATTTATAATAAGAGAGATAGTCAGTTTTAACCATATTTCTCTTTTAGTTATTTTACTTTATTAATCTTAGATTTTTTATAAGCTATTAATGGTATATGAGTTCTTGTAAATGTTATTTTATTATAAAATAGTATAAAAATCAAGAAAAGAAGAAAAATGTTTTGCAGCAAGATGCAACAAAAATTGTCAGCCATGAAATCATGCTTCTGGAATTGGCAATGAAAAGGATGGGTGTCATTTTTCGATTTTTTAATTAGACACCCCATATTTTATTAATTTATGTATTTTGACATAATGTTGAAGACTTTTGCATTTAGGTCCAGAAAAATGTAATATCGGCTAGAAAAGAAAATATGGGAATTAGGGTTTTAGATTTATATCTCATGGCACCCTAAAATTTCATTAATTGACAATTCAGTTAAAGTATTTAGGTTTTAGGCAGAAAAATTCAAATTTATTTATATTGGATCCAAGCCTAATTTTGCTTGTCGATTGGATAATATAAATAGAAATTTAATAAATCCAATAATAATTATTTATCCAAATTTATTTATATTGATCTTAAGCCCATTTGGGATTTTAAAATTCGGTCATATAAATAAAAAATTTAGTAGATCAATAATTAAATTTATTTAGCTCAAGAATTTTTAAAACTAAATTTGGGCTTATTTTATTAAATTAATTGGATCTATATTTTATAAAAATTTTATTTCAAAAAATAAGGCCCAATAGAATTTTATTTAATATATGCCCAAATTTATGATTCAAAATTGAACCAATGATAAATTTAAAAGGGCAAAAATATATAAACTAATAGTTATGAATAAGAACAAGTACAAGGAAAGAAAATAAAGAAGATGGACATTGACTCGAAGCCCAATAGGTATTATGCTTACAGATTCAGTCAATTTTTTTCTTAGTAAAATCATGAATTGAGATTCTTTAATTGCCTTTAATCTTTGTACTATATTTAAATGATAATATGCCATGACAACATAGAATAGGTAGTGTTACTCTATGCATAATAAATTAAAGCAAGCACCAAGGGCATGAAATAGTAGAATAAACAAGTATTTTGAAGTTAAAGACTTCACAAATGCCATATGAGCATGCTCTTTACGTTAAAGGTAAAGATAGAGACATTTTGATTATGTGCCTATATGTAGATTATCTCAACTTCACTGGAAATAATCCGAGCTTATTTAAAGAGGTCAATAGACTGATGAGAAAGAGTTTGAGATGAATAATATCGAACTTACGACATATTATCCCAGTATTGAATTTAAACAAAAGGAAGAAAGCATATTTATTTCACAAGAAAGCTAATGCAAAGAAAATACTCAAGGAATTCAAAATGCATATGATTGCAAGCCCATAAGCACATTAAAGCTATGTGGAGTCAAGTTATCTAAATATGATAAAGGTAAAGGTGTAAATCTTATTGGTTGAACTTATGCTATTTGATATGCATGAGATCAAATAACCTTATCCTGTTACACTTGCGAGTCTATACATGGAGAATCCAAACACCACATATTTTAAAGCTATAAAAAGAATCCTTCGATATATAAAATGTACAATTGATTTCAGTTTGTTATACTCATTTTTTAATGACTACAAGCTTATTAGATATAGCGATAGTGATTGAGGGGAGATACATATGATAGAAAGAGCACTACAAGATTTGTGTTCCTTATGGGAGATATTGGTTTCACATAGATGTCAAAGAAGTAATTGATTGTCACATTTTTCACTTGTAAAGCTAAATATGTAATTGCTGCATCAAGTATTTGTTATGTAATTTGGCTAATGAATTTGTTGAAGAAGTTTGGGTTTGACACAAGAAGAATCTACAGAGAGTTCATCAACAAGTCAGCAATTCCCTTAATTAAGAATACTATCTTCCATGATCGAGGTAAGTATATTGACACTCACTACTATTTTATATGGGAGTGTATTGAAAAAAATGATATACAAACAAAGTATGTTAATTCATAAGATCAAGAGCTGATATCTTTCATAAGCCATTGAAATAAAAAGACCTTATCAAATTGATAAATTTGCTTGGTGTCACATGATCAAGTTTGGGGGGGTGTTGGATCATAAACTTTATTCATACAACTTTGAAGCCAAATAATCTTTAATCCAGTAATGGAAGATTCTTTAGGTAATTAAGATTTATGGTCTTAAATATGGTAATGTGATAAGTAAATTTTTGGTGTTAGTTTTAATATGTGGCTATAATTTATGTGGTATTTAAGTTAATGTATGATTGTGATTAATTTGTGACAAGTATAAATACCTTCTCTCTCAGCTGGTTTAAGCAACAAGAAGTAGTAAAACTTCTTAGTTCTAAACTAGTTATATTGAGTTCATAAGGGAAAAAAAAAAAAGGAACTTTTAAGTGCTTGTGCATTCAAATTCTCCAACATTAACTCTAATTAAAATGAAATAAAAAATAAAATATAGAACTATTAAAATACTAAAATTATCCAGCGTTTGTTTGTTATGCAAATTGGGAACATATGAATAATTAGAAATTAAAACCTTAGTGAATGATATTTACAATTTCTTATATTTTTTAATAACACGACAATCAATGTGCTAATATAATTGCAATCTATTTACACAAATTACAGTTTACAAAAATAACAGGAGTCGTTATTTGGAAAAAAAAGTGAAATTATGAGGTCATGGATCCTATTTGAATTTGGTTATAGGTATTGACCCTTTGACTAATCTTTATTCTTATTGGACTTTTAATTACATTAAAAAGACTAAAATAATTATTAAAAATATTAAAATACCCATGTTTGTGTAACACAATACATAATAATTTCGCGCAATACATAACTCTATAGTGTCGTATAATATATGATTATGAAATATATGACAGTATCGTGTGATATATGACATTATAGTGTAGTACAAGATATAATCATCAAATACATAATAGTATCGTGTAATACATAACAGTATAATATAATACATGTAACATATGCATTTGTTTTATTTATTTATGTAAATAATTAAACTAAGAGGGGGTTTATGTGATAATCATAAGGGGGTCTAGTTGATATTTTGTGGGTGTTTATAAAATGGGAAACCGGGTGAAATTTGGTGACCCGACCCGAACCCGAACCCGAACCCGACCCGAAATCGCAAAATTGACCCATCATTTTCTTCCATTTCCGGCCACTTCACCGGCCGAGCAAGGTGTCAAAAGGAAGCTTGTGAGCCGGCCGTCCACCCCCACCTGTCCTTGCTGCCGGAAAACGCGTGGAACGCCGCCAATGAAGCTCGAAACATCCGCGGGTTGGGGCGGACGATCACCATCGATTCCGGCCGTCTTTGGCCGCGCCACCGGTTGGAAAAGCTTCCCCACCTCACCATCTTCCATTCCCGACCAGTCATCAGCAGGAGGTTGTTTTACCGCCGACCGATCACCCCAAGGAGCCGCGGCTTCACGAGCTCGATCCGGCGCCACCGCCGCGCGTGGGAGGACACCACTGGCACTATTGGACTCACCTCGACAAGAAGTGTCTAGCCCGAGCTTCCCCATCGCCGTTGGGTGAATTCCGGTCAACGTTGACCGTATGGTATTTTGGTTATTTTGCATATTGAGGGCAATTTTGTAATTTCTAGCTTTGAGGATTTTTTGTAATATGAATTAAGGATAAATTGGTAATTTTATGATGTTGAGGGTAAATTAGTAAATTATGAAATTGAGGGTAGTATAATTTTGGATTATATTAATAAATTATGAATACGGGATTAATACGGTAAGCCGGAAAAAATTAAGACTTGTAATGTTAGGACGAATATTTATTTTAAGCGTTATTTTTGCGAGATTAGTTCGAATTATAATTATGGAAAGTAATTATATCATTTCTGTAAATAGGTGGATCTGCGAACGAGAATCTACCTGCGGACTTGGGTGATAGCCGAGTCTGAAATTGTTACTATGAGTGGAATATATTAAAATTATTTGATTTTTATATAGTAAAGCTTGTTTATGAAATGAATATTTAAAGTGCTTCCATTAAATGGTTTTCCGAAATAAATGTTTATTGCATATAAATATTGTGTTAAATTATATTTATTTATTTATGCTCCGTATCGATTTTAAAATGGTAAAAGAGATGATTGATTTCCGAACATGATTTAAAGTACTTTTATGTGGATTTCGAGCATGATTTTAAGAGTATATGATTTGATCTTGAACGTGATTTAAAAGTGTATATATGTTGATTTTAAACATGATTTAAAGAGTATATGATGGATCTTGGGTATGAGATATATTGATTTCGAGTATGATTTAAAGCATGATTTAAAGTGTCTATATATAATGATTTCGATCATGATTTTAAGTTTTAAGCAAATACCCGTTCCTTCCAGATGAGATGAGATAATAGGCCTTTGGGGCCCTTTTGAACACACATATAGGCTTTGGGCCGTGTGTTTGGGCGCTTTAGCCCTTTAGGGGCATATGCATGCAGACAGATCTTGCGATATAAGATCAGATGGTCCGAACACGATGTCGCCAGATAGCACATCATAGTATATCCGTTGAGATCTGGGTATGAGTTATGCTGATAAGCATGAGATGATACGTCCTTTTGTCTATCCGTGTAGCTCCGGGCATAATGGTACTCAGATAGTACATCATTGCCGTCCGTTAAAGTCCAGATATGACTAGATTATCCCCTGGGTATTTGTTTAAGGATATTTGTTTACTTAGTGTTTGATATTTCAGTTTGAGATGATATTTCAATATGAGATATTTTTTTATTGATTTTGTGGCAGTATCAGTTTTGCTTATATTCAGAATATGATTGAATTGAAAGGAATTTTTACATAAAAATAATAATTTGAGAAAAGTAATTTTACAAGTGATGCACTTATTTTTGTAGTATTTTATGTTTTAAAAGCTACTATCCACTCAATGAGCTCACTGAGTTTTATACTCATTCCATTTTATTATAATTTTTTCCCCTCAGGAGATTACAGATACAACAGTTAACCTAGCAGCTGTACATAGTTGGAGTCATTTGAACCACTGACATTATTTGAGACTATAGAATAATTATTTTCTTTTAGTTAATGTAAACATCCTATTTTGGAATTATACTAGGAATGTGATATATGAACTATGAAATGTGTGTAATATTGGATATGTTATTGGATGAGATTGGGTTGATGTAGTTGATGTATAATAAATGATTTGGGAGTGCTTATGTTGTAATTGCAGGTTTGAGAATGTTATATGTTTAGGGGAGGTTCTACCGAAATTTCGGTAGAATTCTCATTAATATGATTATTTTTAATATTTAAGTTCAATTTTTTAAGATAGGTCACCTATAGATATGGGGCGGGTCGTCTCAATACATGACTTCATCATGCATGATGAGTTAAACTTTTTAGAATTGAAAGTGAATAAGATTAGAAAATTTTTAAGAAAATTTCTTTTTATACTTTCTTACAATAAAAGATATTATGGATACTTAACTAATTTTAAGGTTTAAATTTTATGATGAAGTCTAAATCTCATGACTGAACTCCTTTAAGTGTCCTATTAAAAAAATTTCTCAAAAAAATGCAATATTAATCGCAGGAAAGTAAGGGTTTCACTTATAAAAGTGAGAATTGATGGTATCATTGTGTAAATTTGGAAACAACTAGTACTGATTAAAACTTGGTAACGAACTCCAACGTTACAATTGCCTTACAAACTATTTTTTATTCTAGCTAGTATTCATTGTTTTTCTATACCTAAAATATGCCATGGAATATCAAATGCCTCTAATAACTTACCCCCTCTTTTGATTGAAAGTAAACTTTCTTTGAAGCAATGAACATAAAACCATAAACCTCGGAGTCCAAGATCCCGCATTTCTTCGGTTTTAGGATCATATAAGAGTAGTTTTCCGGCGCTAGATTCTAAGAATATTTCACCATTCTTCCAAAGTCCAAGTGGATTGTATGCTTCTGTAAAAGGTCCAATAGTAAATTGTTTGATCCAACAGTTTTCTTTCAGCACCCATATGTGATAACACTTCTTGATCTCATCTAAAGCTATTAAAGAGAGTGAATCATCGTATAATCCAAGCAGCCCGTGAGTTAATTCATGAGTGCATGGGCTTTTCATCTCTTGGATCGTCTCGTCGCTCATGTTAAAGGAAATAATCACATGGCTGTCACCTTCTTCCCGTGCTAGCCAATAACAAACCCCGCTCAAGTATGTACTATCTATTCTGCCACATATGTAATCTCTACCTAGTTTAAGGCCTTTAAAACCTCTCCAAGAATCACTGCTTAGGTTATACACTGCTATATGTGAAAAATCATAATAAAAATCTATTCTTGTATCCAACAAGGTGAGTATCAAAACCAACTTGTAATCATTGCTGACAAGATCTAGTCCGAATCCAACACTTGAATTATGAATTGTTGTATAGGGCGGAAGACAAGCTCTGCATTTTGGGAGACGCCTGAGCTCTTGGGTCACGAGGTTCCACAGAGATATATATTTGTTACCACTCATCAAACAAAATATACCTTCGTAAGGGCCAACAAACCCTACAGGCATTATTGGAGGATCATCAAGACGTTTCGTGGACAAGTCTGTCAAAGTTTCATCGAGGAAGAATGTAAAATAACTCATTTCCAAATTTCTATTATTCTCATCTTCGAATGTACAGTACACCAATAGACGGGTGTTCTGATCTTTTTGTTGGTGCTTATGGATGAATTTAGGGTTTTTAGTTAATGTGTACCAGGATTTGCAAACACACCTATATCGTATAAGAGATATCACCGGTAATCTTAACAACATTTCAATCATTACATCAGCTGGCAAATCTCCATTGCTTTCCACCATTATATCTCTTTCCATTAAAATCTCAAAAATCAAATTAATGCTTCTTCCTGCCATAATTATTTACCATATATTGTAAATTACCAATTGCAATAAATAAGTTAAATATAAATATAAAAAATTAACGGCGATGACAACAAATGACTGATTTTGTTCAAAACAAATTTCATATTCCTTAAACTTCATCATGATCAACTAATGTTTGCTACAAGATATCCGGTTTAATCTTATTACAACATACTTAGAGACTTACCAAATGGATTACAGCTGACCTAGAGATTTACAAATGAGAGTATTGATAGGCATCCAAAATTTTTATCTTAAATTTCATATCAAATGATTTGCTATTTATTGAATTACAGGTAATTCTATATAAAATTTATGTTAATTAATTGTATTATTGCTCCAATGAATTTGGGATCATTTTTTAAATGAACTATCAAACATAAATGCTAAAGAAAAGCTTATTTAACAAGTTAATATAAAAAAGAAGTTTGATAATTCTTTTAAAATCTGCTTATTTAATGAGTTTTTTCATTTTGACAATAGCAGCAGGTTAACTTTTTAAAAGCATCTTATAATAAAATAAGCCACTGCATATTTTTTAAATTTTTATTATAACCTTATTATTTTCTTAAAAGGATAATTATGTCTTGCATTTTCATGAACCCTACTTCATAAACCATAGCCCTAAAGTATTATACACAAGAAATAGAAAAATTATGAATATTACTGCACCAAGCTTGATGAGAACATAATATTTATTACGTTTTATTTTATTTAGATTTGTATATTATGTTAAGAATTTTATCATATTTTGTTATAAAGTTCATTGGATTTTAACTATTTGAACTTTTTTGTTTCAATTTGTATAATTTTTTGCATGTTTGAAAAGTAGAAAGATATTTCTAGACAACTTATTTAACTTAAACTAAAAAAACAAAAGATAATTTAAACTTATATCTATTTTGTACAATAAAATAATAATTTTATAACAAAATTTTTAAATACATAAACATATTTTATTTTTAAAACTCATAGTACTTAAATGATGCAATTTACCAGACATCTAATTACGTTTTTTGCTCAATATCTTATTTCATATATGCAGTAGGAGTTATTTATTCCATCTGCCACAAAAATCCTAAACTTTCCCTAATGCTTGACATTGAAATTGTTGTGTTGTCCGATGAACCACTTTTGGAGCAATGCAATGCTTTTAAAATTGAGACAAAGCTTTTATCCCCAAAATACGGTACTTTACAAGTCATTGACTCATTAATCCCACTAATGATAATATAAATAGTAAACTGTTACTTAATGCATGATCAGTATTAATTGGTAACACAACAATTAATTAAGATACAAACTTCATATTTTAACTTTGTTGTCACTATTCATTATTCTAATAAGCTAAATATGCATAGGGCAAACATAGATATAGATTTTTGTACCATCAATCAATTATTTTAAGGGAGCAGCATATCTTTTGAGTTTTAAAATCTTGTACACTAAGGTAAAATCTCTGCGGATTTGGGATCTGTTTTAGCTTCGTCCCTAAAACATTTATATTTGACTTACCGACGGAAACGTATTTGGAATATCCTTTTTAGCGAATATATTTGGAACACCCTTTTTATTATGTGCATTCATCCAGTAATTTTAAAAACAATTGTAATACACATATAAAGTTATGCTACAGCCTTCTAATGACAACCATCACGTGAAAGATCAAATATCAAAGCAATTTACTTAATGGGAAAAGGTGCGAAACTCCCATATTATTTACAAAATTAATGGAAACCCTCTGATATCTTAAAACATATTCAAATCCTTTAGAGTGTTATTTTTTTCCTTTTTACTGGTCATACCATTTTATCTTTGGTAGTTATTTGATGTTGGGAATAAGAATACCTTTAATTATTTAATTAATAGAATAATTTTTAACATTAATTAATTACAAAATTAATGTATATAATTTTTCAATTAATCCTGAAAATTTTTTGTGAATTAATTGAAAAATTATGGCAATCCCTTTTTTTCATAATTTTTCAATTAATAAAATAATTAAATGTGTTCTTATTCTCAACATCAAACAACTACCAAGGGTAAAATGATAACATTAACAATGCATGCATTTTAAGGTTTGATTAGTTTTATCAAATAAAAGGAGGGTTTTGCTCTTTACATGCATTTTTTTTTAATAGGAAAATTATATAATGTCATGATTAAAATTATAACACCAATACTACAATAAACATAAATTTTATAAATTACACATAAAATTAGTAACTATAAGGTAAAATAATGAAATTAATATAAGAGTGATAAATTGGTGTTTTAAAATTACAAACAAAATAAATATTTGTAAAAATAATATAAAACTTATAATTAAAATTTCATTAAATAAAAAATAGTTTATTCATTTAATTTAATTAAACAAATAAAAAAGTAGAAAACAAAAAAAATTGTATTAAAAACAATTAGAATAAGTTTTATTGAATTTATTTAACTATAAGTTCTATATTCATTCTAGGACATTCATATTTTTTGGTTATTTTCTATCATAATATTGTTTACTATAGGTTAATTAAATAAAATTATTTTTCTTAATGTGGATCAAGTTAAAATGAAACAAAAGGATATTATTATAGTAATGGACATATCTAATTTTCTATTTTATAATACGTTATATAGTTTTAAACTTTATTTCTTATTTGTCCTTAAAGATCATTCGAGGTTGTTATCGAGAAGGTTTAGAAAGACGTAAAATTACTTTATCTGACACAAAGCTTTTCAAAAAACATAAAAAGAATAGTTTTTCAAATTCTGATTTTGAGAATAAATTGTATTGTTAATAAAATTTCACATATATCATCACATGTATTACATAAACTAAAAACTATCATTTTTTAATTTAGAAATAAAAACAGCAAATATATAAGGTAATCGTTATTATAATGAGTTTTTATTTTACATTTATAAGTTTTGATTTTCTTCAATAATTCTTATATTAATTTATTTATTACCTTCCATTTGCAAGTCTTATATTTCATTTACATATTTATATTTTATTTTACACTAAATATTAATTTATAAGTTTTATATTATATCTATAAGTTTTTATTTTGTTTACTAATAATATTTCAATCTACCACTCATATGTTAATTTACTTGTTTTATCTTCTATTATTTACTTCATTGATGTTTTCTTTTATATTTAATGTTGATTTATAAGTTTTATGTTATATTTTTACATTTTTATTTTATTTACCATTAATACACTAATTTATCATTTTTATATTAATTTCCATATTTTACCTTATATTTACAAGTCTTATATTCCATTTACATAATTTATATTTTATTTTATACTTAATATTAATTACAAACTTTATGTTATATTTGTAATTTTTTTTGTACCAATAATATACTAATTTACCACTCTTATATTTTATTTTATACTTGATACTGATTTACAAATTTTATGTTAATTTATTTGTTTTACTTTCAATTTATAAGTATTATGTTTCACTGACATAATTTATGTTTTATTTTAAGCAGTTACTATTGGTTTACAAGTTTTATATTACATTTGTAAATTTTTATTTTGTTTAGTAATAATACACCAATTTATCATTTTTACTTGTTTTACCATCTCCTTATAAGTTTCATACTCCATTTATATAGTTTATACATATTTTTTTACACTTAATGTCGATTTACAAGCTTTTTGTTATATTTACATATCTTATGTTTCATTTATTTAATTTATGATTAAAAACGGTATTAATACTGTGATTTTAATTATGGCATCCGACCTCTTTTTAATACTATTATAAACCATTTATGCTTGTTGAGATGTTATTTTATATTTATCTATTTTGGGAAGAGATGTTTACTTTGTTAAAGTAATAATAATCGCAGTTTTTTGGGAATAAAAAGGAATAAAACTTCTGCTTAATTAGATACCAGTACCGTCATGCGGGATTTAGGAAAAAATGAAAAATAAAAAAAGTTGTCAAAGCAGGATGAAATAGATTCACAAAAGTTTCATACCTTATTCTAGTTTCAGTTGCTCGTTGGCGTTAACAAAGACCAACCGTATAACGCGATCAAGTTTTTAAAGAAACTAATTTGCGGATCAAGCATTTGGGGGTGTTGGAGGTCAGATTCAACAGGGATATCATGAAGCTGCTTGATGATATAGGAAGGGGAAATTGAGAAAAACGCGGATAATCATGGATGGACAATAACTCCGCAACCATGTTGACTGCTAGAAGCAGCTATCAGCGGTAGACTCTACCACACGTGGTTAATAGTTATATATATAATATAAAGGCTGGTACTTCAAGAGCCCCTCTTTTTTATATGTAATTTTGTACACAAATACTTAAAGCCTTCAAATCACAACTAATCTAATGGCTAATAATAATAACTTCTTTTTTTAATGAACTTCCGCTAGTGCGGCAATTTTATGGGAAAAAAAAAAGGGAATAATTTATTCCTCGACGAGATATAGTGAGTCTTAAACATGTCAAAATTAGAAAGCTCCGTTAAACCACCACCCACACCCACTCCCTCGGGCCAAAAAAAATAAAACAACAAACTTAAGAAGTGTTTGGGTGGTAAAATGTGGGAATATTGAGGGTATTAGACATGAGAAATATGACTCAAGATTGTGGGGAAGAATGAAGAGGAAGCCTAAAGAGTGAGGAGATCTCGAAGAACCATCATTAAATGTGAAATTGTTTGAGATTAACAAAAAAAAATAACTTCTACACAATATTTAAGTTGCCACGTGTGCCACGCCAGTACCACCAGACCATGCCATTATATTACAGTCCCCACCTGAACTGTCTCTAAAATATCTTCCTACAAGCCTCCAAAGTCAGAATTGAGGAAGGGAAACAATAGACAAGGCTATATGCACCATCTTTAATTAAATAAAGTGCTCTTCAGTTCAATTGATTCATTCAAAAATAGGCCAATTAGAGTTAAGGACACGCTGCTAGACATGATCGTCCCTCGTGTCACCAAATGGACCGTTACCCTTAAAATCCTACCTAAAATGAGGAATCACTAATTATGGCTCACCACGTGTCTAAAAGGACACAAAGATGCCCTAAGAAGTATTCTACTTTAAAAGATCAAGCTAGTATCACAAAGAAAGTAAGTTCACTTATTTAAAAAACACTCAATTTTTCTCCTATTCTATAGTTTCTCTGGAAACCATTACATTTTCTAGCCTTCTATTGACTTGACCGTCGAAGTATCATCATGGGCCTCAACCGGTGCCACTTCTAGCAGCCATTTCTTGAGATTTTAAGTTCGTCTTTAATTAATTTTAAAAATTATGTGTTTTTTAAGGAATAAAAATGTTATTTTACGCTTTTATTATAATTTATATTTATAATTATGTAATATATAATGAATTTCTAATTATAATTTTAGATATTTGATATTATGTATTTTTTTGTGTTTATTAGGTAAACTAATATTTTTAAACAATTTGAGGTTCTAAATAGATAAACAGATGTCAAATTTAGATTTTGGAAATTTAGAAACCTTTGGAGAAATACTATTTATATATACAATACTATTTAAATATATGATACTATTTATGTATACGATATTCTGTGTGGCATTGATCGATGACGTGGTAGCATACTATTGGATGCAAAAATAAGCTTACGATAGATGTGAGTGCATTGGATAGTTGTTAATTTTGACCAAATCTCAACCATTCATAATTCAATGGCTATGATCATGCCACGTGGCAATGGTTGGTGAAGCGGGTTAGAGGATCCAAACCTCTGTATTTGGGTCTACTCGATTCACCCATTAATCCGTCAAATCAGGACTGTTCTTTGACCAAATCAAACGCTTTGCATGATGCCACATATTTTGTTGACTTTTGAAGTTTGATCAGCTGTCAGATCTTGATCTAATGGATGTGTGGAGCACATGCACAAAGTCTATAGTAGACTGCAGAGCACTAGATTATGAATGAATTTTTCTATAAATAAAACCTCATTTTGATGTATTTTCATCTCTCTTCTTCTCCAAATTTCTCCTAAATTCTCTCTAATTTATATTAATAAAATTTTAGTTATGTTTTAATATTTTTCATAAATAAATTTATTTTTATTTTCAATTTATTTGTTTTTATTTCTTTTCATTATGTGTAATTTTGGTTTTAATAATTATTTTAGTTTCAATTATGCGTAGCTAAATAATAATAAGAAGTTAGGGTAAGATGAAATTCTTAGTAAAAAAAAATGATTTAATTAAATTCTATTTTATTTATATAAATTAAATTATTTTCTAATTAATATTATCCATATTTTATATTCAAAAATTTTGATTTGTTGTAGACAAACAAGGGAGTTTGGCACAATAAATTCTTAATATTTTAGTATAAAGTATAATAAAATTGTATTTTGATTATTGTAGATAAATTAAATACTTAATCCATAAAAAATTAATGGAAAAATAATAATAATTTATGCAATTAATCTTTTAGGCAATAAAGAAAATTGATAAAACGAATTTATTAAATTATATTTATTACTAAGAGTAAATCTATAATCCTAACTAATTTAATTCTATAGTTTCATTCAAATTAGGTTTTATATTTTTTAATTTAATTTTATTTTCGTAGATAAATTATAATAAAAAATTAAATCTTTTCCCTGTGAGCCGGCTTCGGACTTATCGAGTTATATTATAACAAGACACTGTTATATTTGAGAGTAAAACATGTTTAAGTCGTATCAAGTTTTTGGTGCTATTGACAAGGAAAGGTATTTATTCTGTTTATTTGCGTTTTCCTTTTATTTCTTTGAATTTTTATTTATTTCCTTAAATACTGCTCTACCTACAAAACTTTCAGAATCATCATTTCATCCCACATGGCTTTGCTCTAAACTTCTAAAAATTACAAGTGTGACCATAAAATTGAAGAAAGATTTCAAATAGGTCCTTAGTGGAAACTTCCTATAATAATTATATCTAGACTGGCAGATTTGAATTGCCTTATATATTTGAACTTGGATATTTGGATTGAATAGACATAGACATGGACTTGAACTTTTAAATTTTTATAATTTAATTCTCGTATTTAATTTATTTTCTTTATATGGTTGGTTCAACCACTTAAATTGTTATTTAACTTTTGTTATTTAATTTTCAGTTTATTTATTTTTCTTGTACTTTAATTTGTGTGAATTTTTATTTTGCATTTATTTTTTTATATTTTATTGTTTTATATGGCTAGTTTAACCGCCTATTAGTTATTTAATTCTAATTTTCATTTTATTTATTTATTGAGTATGTAATTTTTTTCCTACATTTATACTTATTGTACATTTAATTTCCATTTTGTTTATTTTTATTTTGTATTTTTTGTTGTATATTTATATTATTTGTTATTTAATTTTCAATTTCTTTTTTTAATTTGTGTAATTTTCATTTCTGTTTTTTCTCATACGTTACTCATTTATTTTTCTATCATCTTTGTAACATAAATTATCATTATCATTGCATGAGATTTTGGTCTCAAACTTGAAGTGGCAAGTTAATTTATAGATCTCAATCACCACCACCAATCATAAAAGAGATCTAAGGAAAAAACAATTTGGACCAAGTTTAATTTGGGCTAAATTAACCCCTAAATTGATTACGAAGACAATAATTTTCAGCAAGATGCACGTATATCATAATCAACCCAGAATTTTGAGAGACTATATGAATCCAATTAGAAATAGAGCACTCTCGTTTATTGTATCCCTTTCGAAGCATTTTGATTCAACTTCAAACCAAATATCATCTAACTTTTACTAATATTTTATGGTTTAGAATCCGAGAATCCATACTTGCATTTAAGAGACTTTAAGAAAGTTTGTAATACATACCCAGACTAAAATTGTAGCACAAACATAATTAAATTAATTTTTTTTTCATTTTTCATTAGAAGACAAAGCTAAAAATTGGCAACAAAACCTCATTTTTGGATCAATAAAAACTTGGAATAATATGCAAGAATAATTTTTGAAATACTTCTTTTCACCTCATAGAACCAATTCATTTGAAAGGCAAATTACTTCTTGCACTCAAAAAAATAGAGAAATATTATACCAATGTTGGGATAGGTTTAAAGAATTGCTTAATATATGTCTACATCATGGTTTTCAAAATCGACAATTGGTCACTTATTTTTACAAGGGCTTAATACTCCAAAGTAGACAAGTTATTGAAATGATGTGTAATAGTGAATTTAAGGATAAAAATCCTGAAGATGCACTAAATTACCTTGACCAATTAGCTAAAAATAGATAATACCAAATATTATTGGAACCTTTGAATTGAAAAATAAACCACAACCATCTCGATCCAGTGGAGGAATCCATCTATCTAGTGGAGGAATCCATAATCTTAAGGAAGATAATGATTTACAAGCAAAATTTATATCCCTAATAAAAATATCCATTACATAAAAATACAAAATAATAAATATTAAATAAAATAAACTTTGAACTCATTTGAGAGATATATTAATTCCATAATTTAAATCATTGAGCTTAACCCTTTATCCTAACTTAAATAAATTAGCCACTCATATTGAAAAGAAAAACACTCATTTTATCTGACAAAATTCTAAAATATATTACATAAAAATTTTAATAACTTAAAATAATAGAAGAAAAATTAAAAGACTTAGCTTCACCATTTTATTTCTCATCTTTTTTTTTCTCTCATTTCTCTTCCCTTTTTCCTCTTTTCTTTTGTTTTCTTTTCTTTCTCTTCTCCTCCGCGCTCTTGGCCTCCTCTGCACTTCTCTTTATATAGTATAAAGAACAGGAACTATTTAATTATTATTATATTATTATAAGTTAAGAGTGCATGCAATCTCTTTCTCTCTCTTTTTTTAATATTCAATATAATATATTTTATTTAATTATTAATTATCACAAAGCAGTTGTCTTTCTTTTATCTCTCATTTTCAGTTATGATTTTTCTTCATTCTCAAAATATACTTACAATAACAAAATATAACAATTAAAATAAAAATTAATATAATAAAATATAATTTACATAAAATTACATATGAGAAACATTAAGATAAAATGTAAGTTATGTACACATTAATTAACACTTTAAGTGAGAAAATAATAATTTAAATCATTATAAAATATACATTTTCTAGTACTAATCATACCTCCTAACCAGCTTATTGTTAATCTCTAGCAATTAAAGCGCTATTTTAAATTAAGATTTACAAAATTCACCTGCAAGTTAATAGTTATTTATCTATCTTCTAAACTACCAAATAAATAAATTCTCCCAAAATTTATTTATTTTAGCTCAAGAAATTAACACAATACTTATAAGATTTTAAAATATGTTTGGATAACCCATGCCTCCATATACTAGTTGTAAGTATCTCTCTGCTATGATACAACCAAGAGTCTATAACTGTCTCAACAAACTCCTTGTTCTTTCCATAACGAAACCCAGAAAATACATTAATATTTTTGGATTGTCTACTCGAAGATGCTACCATTGGAATAATCTTTAAAAATAATTTGTGAATGAAGTAGTGTATTTTTCAGATGACAGTTAAAGCTTTGACTTATATTTCAAAACAAAGCAAACAACAAAAAGAAAAAGAAAACAATAATTATCATAAATCATACTATTAAAATTAATAATGCATAAAATAAAATGTTATTAAAAGAAAAAAGATATTTACTAGTAGTTGCGACTGTGGCTCACATCTTCCTTTGGTTTTACGTCCAATAATAGCTTAAACACCCTCTATGGGTCGAGGATAGACTTCCCATCTAGTTTTCTTATAAATTGGCAAACAAGATCTTTTTGAGTATGATTCTCAGGACTAAACTGTGCGCTTTCTTTTTGAAATAGTATCCAATACCTTTGAATTAAACACTATGTATATTCGCTCGAAGCTTCTCAAGAGATTGTAAGATATCACCTCGATTCTTTACTCGTGCCATCTTTAACAAATTTAATTTTATCTTCACAAATATCAGAAACTATTCCTAAAGATTTATATCACGAGTTCTTACAATTAAGTCTTGCACAATTACAACAGTTAGAGTTAAATTGTTTAGCTTTTCTTTTTTTAGCATATATGCTTTTTTCAAAGCTAGGCATGTAAAAAATAAATAGATCAGAAAACTCACTTGCTAATCGAACCTTTGTATCAGTTAACCAATGAGCGTCAGAAGGAATGTCATAGATCATTAATAAATATAGTCGTTCAAAACGAGTTTTGTAAATTTTTCTAAGGGCATTATGAAGGAGAGAAGGAAAATGCTTATGTAGTTTTTGTTATATTTCTTCCATGTTTGATTTTTGAGGTTTCAGTGATTATGAGAAGCTAAAAATACCGACTTAAGAAGGCACGAAGTACCATTATCTATCATTTATATAAAAAAGTAAATTAAAACACACCAAAGAAACAAATCAACTCTAAAAAATTAAATCAAATATGCAAATAAACAAAATACACTAAAGAGAAAAGAATAAAATAATTAAAACCTACATTCATCTTCTTATTGCATTAACCTCAGTTCCAACTGAATATTATAAATAACATCCTCTATTTTCCAAAGTTATCTTTCTAGGTCTTTAACATATGACACAAACGCTGGTGGTCGTTAATCCTATATTAGATGTGATTTATAGCTTCATATGAATCCTCATTGTTCGGTACGTATCTCCGAAAGATTTGATAAGAACCATACTTGAATAGTTATGAATCATCCCAGTAAAAACTTTTATCTCTGTTAAGAATTTATTTTTATTCTAGGAGTTCCAACTATATGACATTTCACCTATTACAAGATAATTAATAATGTTAGCATACCAAGGTATATTATGTATAGAAAACAAGAATTCATCAGGGAAAGAATCATTAATGGGTGTTATATCAATTGAAGACACATTTATAAGTCTTGACAGGTAGTCTACAATAACATTATCATAACTCTTTTTATCCTTGATTTTCAAGTTCAATTCTTAGAGTAGCAAAATTTATCTTATTAATCTTGACTTGGCATCATGTTTAGACATTAAGTATCTAACAACGGCATGATCAAAATAAACAATAGTAGATGAACCAATTAAATAAGATCAAAATTTATCTAATGCAATTATTATAGCAAGTAGTTCTTTTTCAGTTGTGGCATAATTCATTTGAGAACTATTTAAAGTTCTACAGGCATAATAAATGATAAAGGGCTTACCTTCCTTTCTTTAATCCAAAATAGCTCCAACAGCATAGTCGCTAGTATCACACGTTAGTTCAAAATGTAAAGTCTAATACGAGGATTGCATTATAGGGGCTGTTGTTAAAAGATTAATTATTGTTTCAAAAGTTTTCTTACAATTTTTGGTCGATTCAAATAGTATTAAAGAGGTTACAAAGGGGTCTACATATAGCACTAAAGCTTTTCACTATAAAAACCTGCATGTCGAACCTCCTTAACTGTCTTTGGTGAATGTAATTTTGAGATGACTTCAATTTTGGCTTTATCAACTTTAATTCTATTAGAAGAAATTATATATCCTAAAATAATTGTAGAAATAGTCATAAAATCACATTTTTCCCAGTTTAAAACAAGTCTTTTTTTTTTTTACACATTTTCAAAAATTTTCTAAATTATCAAGAAAATTATCAAAAGAATTTCCAAACACAGTTAAATCATCCATAAAACCATCCAAACAATTTTTAACCAAGTCACTAAAAATGCTTAACATGCATCTTTAAAATATTACAAGAGTATTACAAAGTTCAAAAGGCATTATTCTAAATATAAATGTTCCAAATGGGCATGTGAATGTGGTCTTTTCTTGATCTTCTAATACTATAGGAATTTGATAATAGCGTAAGTAACCATCAAGAAAGCAATAGTAGGGGTGTGCTGCTACTTTATCAAGAATTTGATCTAAAAATGGAAGGGAAAAATAGTCTTTTCTAATGGCATCATTAAATTTTCTATAATCAATGCACATGCGCTAACTAGATGAGATGCGTATTGAGATTATTTCACTTTTTTCATTTTTTACAACAGTTACTTTAGATTTATTTAGTATTAGCTTTGTTGGACTTATCCATTTACTATCAGAGATAGAATAGATAATTCCTACATCTAGTAGTTTAAGGACATTATTTTTTATTACTACTTTTATGTGAGGATTTAATGCTCTTTGTAGCTGACGGGTTGTTTTAGCATTTTCCTCTAAGTGTATTCTATGTGTGTAAATTTAAGGATTAATGCCCTTTATGTCTTTTAAGGTCTAACCAATTACTGTCTTATGCCTTTTTAGAATAGTGAGTAACTTACCTTCTTGATCACTTGTGAGTTGAGAAGAAATTACCACTAGATAAGTTTGCTGATCTCCGAGACACGCATATTTTAATTTTTCTGATAAAGGCTTCAGTTCAAGCTTTGGTGCTTCCTTTTCTTTTGTCTTTTCAAGTCGTCTCATATCTTTAAAGTTCAGTTGTCTATTTTCATCTTCGAGTACTTGTGTAGAATCAAGTATAGAACATATATTAGTAATACCTCATGATAAATTCATCACTTCATTCCTGTAATTAATTAAAGTAATAGCAGTAACTAAAAATGGTTGATCTAATATTACAGGAATTTGCTTACATTCATCTGTAAGTTGTTCAGTTTTCAAGATAATAAAATCTACAGAATATATAAATTTATCAACTTGAACCAATACATATTGAATTATCTCTTTTGGTACCTTAATTGATCTATCAGCAAGTAAAAGAGTGGTAGAAATAGGTTTTAACTCAGCAAGATTGAGTTGTTGGTATACTGAATAAGAAAGTAAATTAACACTAGCTCTAAGATCAAGTAAAGCATTTTTAATTTTATAGTTCCCAATAATGTAAGAAATAGTTTGACAACCGGGATTTTTGTATTTCAAAGCATTATTAGTTGAGAATGGAGCTTACCTGTTTCGCAAGAAATGCTTTCTTTTGTACCTTATTTTTCTTTTTACAATACACAAATCTTTAAAAAATTTAGCATAAGATAGTACCTGTTTAATGACGTCTAGCCAAGGAATATTAACTTTCACCTGCTTGAAGACTTTATAAATCTCTAGGTTGTGGTTTAATCAATGCTCGAGGGAGCAAAGATATATAAAGAGAGTTGGCTATTTTTTCATGGACTATTGGTTTGTTGGCACTATTTTACTTTTTGAAATTAAATACTTACCAATTTCACGAAGATTAAGAATGTGTTTTTGGATAACTTTACCGCCACGGAGAGTTATAACCGATTTAACTTGACTCATATTTTGTATATTACACAATTTAATATATAAGAAAATTAAATAACTAAAAAATAAATAATTGAACATTAAATAAGAAAAATTAAATAACGAAAATTAAATAACAATAAAAACAGTTGAATAAGCCATATAAATAAATGTGGAAATTAAATTGCACAAATTTAGAAGTCCAAGTCCATATCCATGTCTATGTCCATTCAATTCAAATGTCTAAATTGAGTCCTAGAATAGAAAGAAGGTCAAGTCATAAGTTCATAAGTCTAAGTCCAATTTAGTTAAGGGTTTTTTGGCTTAAAATGAAAATTTCATATATTTTATGGTATTTTTATAATTTTAGGATAAAGAAGGGGCTTGATTGATATTTTTATAAAAGAAATAAAATGATGACATATTTAAAATAAATAAAAAAGATAAAATAAAGACGATAAAGATATATAATATATAATAAAATGACACTAAATTTTTAAAAGTTATCCGGTAATGGTGTCAAAAATTTTACACAACTCAAAAGTATTTGATATACTCTCAATTATAAGAGTGTCTAGTTATAATATAATTTGGTGAGTCTAACGTCAAATCACAGGAATTTTAAATTCAGTAGTCTATTATTAAATAAAAATTAATAATAGAAAAATATATTATTAGTTTAAAAAGTGCTAAGCCTACCTGACTCATTCTTAGAATTCAAATTATGTTCATAATATTATCTCATATTTATATTTTATTTACTAATTAAATATTATGTCATTTAATTATTTACTAATCAATTTTATGAATGAATATAGAAATGAAGTACATAATGTACCACAATTAAATTGAAGTGTGAACATAATGTCAAAATATCATATAAATCTAATTAGATTTTAAGTTTATAAATTAATATGACATAAAAATATCCAGTAAATAAAAATATAAAATATTAAATAAAATAAACTTTGAATTCACTTGATAGAGATATTAATTTCATAATTTAAATCATTGAAGCTTAACTGTTTACCCTAGGTTAATAAATTAGCCACTTATATTGAAAAGAAAAACACTCATTTTATTTGAAAAACTTCTGAAATATATTACAAAAAAATTTTAAAAATTTAAAATAATATAAGAAAATTTAAAACACTCAGCTTCACCTTTTTTTTTTTCTCCTCTTTTTCTTTCTCTCACTTCTCTTCCCTTTTTCCTCTTTTCTTTTCTTTTATTTGTCTTCTCCTCTGCGCTCCTAGCCTCCTCTGCACTTCTCTTTATATCGTATAAAGAATAGGAACTATTTAATTATTAAATTATTATTATATTATTATTATTATATTAATAATTATTATATTATCATAAGTTAAGAGTGCACACAATCTCTTTCTCTCTCTCTCTTTTTTTATAACATTTAATATAATATATTTTATTTAATTATTAATTATTTCAAAGCCGTTGACTTTCTTTTATCTCCCAATTTCACTCTTGATTCCTTTTCGTTCTCAAAATATAATTACAATAACAAAATATAATAGGATAGATAAAAATTAATATAATAAAATATAATTTACATAAAATTACATATGAAGAACATTAAGATAAAATATAAATTATGTATACATTAATTAATACTTTAAGTGAGAAAATAATAATTTAAACTTTTATAAAATATACACTTTCTAGTACTAATCATAAACCATATGACTTGACAAAGTCAATTTTCAAATCACTTTAATAGCATTAGGGGTGGGCAAACTCGAGTTCACTCTAGTTGGGTTTCGAATGAAACGGGTTAGGAAAAAAATAGTCCGAACTCAACCTAATTTTTTGATTGGATCGGATAAAAAAATTCAGTTGAGTTTAGATTTGATCGAGTTAGGATTGGATACGGATTGAAGGGTGTTTAGGTTGAAATCAGATTAAGGTTAATTCGGGTCAGGTGCAATTGTAAGCTATTTTTCACAAATTATTTAGTTATTACAAGATTACTTTTATATAATTACCTCATTTAGTCCAATTTTACCAATTTTCATTAAAAATAAAAATTACTAATGCACATTGTTTTTCAATCTTAAATATCCAATCATCTGAATATAAAAAGCAATTATTAGCAATTATTAATTTAAAACATAAAACTATTAAAATATCACCACAACAATCACAATCACAAACATCCCCTATACATTTAAAAATAATAATTAACAATAACACTATCATTATCATGTTGAGAACAATTAACAATAACACATTTTTTAATTTCAATTAATAAATTAATTAGACTCTCAATCTAAACAATAATCAATTAAACATAATTTTACATGTAATATTGATGATTATTTGCTAATAAAAATTTAACATACATATTTCGTATATAAAATTATAGGGTTTGATTTGTATTGAAATTAAAATTAAAAAAAAAAAATCTTGATCCATGCTCATGCTCACTATATTGCTAATTCTATTACATTATAACTTTTTAAATTCAATCATTTTTTTATGCTTAATAATACTACCCAACAACAAGAAGTCATAATTTGGCCGTGAAAATAAACGATGCATTAAATCAAACCGAATGCTAATTTCAAAATAGAACAATAAATTATTGTCTAGCTAATTTCAAAATCAATTTAATTTAAATTCAAACCCCATTATAAAATTCCGTTTCCATTTAAATTCGAACTTTTAATATAATTTGCTTGAGGACTATCCTAATTTTATTTCAAAATCAATTTTAATTTTATTCAAATTCAAACAATAATAATCCCCATTAAATTCAAACTGTCAATTATTTATTTAATATAATATAGTACTATACCATGAAAAACTTGATGAAGGTGGCTGTCATTACTCGGTCGAGGTGGAGCAAGCGGCAGCAGCGGTCGAGATGTAGCAGATCGCGTCGGCGCCTTGCGGACTCGCGATGGCTTGGCTTCACGCAGTTACTGGCTACTGCTGTTGGTGTCTGTATTCCAACCTTTATGTGTGTATCTTGTTTGGTGCGTGCTGCGTGCGTGTGGTGTGAGTGTTGTGCTTTTTGTGTGATTTAGATTTGTTTATGTGCTGCCTGCATCTACGTGTGCGTTTGACTGTGTATGCTGCATCTGGCGAGTAGCGTTTGCGTGTGTATGGTTGTGTTTTGCGCGCGTGTGTGTGGCTTTGTGCTGCGTTTGGGCTGCGTGTGTGGTGTGTGTCGATGACGGTGAGGTAGGTAAATTAATTTAGTTAGTTTTGTTTGGATTTGTTTTTAATTTTTTTTTCAATTTAACCTAATCGCATTTTTGGATTCAATCTGATTGGATAAACTACCATCCGGATAGATTGGGAAATTAAAGTTATCTTATCCGAACTAAATTTTTTTGGATCATAATTGAATTATTTGTCTACCTATAAATAGCATAAATAGCATTTCAATACTAATTTAATTAAGTTATATGACATAATAAGGTATCCCCACTTGAGAAAACAGCAAGTGAGAATATATATATATATTTGGTCACCCTAATTATGCTTATTGTCCGAATCCTTGATTTGAACTATCAGATATAACTAAAGATTGTGATTGCTTTAGTAAAAAATAATAATGCTACACATTTAAGATTTTTTATTTTAAATAATGTAGTATTCATCAATTAATAGGTATGATAATATAATTAATTCACTTGAATTCATTCAACAAATTAATTAATACCACATCATTTGAGATATTTATTTAAAATAAAAAATTTAAGATGTATAACATTAATCAGTCATGAAATATGTAACTTATAATTGAAAACTGAACGGTTGGACCCATTTTTCTTACCTTCCTTCTCTATAGTGAATGACAATTTCGTTTCACTATCATTTTATCTCTCTTCCAATATTCCATTGTTTTTTTTTTTTACCAAACGAGGAGAACTTTATTAAAATGGAAAAGAATTTTTAGCAACCCAACATTTAAGAAAAGGAATATAAATTTTTTAATATATTTTTAAAAATATAAGTACCTTTTCTATTAATAATTTTAACTTCTAACTAACCATCGTTTGAGAAAAAGAACATAAATTTTTTTAATTTAAAAAAAAAAAGTCATACAGTGTCTTTTCTATTAATAAATTTATTATTATTTTAATTAAAATAATAATAAATTTATTATCATTGTCGTCATCATCATAATCATCATTATTGTTATTTAATAGCATTGTTATTATTATTAATTTATTATTTTAATTATTATTATTATTATTATTATCGTTAACGTCATTATTATTATTATTATTCTTATTAATTTTATAATTTTAATTATTTATTATTATTGTTGTTACTCACTCTATCATTATTATTATTACTCTTTTCTAAATTAAAATAAATTAAATTTATTAATAAAAAATGGGGGTGGAGGGAGGGAGCTAACAGCCATTTTCCATGTATTTTATTATAAATGTACAATATTACTTATTTTTTCATTAAAATAAATGGAATTATTAACATAAAAGGGACTTATATATCTTTTTTTAAAATGTTATGCATTTTTATGTCATTTTCTCAAATATTAGGGACCTAGCAGTCATTTTTCCAATTAAAATAAAACATCAAATATGAGAACTAAAGTTGGCAGGATTCCCCAAATTCGGATCAGGATTCGAAATAAAATATGATCCCAATGTACTATTTGGGCCAAGATTCCAGGTGTTTCAAAATCCTAATCGAAATTTTGAATGTCATAAATATATTTTAAAATGTAAGACAAGTCAATTTAAAGAATTACATATATCTACCGTGTCGATTATATGTATATGACAAGTCGTTTACTCACTAATTATTTTATATGACATGTCGATAATTAACTTATAGTATGTCATTTGTGATAAAATTTACAACTTATATAAAAAAAACTCATATCATTTAAGATAATTTAAGATCCCGATTAGAATGGTATCGGTATACATTTTTGTCTTGATTTACCATGCAAGACAATTAATTAGGAAGTCAAGATCAGCAAATCTCAGTCATCCCATCCCATTGCCAATGCTAACAAGAACAAGGAGCTGAACTTCATTAAAAAGTATAAAAGAAATGTAAGCCAAACCAAACACCAGCATCACGAGAGATGAAATTATGAATAGAGTCCGGAGAGTCCAACCAACACAAAAGAAGGGCATGAAAGACCAATATTTACCAAAAGATCTGCCGCAATATTGTTCTCTCTATACGTGTGAGTAGAATGAAGGGCCATGGAATTAATGAATCAGCGACAATTAATCGATTAAGGACCACGAGGGAGCCAAAGAAGGATGACTTGGCAAATTGACAGCCAGTAAGGTATCACTGCCACAATTTGCCCAAAATAAGCAGTTTGAATGCCAAAGAGCAACCGAAACCACCAAAAAAAAAAAATTGTGATCTTTAAACGACTGCCACAAACTGTAGGACCTGCGTTGCCCTTGCCCATAGAAAGACCATCTGAATTTGCCTTTATCCATCCAAAAGGGGAGCTTTCCAACAAAGAGTAAAATTTCTTAGTGTGCTAATAAGAATAAGTAATGTAATGTAAAATAGAGTATCATATACTATATATCTTATTAATTACTGATATTATTCTAACTCATTTATTTGAACAATCTTTTAATAGAATTTAGACTAAAAATTAAAATAAAATAAAGAAACTAAAAATTAAATAAAGATGCAAGCACTAATAAAAATCACCAAAAAATTAAGATATTAGAATGTCCGATTTCACCATAACCAATTCAATTTAATAATTCATTTATACTATTAAATATTATTACTCATGTTAATTCCTTTGATACCGAAATATGTGCATTACAATATATGAAAACTCATTAAGTTTTATGGTATTTTCAGATTAACTGCACGAATCAAGTTAGTACATCTATATCTCACATGTAATTCATGACATTCAACCATCTCTAATTACAGTTTCAGCATATTTGTCATGGGAGACTCCTCGCTGTGTCACATCTTTTTTCTGGTTGTGTTTTTGCGCTAAGGCTTTGGCGATTGCTAGCCTTGAATAGAGATGGTTGCTATGCCGGCCCGGCCCAAAAAGGAAGGCCCATGCATGCTCGTATCATGCTGTGCCCATTTTATATTTCATATCATGTCTTGCCATATCTAATTTTTTTTGCCTAGACTCAATGTGCTTAAAGCATGCTGTGTCGTGCCTGAGAAAACAAGCATGACAAGCTTTTTTTTCTTTTTTCTTTTTATTTTTTTAAGAGAACATATCAAGTTATTGATCTACTTTTTTAATTCTATATACCTTTCTTGAGTTCATATATCTTTAGTCAAGTTTAATAAAATTAAAAGTCTAAAACTCAAATTTATATTCAATCATAATAAAATAATAATAGTAAGAGAATATAATACTAACTATTAAGTTAGGCTCTATGATGTTAGAATTATTTTTTAATATTTAACAATAATAATAATTTTTTCTTAGCGATTAACTTAATTGTTAACTTGAACTTACATAGAGTCATAGATCATATTCTATAATAACATTATTATATATATTTTTATAAATTCATGATATTAATTTTATTTATTAAAGTCATGATATTATCTATTCATTTAATAAATTATAAATATAAAATAATTAAAATATTTTTTAAACTAAAAACTAAATGAATTTAAAAACCTTATGCTAATAAAACATATTAAAAGATTCAATTTCAAATTATTTGTAAAATCATAAAATTTTAAATTTACTTTTATTATAAAGTAACATATGCTTATTGCGAGCCTTTTTATGTATAGTGCTTTAACTCATCTTTAATTGTACCAGGTTTTTAAGACCCACGTGCCAAAATATGTAAGCCCAACCTAACCTGTGTGCATGCCGGCCCATTGGGCCTATCTAGCCTTTAAATTCTTGCCTTTTAAATGAACTTCCTCAACCATATGGGATTATATAGTTAATAAAAAGTATAGTTCACAACTCTACAATCCATGGATCTTTATGGGCTTTACGTGTAATTTATGTTAAAGTAGGACTATTACCATCCCTTAATCAATCACATAAAACTTCTTTTCTATTAAAATCTCACTCAAAGACAATTATGACACCAGTGCTACCTCGTATCATTTCTCCGTCTCAGAGTGGTTTCGTACCTGGCAGGAGCATTCATGATAATGTGTTGTTGGTTCAGGAGCTTGTTCACGATCTTAGTCGTCGTACCTGAGGAAGTAATGTGGTACTAAAGTTGGATATGACTAAGGCATATGATCGGATGTCATGGTCCTTTGTCCTTCAGATGTTGCGGTGCTTGGGTTTCTCAGAGCAGTGGATTTCTTTAGTTCGACGGGCGATATATGGACCTTGGTTTTACGTGTTGGTTAATGGGGTCAGCCATGGATTTTTTCAGTCTTGGGGTGGTCTTCGTCAGGGTGATCCGCTATCTCCTTGTTTGTTTATTATTGCTGCAAAGTTTTTATCTAGAGGCCTGGATCACTTGTATTCTTCGTACCCTTCCTCGAGATATTGCTCGTCTCGGTCATCTCCCTATCTCCCATTTGAGTTTTGCGGATGATATTGTTCTTTTTGGAATGAGAGTAAGGCTAGTCTCACGCGGCTTATGGATTTTCTGCGATCATTATGAGATCGCTTCGAGCAGCTTGTTAGCTAGACGAAGAGCAGCTTTTATGTTGGGGGTTCGGTTTCTGCTTCACGTGGTGCTATTATTCACACAGTTACGAGGTTCCAGCAGAAGCAACTCCCTTTTTCTTATCTTGGTTGTCTGGTGTTTGTTGAGAGAGTCAAGATTGCTCTTTTGATGATCCGATTCGGAGGGTCCGAGAGAGGATTTCGGTTGAGCTAATCGGCTGTTCTCGTTTGGGGAAGCTAGTGCTTACTTCAGCATGTTTTATCCTCCATACCTTTGCACTTATTTCATGTTATGTGACCGCCGATTGGGGTTATCCAGCAATTAGAGCGGATGGTTACACGTTTCTTATGGGGTGACTGTGGATCTAGGCAGAGGATTCATTGGTGCCATTGGCCGGAGGTGTGCTTTCCTCAGGAGGAGGGCGGCTTGGGTTTTAGGTCACTTCGTGATCTAGCTGAAGCTTTTGAGCTTAAGCTTTGGTGGAGATTTCGGGAGCAACACTCTTTATAGGCTTCATACATGAAGTCTAAATATTGCAGCATTGATCATCCTGAAATATTCCGTCTCGGTTATCATTCTTTCTTCGACAGTTGTTGTGAGGTTTTTTGGCCACCGATGACGCATTGAGTGCGCGCGAATTCTGTATAGTTTCATGGTGCTTCTGTGAGCAGGCTGTTGAGACTTTTCGACACTTATTTCTTGAGTGCCCTCGGGTTAGCCAGGTGTGAAAGTATTTTTATCGTTGTTTAGGGATGTGGCGGACCAACTTTCTATCCCCCCATGCTTTGCTTCGCCATTGGCAGAGATGTGCTTCTTCTCGATCTCATCTTCGGTTTATTTTACCTTGTTTCATTCTGTGGCATGTGTGGAAGGCTCGAAATGGATTCAGGTTTGATTCTCACTCATTTTCGGTGGATGCGGTTATTTTTCTAGTAGTGTTGGACATTAGGCTTGCTAGCTCTGCTTTTGGTTTCAATCCGTCTCAGTTGCGGGGCGTGATGGATTCTCAGCTTGCGGACGGGCTACGAGTGATTGCTTCACCCCAGCGGCCTATTCGAGTTGTCGTTTGGACACGATCGCCTCTTGGTGCGATTAAGCTGACTGTTGATTGGTGTTCGAGGAGTAATCCTGCGTTGTCCGCTGCAGGGGGTGTTCTTCAGGATCATAGGGGTATGTTTTTGGCAGGGTTTGGCTCTTTTCTTGGCCATCATCCAATCCTTTATCGCGAGCTTATGGTCATGTTATGAGGGTTTGAGTCTGGCGGTCCGGATGGGTTATTTTGTTGTGGAGGTAGAGTTTGACCAGGCTTTGGTGGTTTCTTGGATCCTCTCGGACAGCTTACGTCCGATGGGATTATACTTTGCCCTTGTGTCGAGTTCGATCTTTGGTGTCCTCTCATTCGGTTGTGGTTCGGCATGTGTATTGTGAGGCTACGTCTGCAGCTGACTTTTTGGCCAATTGGGCTTGCACTTCTCATTCCAGCCATCGTTTCTTATCGGTCCGTGATCTGCCCATAGGTTTATCTAGGATTATTCATATGGATGTCCATGTGGTTCCGCATATCAGACGCTAATTTTATTATATTACCGTTTGTATGATTTTACTTATTGAGGAGGTTTTGGTTCATGTCCCCTCCTATGTATGTGATTTCTCTGCATGATTTATATTACGGTGAGGGTCCCGCCTAACCCCCATCATCTTGGTGGTTTCACAAAAAAAAACACCCTCATAAAATATTGAAAAACCTTCTCCTAAAATTGTGCCATTAAAAATCTAAAATTTCAATTAATTCTAATAACACCACTATTATTTCAAAACAGCTATGCTCTCTCTCCCTTTTTATTCAATTGACAATTTTTACAGTTTAAATTTGCAGCAGAAGTTGTTGAATTATATTTTATTATATTAATTTTTATCTTAATTTTTATGTTTTGTTATTGTAAGTTTATATTGGGAATATTTGAGTGAAAAGAAGCTTAAAGAGAAAATAATTAAAGAATAATGAAAAGAATTGAAGATCAAGGGGATCAAGGGAGAAGCATTAAAAGAAAATGATAACTAAAGTTTTATTTTCATAATTAATTCAGCGGCAAGCTCAATATAATGAGCAGTTTGTGATAAATTAAGGAGTAATGCGACATATCCCAAATTTTTATCTCAAATGATATAACATTCATTAATTAATTGAATGAATAAAAGTAAATTAATTATATTATCTGACCAACCAATTGATGAATGACAAATCATTTGTGATAGTTAGTTGGAATAAAAAATTTTAGAATATATAGCTGTTGATTTCGAAAATTTGGTCACTATTATCTCAAACAGGTAAGATTTTAGCATCATCATTAAATTTACTTTTTAGGGAAGCAGCTTGCGAATCACTAAGGATGCTTGTAACTGCTAGCAGATTATTTTTGATCACTTGAAATCACAAAAGACTGTTAGAGGTCATCGATGTTTTTCGGAAAAATTCTCCGACGCTCAAGTTAGTAATTGGGTATGGGAAAAACGTATGCCACCTCTCATGTAGCTTAATTTATATTACCTTCCAGCTGAAAGTTTTTCCAATAGTATGAGCAAGAAAATGATTTTTTTTTTAGAGAAAGAGAGCATGAGATGCTATGGAAGAGATTCCTCAAATAATTATAACCATCAAAATAAATAATAATAATTATCATCATAATCCTCATGATCATAATTAACGTAATGAACATAATAATAAAAATAATAATGATCACAATAATAATAAATAATAATAATTGTCATAATAATGACCATAATGATTATCATTTATTACACTTATCTGGTCGATGTAATTAAAATTGCCTCCTAGTCGAGGTTATATGCCCGAGATAGCCAAACTTACCTCTTGGTTAAGGTTATCTATTTAAGATTACCAGATAACTACCTAGTCGAGGAGCTTTGCTCAATCTTAGATAATAACCTTATCGGGATCACCAAATAACTTTTGGTCCAAATGATGTGTTTGAGCTAGTCAGATAACTACCTAGTCGAGGTCATAGATAAACTATTAGTGGAGATGATGTGTTCGAGCTAATTAGATACCACTTAATTGAGGTGCTCTGTTTGAACTCATCAGATAACTATCTAGTCATAATAGTCTGCTCAAGATTATTTTGATTTATTCCCCAAACAATAGCATTATTGTAAATTAAGAAAGCAAAAATTTTGGATGGTGGCTTTAAGTGGCAAGCATGTGCAAAACTTTAGAAGGAAATCTTGGGTTCCAATTAATTAATTCAAATCCTTATAGGCTTAGGAATTAAAGAAGGCGACTAGCACAATTACTACATAAAATCCACCAATTAAAGCATTAAAATAAGGAGCAATTAAAGCAGAAAAAAAAAAGAGAAATGAGGAGAATTTGAGAACGACGAAAGGAGATTAAAGACATAACCGAGTTTTCCTTTTCTTTGTTCATTGTTTTATTTGAATACTCCTAATTAAATTTAATTATGGATTCTCTATGTTTCCTATGAATTAATTTATATTGTCAAGGTTATGATGTTGTCTAACTACAAAGATTTAGTTCCATAAATCTATGTTTTTTTTTAGTTTATTATTTTATGATTGAGTGTTCATAATTATATTTAATACTTTTAAATAGATTGTCAATATTTGAATGATTTGAGATTACATAGTGAGACCGAGAGAAAATTTAGAGGGCAACTCTAATTACCTCGACCGGGTAGTTATCTAGTAATTTTGAGCAGATAACCCCGACCAAGAGATAGATTTGGCTATCTCGAGCATATAACTTCGCCAAGGGCAACTCTAATTATCTCGACCAGATGAGTGTAATAAATGATAATTATTATGATCATTATTATGATGCTTATTATTATTTATTATTATTGTGATCATTATTATGTTTATTATTGTGCTCATTAGTACGTCAATTATGATTATGGGGATTATGATGATGATTATTATTATTTATTTGGATGGCTATAATTATTTGGGGAATCTCTTTCATAGTATCTCATGCTCTCTTCTTCTAAAAAAAGAAATTATTATCTTGTTCATACTATGGGAGAAACTTTCAGCTAGAAGGTAATATGAATTAAGCCACATGAAAAGTAGCATAAGCTTTTCTCATACTCTATTACTGATTTAAGCGTTTGAGGATTTTTGTCAAAAAAATATTAACCGAATTTTGTAATTTCAGGTGATCGAAAATAATCTACTAGCAGTTGCAGGTATCCTTGGTGATTAGCAAGCTGCTTTCTTAAAAAAATAAATTTAATAGTGATGCTGAAGCCTAATCTATTTGAGATAAGAGTGACCAGATTTTTGATATCAACAGCTATATCTTCCAACTTTTTTATTATAACTAACTATCCCAAATGATGTGTCATTTATCAATTAGTTCGTAAGATAATATAATCAATTTATTTTGATTCATTTAACTAATTAATGAAAGTTACATCATTTGAGATAAAAAAATTTGAGATATGTAACATTACTCCTTAATTTATCATAAGCTGCTTATTATGCAGAGCTTGCCACTAAATTAATTATGAAAATAAAACTTTAGTTATTATTTTCTTTTAATGCTTCCCCCTTGATCTACAATTCTTTTCATTATTCTTTAATTATTCTCTCTTTAAGCTTCTTTTCACTTAGATATTCCCAATATAAACTTATAATAACAAAATATAAAAATTAAGATAAAAATTAATATAATAAATATAATTTAACAACTTCGGCAAATTTTGACTATAAAAATTGTCAATTGAATAAAAAGGGAGAAAGAGCAGGCCTGTTTTGAAATAATAGTGGTGTTATTAGAATTAATTGAAATTTTAGATTTTTAATGTCACAATTTTAAGAAAAGGTTTTTGAATATTTTTCTGAGGGTGTTAATTACACTGATCTTATTCATAATTGTCTGAGTGTGATTTTAATAGAAAAGAAGTTTTATGTGATTGATTAAAGGATGCTAATACTCCTACTTTAACATAAATTACACATAAAGCCCATAAAGATCCATAGATTGTAGAGTTGTGAACTATACTTTTTATTAACTATATAATCCCATATGGCTGAGGAAGTTCATTTAAAAGGCGAGAACTTAAACGTTAGATATGGCTAATGGGTCGGCATGCACACGGGTTGGCTCAGGCTTACATATTTAGGCACGTGGACTTTAAAAGCAAGGTACAATTAGAAATCGGTTAAAGCAAGACGTATGAAAAGGCTCGCAATAAGCATATTTTATTTTATAATAAAAGTAAATTTAAAATTTTATGATTTTACAAATAACTTGAAATTAAATCTTTTAATATGTTTTATTAGCATAATGTTTTTAAATTCATTTAGTTTTTAGTTTAAAAAAAATACTTTAATTGTTTTATAATTATAATTTATTAAATGAATATATGATATCATGACTATAATGAATAAAATTAATATCATGATTTTATAAAAATATATGTAATAATGTTATTATAGAATATGATATATGACTCTATGTAAGTTCAAGTTAATAATTAAGTTAATCGCCAAGAAAAAATTATTATTGTTGTTAAATATTAAAAATAATTATAATACTATAGAACCTAACTTAATAGTTAGTATTATATTCTCTTACTATTATTAGTTTATTATAATTAAATATAGATATGAGTTTTAGACTTTTGATTTTATTAAATTTGACTATAGACATATGAACTCAAAAAAAATACATAAGATTAAAAAAGTACATCAACAACTTCATATATTCTTTTAAAAAATAAAAGAAAAAGAAAAAAGCTTGTCGTGCTTTTTTTCTTAGGCACGACACAGCATGCTTAAGCACATTGAGCCTAGGCAAAAAAAGAAAAAAAAATATGGCGAGACATGACACGAAATATATAATGGGCACGGCATGATACAAGCATGCATGTGCCTTCCTCTTTGCACGGCAACCATCTGCTTGCTATTGCCAAAGCCTTAGCTCAAAAACACAACCAGAAAAAGATGTGACACAGCAAGGAGTCTGACAAATATGCTGAAACTGTACAAACTCCCCCAATTAGAGATTGACTTTGGTTGAAAGTCTATTTTGAAGAAGCCGCGAAATCAAATTTGAATACTTTGATGGAATAAAATCATGCATAGTGATGGCAATAGGCTTGGCAGTTATTGTCGGCTCTGGTCAGGTTCGTAGGTTTTAGGCCCAATCTCATAATAATTCTGAAGTGATGGGGATAAACTTTTAAAGGTCCGTTGATAATGGGCTTGGGTAAAAGGCCTTTGGAAAAAGCCCGGCCCAAGTTATAAAATTATAAAAAACAAAATCTAATTGGAAAAAAAAATGGTCAACAGCCAAATATATCCCAAAAGTCACGATTACTCAACTGACAGTCCCTAAATTAAATACAAACAAGAAGCAAAAGCGTTGCCATCAGCCGACACCAACAATTGCAGTCATCACCGATTGGTCCACTCATCGCCGAAAGCCGATCGAAGCAGCCAGCCCCACCAGCGAGCGAAGCAACAACAACGAGAATGAAGCACGCTACTCAGCAGTAGGGAACCTAGATCGCGAAGAGGTGCGAAGAAGTGCCAGAGGCTAAAAAAGATAGATTGGCAAACAAGAGCTGGAGGTAACATATGAGTATAACATTCTCTATTAATCGTTGCGCTCTTTTCGTTCCTTGTAAAAAAATTTTCATTCATATCTGTATATATTTTTTGACAAAATTCTTAAATATTCTGTGACCATATGCTTCTAGTTCAGAACTTAATTATTGTGAAATTGTAATGAAATTATTCTACACTATCAACTAGCGATTGATGAATATGTAAATCTGAAAATTGTTCATGTACTATAGACTACTAGATTTTCCTTCAATTAAATTTTGTTCCTATGTAAATAAGCAGTCTTAGTTATTATAAACTCAGCTGCTTCTGCTTTGATAGTTCCCAAAACAAGATTAACGGAACTTGTGTCCCATAATAGTTTTTGGTGGTAGAGATCGGATTTTATGGGCTAAACATTAATTTATATCCAATCTATAATTTTAAGGATTATAATTTTTTTAATTTAACCTAATTTACGGATTTTGAAATTCAATCCAAATTCTATTAAGGATTAAGGGAAAATAATTTATCTTTTATTTTTTTATACAACCTGAATATGAAACAAAAATAAGTCATTTTTTTATTAGAAATGAACTTTCTGGAAAATTTCTTTACTTATTGTATAGGAGATGGAGAGATATCCATAATAATTGAAGATATAAAACAAACTATTTCAATATATGTATAATCTTTTTATATAGTCTATATAAAAATGATTATAACATATTATGATTATAAACTAGAATAGTTTCATGTTTTAATTGATACTGATTCAGAAATTATCCTAACTAATTTAAGGATTTATCCAAAGTCTTATTGAAAATATTATAAACTTTTAACAGGATAATTAATAAATAGAGAACAATTATTTATAAGAAAATGTAGAATCAAAACCTTGATTCAAATGAAAGATTATATTCTAAGCATACCAATATTATGGTCGTAGAATAGGAGATAGAGAGATATCCATAATAATTGAAGGTATAAAATAAACTATTTCAATATATGTATAATCTTTTTATAGTCTATATAAAAATGATTATACCATATTATGATTATAAACTAGAATAGTTTCATGTTTTAATTGATACTGATTCAGAAATTATCCTAACTAATTTAAGGATTTATCCAAAGTCTTATTGAAAATATTATAAACTTTTAACAGGATAACTAATAAATAGAGAACAATTATTTATAAGAAAATGTAGAATCAAAACCTTGATTCAAATGAAAGATTATATTCTAAGCATACCAATATTATGGTCCCACGACCATATAGGTATAAATATACTTTTAGGAGTTAATTTCTTTTGTCAATTCATTTATACAATGACTAATGAAACAATTACTCTTGAAACATCATGTAATCATTCAATTACAATACGTAGGATTTATAATCACAAAAGATGAACAACTCAAAAATTACATTTTCAAAATAGCTAGTGTGGTAATTTCAATATAAAAATTAATCAAATTATGATAGAATATGAGAAAATCTTAGAAAAACTTAATAAAAATTTTAGTGAAAATTTAATTTAATTATGGAAAGTAGATAAAACTTATGCCAAGATTGAAATAAAATATTCGAATATAATCATAAAAGTCAAGCCTATGAGATATGGGTAAAATGATAAATTAGAATTTTATAAAGAGATTAGAGAATTCGTAGAAAATTATTTGAGAATCTAAAAGTTCACATAGTATCTCAATCATTATGGTCAGAAATCATGCAGAGATTAAGCGAGGAAAAGCTCGTATGGTCATTAACTATAAAAAGTTGAATTTATATATTAAGTTTGATAGATATTTTTTTATCTTATAAACATATAATAATTACTTCTATAATTAACAAAAAAGATATTTAGCAAGTTTTATTGCAAATCTAGATGTTGGTTTATCAAAGTTGAAGAACATAATATACTACTTACTGTTTTAAGTACACCTTAAGGACAATATGAATGGATTGTGATGCTTTTTGAATTGAAAAATGCACTATAAATATTTCAAAGAATGATAGATAAAATCTTTAAAGAATTTCATGAATTTTACATTGTTTATATGAACGATATATTAATAATCTTTAATAATGAAATTGATTATATTAATCATTTAGTTTCTTTTGTAGAAAAAATGCAAGAAACATGGAATATTATTTTCTAAAAAGAAAGCCGAGATAATAAAACTTAGAATTGAGTTTCTAGGGTTAATTATTGATGAAACATGAATAGAAATGCAACCTTATATTTATGAAATGATATATTTATTTTTAGATAAATTAGAATATAAAGAATAAATTCAAAAATTTTTAGGATGTCTTAATTACGCTAAAGGTTTCATAGAAAACTTAGCAAAAGAAAGACAAACTTTATAAAGATTAAGAAAAAAGAATAATACTGAGACGACCCGCCCCATTCCCAGAGGTGACCTATCTTGAGCAACTGAACTCAAATATTAAAAATCATCATATTAATGAGAATTCTATCGAAATTTTGGCAGAACCTCCACTAAACATATAACTTTCCCAAACCTGCAATTACAACGCAAGCACTCCTAAATAATGTATTATACATCAAACTACTCCAAGTAGTCTCATCTAGTAACATATCCAATAATACACACGTTTCATAGGTCATATATCACATTCTTAGTATAATTCCAAAATAGGATGTTTACATTAACCAAAAGAAAATAATTATTCTATAGCTTCAAACAACTTCACGTGGCCCAAATGACTCCAACTATGTACAGCTGCTGAGTTAACTGTTGTAACTCTAATCTCCTGGGGGAAAATTATAATAAAATGGAATGAATATAAAATTCAGTGAACTCAGTGAGTGGATAGTAGCTTTTAAAACATAAAATACTTTCAAAAAGAAATGCATCACTTGTATAATTACTTTTCTCAAACAAATATATTTTCATGTAAAAACTCCTTTCATTTCAATCATATTTTGAACATAAATATATTTTCATACTGCCACAAAATGAAGAAAAACATCTCATATTGAAATATCATCTCGTACTGAAATATCAAATACTAAATAATACGAACATCCTTAAACAAATACCCATGGGATAATCTAGTCATATCCGGACCTCAACATCATGTCTGGAGGTACACGGATAGACGAAAGGACGTACTATCTCATGCTTATCAGCATAACTCATACCCAGATCTCAAAGGACGTGCTATGATGCGCTATCTTGCGGCATTGTGTCCGGACCACCCGGTCTCATATCTCAATATTTGTCTGCATGCATATGCCCCCAAAGGGCGAAAGCGCCCAAACACACGGCCCAAAGCCTATATGTGTGTCTAGACGGGCCCCAAAGGCCTACTATCTCATCTCATCATAAGGGAACGGGTATTTGCTTAAAACTTAAAATCATGATCGAAATCATTATATATATACACTTTAAATCATGCTCAAGATCAACATATATATACTTAAAATCATGCTCAAAATCCATATGTATAAACATTCTAAATCATGCTCGAAGACCATATGTAAACACTTTAAATTATTCTCGAAATCAATATATAAATACTTTGAATCATACTCGAGATCCATCATATACTCTTTAAATCATGCTGAAAATCAACATATATATACTTTTAAATCACGCTCAAGATCAAATTATATACTCTTAAAATCATGCTCGAAATCCACATAAAAGCACTTTCAATCATGTTCGGAAATCAATCATCTCTTTTACTATTTTAAAATCGATACGGAGCATAAATAAATAAATATAATTTAACGAAATATTTATACGGAATAAACATTTAATTTCGAAGAATCATTTAATGAAAGCACTTTAAATATTCATTTCACGAACAAGCTTTACTATATAAAAATCAAATAATTTTAATATATTCCACTCACTGTGACAAATTCAGACTCAGCTATCACGCAAGTCCGCAGGTAGATTCTCATCCGCAGATCCATCTATTTTACATAAATGATATAATTACTTCCCATAATTATAATTTGAACTAATCTCGTAAAAATAGCGCTTAAAATAAATATTCGTTCTAACATTACAACTCTCAATTTTCCCGCCTTATCAGTATTAATCCCGTATTCGTAATTTACTAATAAAATCCGAAATTATACTACCCTTAATTTCATAATTTACTAATTTACCCTCAACATCATAAAATTACCAATTTATCCTCAATTCAGATTATAAAAACATCCTCAAAGCTAAAAATTACGAAATTACCCTCAATAAGCGAAATTACCAAAATGCCCTTACGGTCAACATTGACCGGAATTCACCCAATGACGGTGGGAAAGGTCGGACTAGACACTTCTCGTCGAGGTGAGTTCAACGGTGCCAGTGGTGAGCTCCCACGCGTGACGGTGATGCCGGATCGAGCTCGTGAACCCTCGGCTCCTTGGGGTGATCGGTCGGCGGCAAAACGACCTCCTCGGTGCCGGTGAATGGTCGGGAATGGAAGATGGTGAGGTAGGGAAGCTTTTCCAACTGGTGGCGTGGCCAAAGACGGCTGGAATCAGCGGCTATCGTCCACGCAAACCCGCGGAAGTTTCGAGCTTCACTGGCGGCGTTCCACGCGTTTTCCAACAGCAAGGACAGGTAGGGGTGGACGACCGACTCACAAGCTTCCGTTTGATACCTTGCTCTGCTGGTGAAGTGGCCGGAAATGGAAGAAACCGATGGGTCGGGTCACGGGTTTGGGTTCGGGTCAACGGGTCAAACACACACACTCTCTCTCTCGATTTACAAAATCCGAATTTATTCAACTAGTTCTCCTTTTAAACACACCTGCAAAATATCAACTACACCCCCTCATGATTAACACATAGACCCCCTCTTAATTTATCACATAAACCCCTCTTATTTTAATTATTTACATAAATAATATAACAAATTCATATGTTACAAATACCAAATATTGGGAAGATCTCCACACTAAGGTTGTAAAGAGATTAAAAGAAAAATATAAAAATCTATTAAGATTAGTATTTTTAATATCTGGTGGTAATTTAATTCTAGAAACTAATGCGTCTAACAATCACTCGGGTGTAATATTAAAAAAAAATAAAAAATGATCTATAGATATATTATTAGTATTAGAAAGTATATATTTTATAAAGGTTTAAATTATTATTTTCTCATTTGATTATTTTCTCATTTGAAGTGTTGATTAATGTGTACATAACTCACATTTTATCTTAATGTTCTCCATATGTAATTTTATGTAAATTACGTTAATTTTTATCTTAATTGTTATATTTTGTTATTGTAAGTATATTTTGAGAATGAAGAGGAATCAAAATTGAAAATAGAAGATAAAAGAAAGACAGTTGTTTTGTAATAATAAATAAATAAAATATATTATATTAAAAAAAGGGAGAAATTCAATCTTATAAATATATAATATAATATAATTATCTAATAATAATAAAATAATTAAATAGTTCTTTTTTTTTCTATACAAAGAGAAGTGCAGAGGAAGAGAGAGCGCATAGAAGAAAAGAGACAGAAAGGAAGAAAGAAAAGAGAGGAAAAAGAAAAAGAGGAAAGATTTTAAAATTTTCTTGTAATAAATTTCAAAAGTTTGTCAAATAAAATAAATGTTTTTCTTTTCAATATGAGTAACTAATTTACTGAGGTAGGGTAAATGGTGAAGTTCAAAGATTTAAATTATAGAATTAATATTTCTCTCAAATAAGTTCAAAGTTTATTTTATTTAATGTTTAATATTTTGTATGTTTATTTACTGGATATTTTTATGTCATATTAATTTATATCTCATTGGATTTATATGATATTTTGATATTATGTCTATATTCTAATTTAGTTGTGGCACATCATGTACTTCATTCTTATATTCATCCATAAAATTGGTTAGTTAAGAATTAAATGACATAATATTTAATTAGTAAATAAAATATAAATATAAGAGAATATTATGAACATAATTTGAATTCCAAGAGTGAATCCCGTAACTTTTAGCACTTTTAGACAGGTAGTCTATTTTTCAACTATTAATTTTTATTTAATAATAGACTATTAAATTTAAAATTTCTTATAGTTCGACCCCGACACTCTTATATTTGTGAGTAAATCAAACACTTTTGAGTAGTGTCAATATACCAACAAAATATTTAAGCCAGTAGAAAAGAATTATTACAATAATGAAAATGAATTATTAGCTATTAAGAATGGGATAGGCAAATTTACTTTCTTTTTGTTAATAAAGAGATTTAAAGTTAGATATGATAATACTCAAGTTAAAGGATTTATATTCAATAAATTACCTAATTTATCTTAATATAAAAATTTAATTAGATAGCATCAGTTTTTTGCTAAATACGATTTTGAAATTGAATATATTAAAAGATCTAACAATTGTATTGTAGATTTCCTTAGCAGAGAATTTAATAGATAAACATTTATCTCAAATAATCAAGTGCATAATGATGTACTCAGAAAGTCAAGAATTGTTTCTTAAAGGCAATGAAATGATTTATGATGGGGTTAATATGATTGATGACGCCCAAGAAGAATTGAGTAAATTTTATACATACAAAGCTTTGTAAAATGATCTAGAAGTACAAACTTCAGAAGAATATAATAGCAAATACTAAAAAATGTCCATTTCAAGGATTAACCTGAGGGTCAGATTGCCTAGAATTCTTTACGTAATTCAAAGACCACCCATCTAGAGAATTTTCACACAATTCACAATTTTAAAAATCGATATTTAAAGGGAAAAGGTTCCCAAATCTCTTCACTAAGCTTAAAATATAAAAAAGTGGACAACCAATTTCGATGGTTAAAATTTCATATGAAAGTAACTACACTTATGAATACAAAAGAGTTGGTAAATTAGCCTATAGGATTTGTCATAGCCAAACTATAATACAAGATCATTCAGGGTTATACCCAATGATTAATTTTATTTTAGCATGTGATCGTAAAGTGTTAAAAAATATATTTGAATATAGTTTTATTAACATCTTCTATGTTAATAAAAGATTGCAAGGAATTAGAATTACTTCCCAAAAAGATCAAAGAAGCTGTGATTGACCTCAAAATGATAAGCACGACAAAAGAAACAATTTCAAATTCCTCACTGCTTGTCTTGAATATTATAATAATAAGTGGTATCTAGCTCAGTACATGATTCAAGTAGGAATTACCAGCAAGAAAGTTAGTCCAATAATTGATTTAGATAACGTTTATAATGATTATAATCCTGATTTGTTTGAGCTTAGAACACTCAGTAGCAAAAGGGCAATTGGAACGACGGTCCTCTATGAATAACTCGAGAGGATCAGTAAAGAAAATGTATGATTCCACGAACCCACAAAAGAACATATAATTTTTTTATAAGTAGAAAAGAAAACATATTAGCAAAGCAAGATATAAAGAAAAAAATAATATATAAAAATCTTATGGAGTATAGCCTGTCGACATACCATGAGATATGTAAGGTGCTAAAACATCAATCATCATGTGGTTTGTGCTATGAAAAATCTAAAGAAGGGTCTAGTGAAGATATATTAGTGGATGAAAAACTAATAATAAAAATATGACGGGACATAGATCACTTAAAAAGATAAAAGATGTTAAGATAAAACATCAATAATAATTCAGAAAAAGATGCAAGAGAGAAAGGACAAAGGTTATCAAAATTTTTATCTCAAGAAAAAAAGGATGTCTACCATTGGGAAAAAGAAAATAGCAACAAATAAAATGAGAGATGTTACGTTATCTCCAGGAAATCCAATGTTTACCTCAAGCATATAACAAATATGATGTAAGAAGAAGCAGCATTATTTCTTCAAGTCTATAAATAGAAAGATGTAAGAGAGAAAGGGCATCAGATCTTATCTTATCCCCGATCTCTCATAACAACTCTTATTTGTATTATCTTGTAAAAATTCCAATTATAAATTAAATAAAAACTCTTTGAGTGAAACTATCATCTATCATATATCTTATATATTTTAAAATATATTAAGTATCCTACATATAATAGTTATGTTAAACCAAGAATGTTTCATATTACTAAGCACTTTTTGAGACACTTGCAAAGAAATCACTTAAGTAAATCTTTTTAGGCCATAGAGTAGTGTGTTGTGTAAGGCCGCATGGAATAGTTGGGGAGGTGATTTTGCTCGATGTGTGGAGCTATGGTGGTGTTAATCATGGACCTCTTCATGGTCGGAGGAAATTAGTGCATTTATCTCAGAATTTCGAGAGATAATACACTAGTTAGTAGTCTTGAATTATCTTCTTATATTTAGTAAAGAACATAAACATGTTGGGTCTTGATTGTTTTTAAATTTTATGAGATGATAAAAGTAACTCAAAAATCATAAAATATGGAAAGATCAGTTATTAAGTTTATAGGTGCTATTGATAATTTAGATTTTAGCCTAGAATATCAAATCATATATACAATTTCTATGATTAAAAATTATTTAAATATAAAAAAACTTTGGTATTCGAATTTGAGAAGGATAAACTCTTAAAATAATGAAATATTTGATTCTTTTAAAGAAGAAACAGAATAGCATTAATGGAATCTATATTAACTAGTCTTGAAATAATTCAAGATATGTGCAGAACTAATAATAGGACACAAAATCATTTGTGATGGATAACAATAACAATTATATAAACATTTTTATTCAAAATCCTGAATTCAGATTACAGTATTTTTATGAAAGCTTAGATGAGATGTACCTTAGCTGGAGAGATAGCTTAAACATTTATATGGATATGTTGGAAGAAAAAAATTAATCATTATTTCAAGAAAGACAAATAATCGTAAATGCATGATCTAATATAAAGTTCATTGATCTCTATAAATATAATAATCATATGAAATTATATAAAAATATAATTAAAATTTTAAAAAATACTTTAAAATAGATGTATAAGAGATAGAAGGATAAATTATCTAATTATTCAAAATTAACAATAGTGCAAAAATTTAACAAATGTTACAAAAAGATCCCTAGTGTGTTAAATATAGCACTAAATATTGTGAGCATATTGTTGTTGTTTTGAAATAAAATAATACTTAGAAAAGACCAAAAAGTGAGGAGAGGTATTGGGTTGATCAGTAAGGTGAGTAAAATGCTAATTATGTAATCAACACCGATATGCATACCACAATTAATACCACACTTAGGACAACAAAGACCTATTTTCAATATTTGCTAAATTTCTTGTGTTATTGTTAATTTTAAATAACTGGACAATTTGTCCTTCCATCATTTCTGGATCTATTTTTAAAATCTTTTAAAGTTTTAATTATATTTTTATACAAATCTAGATGACTATTATATTTATAGACGCCTATATATTCTAGATTAGATCCAGCATTTACTATTATTTATATTTCTTGAGACATCTACCAAACTTTTTCTTCTAAAATACTAATATAAACGTTTAAACTATGTTCTCAGCTAAGGTACATCCCATCTAAGCTTTTGCAAAGATATTGTAATATGAATTAACCATTTTAAATAAAAAAATTCATATGATTATTATTATTATTCATTATGGTCGATTTTGTGTTCGGCTATTAATTCTGCACCTATCTTGAATTACTTCAAGACTTGTTATGATTGATTCTATTAAAGCTATCTTATTTTCTTCTTCAAAAGTATCAAATATTTTATGTTCATCTTCAATATTTATCATTTTCATATTTCAATACCAAAGTTTTTTGAGGTTTAAATGATTTTTAGTTATAGAAATTGTATGATTGACTTAATATTTTTAATTAAAGTCTAAATTATCAATAGTATCTATAAACTTAATAACTAATCCTTTCATATTTTATGAATTTTGAGCTACTTTTATCATCTTATATCTCATAAAATTTTAAAAACAATCAAGACCCAACATGCTTTCGTTTGTTACTAAATATAAGAAGATAGTTTAAGATTACTAACGTGTTATTATCTCTCAAAATTCTGAGACAATTACACTAATTACCTCCAACCACCATAGAGAGGTCCACGATCAGCACAACTATAGCTCTAAATATCTTGGAAAATCACCTCTTCAACTATTTCATGTGGCCCAATGCAAGACATCTGCTCTATATCCTAAAAGAATTTGTCTGAGTGATTTCCTTGTGTCTCTGGAAGAGTGCTTAACAATATGAAATCTTCTTGATTTAACAAAAATGTAAGCATGTAGGTTACTTGATATATTTAAAAATATATATAAGTTATATGATAAGTGATAATTTCACTCAAAGAGTTTTTATTTATTTCATAACTAAAACTTTTACAAGATAATACGGATGATAATTGTTCTGAGAGACTAAAGACGAGATGAAATCAATGCCCCTTTTCTCTTACATCTGTTTATTTATATACTTGAAGAGATAAAATTATCTCTTTTATATGATACTTGTTATATGTTTGAAGTATCTCTTCAATCTCTTGGAGATAAGGTAACCCCTCTCTTTTATCTCGTTCTGTCCTTTTTATAAGTCCTGTCCTTTCTCTTTGTTCTTTTTTTGAATTATTGATACTACTATCTTTTTATCTTTTAAAGTGGTCCCTGTTTTGTCACATTCCTATTATCAGTTCTTCGTCTACTGACATATCTATACTGGTCCCTTCTTTAGACGTTTTGTAGTAAAAGCCATATAATGATTGATGCTTTAGAATCTTACATATCTCGTGGTGTATTAGCAGGATAGATTTCATCAGAGTTTTATATATCATATTATTCTTTTTCTTTATTTCCTACTTTGCTAAAATATTTTCTTTTCTACTTATAAAAAAATTATATGTTCTTTTATGGCTTCGTGGAGCCACACCTTTCCTTATCGACCTTTTCGAGTTGCTCATAAAGGACTTATTCCCAATTGCTCTTTTGCTGCTGAGAGCTCTAGGTTCAAACAAATCAGGATCATAATCATTATAAACATGATCTAAATCAACTGTTGAACTAACTTTCTTACTGCTAATTCCAACTTGAATCATGTGTTGAGCTAGATACCATTTGTTATCACAATATTCAGGATAAGCAGTAAAAAATTTAACAAGAATTATTTCTTTTGTCTTATTTATCATTTTGAGATCATTTATAGCTTCTTTATCTTTTTGTGTAGTAATTCTAATTCCCTACAATCTTCATTAACATAGATGAGGTAAAGAAAACCATATTCAAACATATCTTTTATTATTACTTTATGATCACCTTTTAAAATAAAATTAATCCTAGGGTATAACCCTGAATGATATGGTATTATAGCCTGACTAGGACTGGATCCCATAGACTAATTTACTAATTCTTTTATACTAATAAGCGGAGTCATTTTCATATGAGATTTTAGCCATTAAAATTGACTTTCTGCTTTTGTTATATTAGGACTTTAAACTCTATGAAGAGCTTTGAGAACCCTCTCCTTTTAAATTTCAATCTTTAAGATCGTGAAGTATGAGAAAATTCTCTGTATGAGTGATCTTTGAATTCTTTAAAGAACTCTGGGCAATCTTTCGCTTAGGTTGATCCTTGAAATGGACATTTTTAGCATTTTGCTAATGTATTCTTCTTAAATGTATACTTCTGGATGATTTTGCAAGACTTTATATGGACAAAGTTTGCTCAATTCTTCACGGACTTCATCAATCATAGCAAGCCCATCATAAATTATTACATTGCCTTTGAGAAGCAATTCTTGACCTTCTAATCACATCATTATGCCCTTGATTATTTGAGATAGATGTTTATCCATTGAATTCTCTACTGAAGAAATTTACGATACAATTGTTAGATCCTTTAATATATTCAATTTCAAAATTGTATTTAGTAAAGAATTATTGCCATCTAATTAATCTTTTATATTATGGTAAATTAAGTAATTTATTAACTATAAATCCTTTCACCTGAGAATTATCGGTCCTGACTTTAAATTTCTTTGGTATAAAAAAGAAAGTATATTTAGATATTCTATTTTTAATAGCTAACAATTCATTTTCATTACTATGATCATTCTTTTTTGCGGGTTTAAATATTCAGCTAGTATATCTACAGATATTTTCTTGACCCATTTTTAATACTGCACCCCAATGATTATCAGATGCATCAGTTTCAAGAATTAAATTATCACTAGATGTAAAAAATCTTAATCTAGGTAGATTTTTGGATTTTTCTTTTAATCTTTTAACAACCTTGGTATGGAGATCTTCCCATGATTTGTATTATTCTTTTTAATAATCCTCGTAAAGGTTGTCTTTCTTTCACTAAATTTTCTGTGAAACCTTCAGTATAATTAAGACATTCTAGAAATCATTGAATTTATTCTTTATATTCTAATTCATCTAGAGATAAATATATTTTTTAAAAAATATAAGGTTGCATCTATATTCCAGTCTAATTAATAATTAACCTTAGAAACTCTACTATATGTTTCATAAAGTAATATTCCATATTTCTTGCATTTTTCTATAAAAGAAACTAAATGATTAATATGCTTTACTTCATTATTTGAAATATCAGTATATCATCTATATAAACAATGTAAAATTCATGAATCTCTTTAAAGATTTTATATATCATTCTTTGAAATATTTGTGGTGCATTTTTTAATGCAAAAGACATTACAATTCATTCATGCTGTCCTTGAGGTGTACTAAAGGCAGTAAGTGATATACTTTTTTCTTCAAGCTTAATTTGACAAAATCCGGAATTGCAATCAAATTTGCTAAATATCTTTTTTTAATTAGAGAAGTAACTAATGTATCTTTATGAGATTAAAAAATATCCATCAAACTTAGTATATTTATTTAACTCTTTATAGTTAATGATCATATGAGCTTTTCTTAATCATAAAGGCTGGGCTACTATGTGGACTTTTAGATTCTCTAATAATTTTGAGATCTAAGAGTTCTTTAATCTGTTTATCGAATTCTAATATATCATCTTGCCCATATCTTATAAGCTTGACTCTTATGATTACGTTTGATTCTTTTAATTCAATATTGGCATAGGGTTTATCAACTTCGCATAATTGAACTGGATTTTCACTAAACTTTTTATCAAGCTTTTCTAAGATTTTTCATAGTTTGTCATAATTTGATTAATTTTTATATTAATATCACCAAGTTGGCAGCTTCAAAAATGAAATTTTCGAGTTGTTCGCCTAAGGGAATTATAAATCCTATGTGTCGTAATTGAATGATTACATGGTATTTTAAGACTAATTTTGAAACGACCGCCCCATTCTCGGAGGCACCTATATCAAGAACTGAACTTAAACATTAAAAATGTTATTAATGAGAATTCTATTGAAATTTCATAGAACCTCCCTTAAACATATAACATTCCCAAACCTCGCAATTATAACACAAGCACTCCCAAATAATTCATTGTACATCAAACTACTTCAACCCAGCCTCATTAGTAACATATCTAATAATACACATGTTTCTTAATTCTTATATCACATCCCTAGAATAATTCCAAAGTAGGATGATTATACACTAACCGAAAGAAAAATTATTATTATATATCCGCAGACAACCTCTTGTGGCCAAAACAAATCCAAATATGTACAGCTTCTGAGTCAACTGTTGTACCTGTAATTTTCTGGGAGAGGGAAAATATAATAAAATAGAGTGATTATAAAACTTAGTGAGCTTAGAGAGTGGATAATAGCTTTTGAAACATAAAATGCTTACAAAAATAAATGTATCGCTTGTATAATTACTTTTCTCAATTAATTATTTTAATGTAAAAATTCATTTTATTTCAATCATATTCTAAACATAAATATAATTGATACTACCATAAAATCAAGAAAAACATCTCACATTGAAATATCAAATACTAAATAATACAATTATCTTTAAACAAATACCCGGGGAAATAATATTGTCATATCCGGACCTCAACGGACGGCAATGATGTACTATCTAGGTATCATCATGCATGGAGCTACTCGGATAGATGGGGACGTGCCATCTCATGCTTATCTAAATAACTCACACCCGGATCTCAATGGACGTGCTATGATGCGTTATCTGGCAACATCATGTCTGGACCACCTGGTCTTAAATCTCATCATATCTCAATATTTGTCTACATGCATATGTCCCCAAAGGGCGAAAGTGCCCAAACACACGGCCCAAAGCCTATATGTGTGATCAGACGGGCCCCAAAGACCTGCTATCTCTTCTCATCTTATCTGGAGGGAATGGTTATTTGCTTTAAACTTTAAATCATGATCAAAATCAATATATATACACTTTAAATCATACTCGAAATCAATATATATACACTTTAAATAATGCTCAAGATCAATCATATACTCTTTAAATCATGCTCAAAATCAACATATATACACTTTAAATCATGCTTGAAATTAATATAAATACACTTTAAATCATGCTCAAAATCAATCATCTCTTTTACTATTTTAAAGTCGATACAGAACAGAAATGAATAAATATAACTTAATAAAATATTTATACGTAATAAACATTTATTTCGGAGAACCATTAAATGAAAACAATTAAAATACTTATTTCAAGAACAAGCTTTACTATATTAAAATAACGTATGTAAATAGTTTTAATACATTCTACTCACAGTGATAAACTCAGACTTGGCTATCACCCAAGTCCGCAGGTAGATTTTCTTCCGCAGATCCACTTATTTTAAAGAAATGATATAATTACTTCCCATATTTATAATTTGATCTAATTTCACAAAAATAACGCTTAAAGTAAATATTTGTTCAAACATTACAACTCTTAATTCTCTCGGCTTATTGTATTAATCCCGTATTCGTAATTTACTAATAAAATTCAAATTTATACAACCCTCAATTTCATAATTTACTAATTTATCCTCAACATCATAAAATTATCAATTTATCCTCAATTTAGATTGCAAAAAATCCTCAAAGCTAGAAATTACGAAATTACCCTCTATATGCGAAATTACCAAAATGCCCCTACGATCAACATTGACCGAAATTCACCCAACAGTGGTGGGAAAGCTTGGACTAGACACTTCTTATCGAGATGAGTTCAACGGTGCTGGTGGTGACCTCCCATGAGTGGTGGTGGCGCCGGATCGAGCCTTTGAATCCGCGGCTCTTTGGGGTGGTTGGTTGGTTGGTGGCAAATCGGCTTCCTTGGTGCCGGTGGATGGTCAGGAATGGAAGATGGTGAGGTGGGGAATCTTTTCCAACCGATGGCGCAGCCAAAGACGGCAGGAATCGGCGGCAATCATCTAAGACAAACCTGCGAAAATTTCGAGCTCTACGGCTATGCTCGCTAGCTTCCTAGACAGGGATGTGTGGAGGTTGACGTACGCTCCACAAGCTTCGCTTGACACCTTGCTCGGCCGGTGAGGTGGCCGAAAATGAAAGATATCGACATATCGGGTTCGCGGGTCACGGGTCGGGTCAACGGGTTCTCTCCTCTCTCTCTCAGTTTTGTTCAAGTTTTCCACCCGTTTCCCATTTCATATACACCCAAAAAATATCAACTAGACCCCCCTTGGTTATCACATAGACCCCCTCATGATTTAATTATTTACATATATAAATAAAACAAATGCATATGTTACAAATTGTTTCATTAATCATTATATAAATGAACTGACGGAGAAAATTAAGCCCTAAATGTATATATGTTCCCGTATGGTCATAAGACCATAATATTAGTATGCTTAATATATAATCGTTAATTTGAATCAAGGTTTTGATTTTATATGTTCCCTGAAAAGTTTGTTATCCATTGATTCATTGTCCTGTTAAAAGTTTATAATCTTTTCAATAAGATTTTTGATAAATTCTTGAATTAACTACACTAACTCTTGAACCAATATCAATTAAAGCATGAAATCATTTGGGCTTATGTTCATAATATGGTATAATCATTTTTATATAGACTATAAAAGGATTAGACATATCTGGATAGTGTTTGTTTTACTCTTTTAATTGTTATGGATATTTCTCTATCTCCAATGTAGTAAGGAGAAAAATTCTCAAAGGAAGTTCATCCCTAAAAATAAAGGACTTATTTTTATTTCATATTCTGGTTCTATAAAGAAAGAAAAGATAAATTATATTCCCTTAATCTTTAGTGGTATGTCACAATATTGACTTAGAGTCTTTTTTTCTCTATTAAATCCTACATATGTAAGTGGTTCAATTAAAAAATTTCTTTCAAAAAATTTAATCATTTTGAAGTCTACATAAGATTTTGCAGCTCCTGCATTTAAGATGGAAAAATTTTCATGCCAAAACTTCCCATTATTGTATTCAATCTTTATTTTTAGGTTTTGATTATTAAGAGTAGAGCTTCATGTGATGGAGGTATCACAAGATGACTACCTCTAGTAAAACTTTGAGTTCTACTCTACTCTGAATCTGCTTTAAGTATAAAGGATGATCTTCTCTCCCATAATTTTATTCTACATTATGATTTATATTCTATATTTTTAGAGGTATTTTCTCTAATTAGAATAGGTTGACTGTTCAAATTCATTTCTCATTTCTCTAGTAAATCAATTTTTCTTAGTATTTCAGGAGATTATATTTTTCTAACTTTACTAAAAAGTTTGTCTATTTCAATAATTCTTTATTAGCAAACATTTCACTGTTAGTTGAGTTTGTCAATGCATATTCTATGGCATATGTTATGCTATATGTATATAATCCATCATGTATTATATCAAAATATTTGAAATCATAACTTAAAGTTAAAGTCTTGTTTATATTTTTGTCTTTAAGACTTATAGAATATTTTCGGTATATTTTAAATATTAAATTTTTATAACTTAGATTTCCTTGTATTATTCCAAGGAGTGCATATTTTCGATCTTTTATTATATTATCCAAAACAGTTAAGTTTACTGGGCTATTAATTCATTCTCTAAAATGAGCCTTTATTATAATTTGGATTCCTCTAATATGAATATATCTAATTTTAGACCTATCACTAGATCTAATTATATAAATATTTTATTTTATATCTGATTTTAATAACAAAGGTATATTTATAAATAATTTATATTTCGATTGGTTCTTCTCTTATTGTACCACTGAAATATATTATATTTCTTATTTTGATCGTGTTAGCAATTCCTTGTGCTAATTTATTGAACGAAGTCATTGATGTTTCCAACATTTTTTTATTAATCTTAAGTGATTTTATTTTTTAAAAAAGATTAATTATTCATTAAAAGATCCTTGTTCTTCTAATTCTTCACCTTGGTATAAATTTTTATTATCTATATCTTTTATACTCATTCTGAACTAGAACTACCTACAATATCGTTAGAAACATAATATATATTATTATTGTCACTAATATATTCGCTATCAGTGATTAATTATAATTCATTGAAATCTTCAAATATTTTAATATTTATTTTATTTTTCTTCGGACATTTATTTGCATAATACCATTCTTCATTACATAGCAAACATTTATATTTTTTAGGTGTTTTTGCCTTACATTTTTCCTTAATTTATTTTTCTTAAAGAAAATTTTCTTATAATACCTTTTATTTGTTTTAAAAAATTATTCTTTTTGAATTTTTTCCTATGTTTATAGGTTTTATAGGAACAACCAAATCTTGGTGGTTCTTCTAATCTTGAACTATATAATGCTCAATTTTTCTTTTTCATTAATCTTCTATCCCTTATTTTAGAGCACCATTAATTTATCTTATTTTGTGCAAACTTGATTCTATTACCTAAAGTATCGGTGTTTATACTATCTGCGTATTCTTTGATATATTATTGCGTAATCTTTTTACCCCATGAGTTTGAGATCTTTACAAAATATAAATTGTTAATATACATTCTTTTATTATCTTCTTCACGAAATTCACATTTATAATATAGTGTTATTCAAAGCTACAGGTGTAAGCTTTTAAGTAACATATATGACATATCTCAAGCATAGCTAGTTTCATCATATTTTCCATAATTTTTCTTTCTAATTATTGTTGAAAATAGATTTCCCATTCTTCTCTTCTTATGTCACATTCAAAACTTGATCTAATATTTCATTTTCATTAGGATTATCTCCGTATAATATCTTATTTTTTTTTATTATTTAATCCCATAAACAATTGGGCTATTATTCCTATAAATTAACTTTTAAGGAATTCTATAACTCCATTTCTACCAAATTCATTAAATATAAGTGCAATTTTCATAGATTTTATCCAATCTGTTATAATTTTATCTCTATCTTTAGAATAATCTATATACAACCATATCTCATCATAGTTAATTGGGCTTTCTTCATATTCTCTTGGAGTTTTATATTCTCTTTTAGGCTTGTAGTCTTAAAATATTGACTTTATTGTCATTCATGTGCTGGTATTGCTTCTCTAGTATAGGAAGTTATGTCAATAGAATCATCTTGTTCAAAGACTCTTGGCTTTGTTTCATTCATCTTTTGATATTTGATTCTTTTTTATATGTCTTGTAAATTAATAAATAAATCTTCATCTCCATCTATTTTAGAAGATTCTTCATTTCTATCAAAGAGTTTTATTAATTTATTATTAGTGCTTTCACTTAGCATTCTTAAACTTATCAGTTTTTCATTTTTCTTTATTTTGTTAAATATTGGTCTTATCATAGGCTAAATTTCAATATTTTTATTTTTTTTTGCATTCCATGTTATTATTACTTTTTGGACTTTAATTTCTTTGAAGTTTCCCATAAATATTTATGACAAATTTATTTCCTAGTTGCTCAATAATTTTTTCAATCTTATTTAATTAAATTTCAATATTATTTAATCTTATATCTATTGAATTTTTATTTATTGTATTTATGATTTCTCATTTTAATATATTTTGATATTCAATTTTGAAGTCTTTTATCATTTGTTTAACTTGACCAAATTTTTGTCTCATTTGATCTCCGAATATTTTGATTTGAGTTTAATTTTCATTATTCAAATATTTGAACTCAAGTATGTCATTAACGCTTTCTATATCATTTACAGTTAGGTTGGGATTACTTAACTTATTCAATAAATATAGAAAAATCTAGTTTAACTGATTATTTCCCTATATATCTGAATCATTAATTAAATCAAAGGGCTAAAATCTGCATAGTATTTCATTACATTCCATTAAATATTTATGACATATAATATCTTTTGTTTCTTTAAGAATATGATTTTTCTCTAAATCTTTATTTATTAGGCAGAGTTTATACATAAATAAATCTTATATCCTAAAAGCATATTATTAGAAGGATGATTTTTACTTCTGATCTATTTATTATCCAATTATATTCTTGTATGTATTTAATAGATAAAGCGTATTATAATCTATCACAAGATCATCATGATAATCTTCAATAGAATTAATATTTCATTGTTTACTAGAAAAATTATTTTTTGAAACTTTTATTCTTATTTTATCTAGTAAAAGTGGATCTATGTTTAAATTTCGATTTTTTATTATTATGAGTTATCCAATTTTGAACTCATGAGCTTTTGATAAATACAATTGTTTTAATTGTTTAATATCTAAACTTCTTCTCTCAGATGCATAATACTGCATATGTGTGGCAATATTACTCATAATTGTTTGATTATTAATCCTTAAATAGTTTTCAAAATTGCCTATCACATAGATAATAGATTATATTTTTAGTTTTGAACCAAACACTAGGCTCTGATACCAATTTGTGGAAATTTAAAAATTTAAAATAAATAAAAAGTGACTAAGATTGTAAATGATTGATAGTTAATCTTTTAAAAATGTTTATAATTTTGAAGAATTAAAGTACATAATTTTATATTTAGTGTTGTGCTATTTATGGTAAGAAAGTTTTTTTCTCGTATGTAATATTAACAAGAGAAGGAAAATACAAAAAATTGGGTCCCCTCTGTAAATTGTCGATTATCACACTATTTTAATTACATTTACCAGTCAAAAGTGTCCGGATGAGAAAATTACTCATATATATAATAAAAATATTACTTAAAAAAAACTATAAATTTTAATTTACTTTTAAAAAAATTAATAAAATTTGATTACAGCCGGCCACTGATAATATGGCCCACTGATAATTCTTCACTCGAGTTTTAAGCATGATACTATTATAGAAAGCAAAGCTCTCGTTTAGCCTAAATATACGTTCAAAGTAACTTTGATTATATATTTACAGCAAGCCAAAACTCTATTTTCGGTTATATTTGTACCATTATATAAAATTCGTAACAAGGATTCAAACAGTTCCAAATAACTGTAACCGTGATAATGAAAGCTGCCCAAATGTTGTGTTGGACATTAAACATTTATTTGTCGCATTGTAAAAGCTCAACATCTCTTTTTTTTCCCCAAAGCTCAACAACTCTTCCAAAATTTACACAACAAATTTTAGCTACTAAACCGAATCGCAAGAAGAATACCCGTCTAAAAAACAAAAATGATATCCGGAATGCGAAAGTAGAGAAAAGAATCCAAAGAATTAGATATAAAGGAATGGCAAATAATTCAAAATTTCACAATTAAAACTATTAATTAATAAAAAATGTCTAGCATATAACCATGTAAATCCATTGAAATTGGGTAAATCGGCTGCCTGCTTTTACAAGAGATATAGTGAACTGATGATGAGCGCATATTAAATTGGAAGAGTGCATATAACAGCAAAACAAAATATTATTCCTTGCAATGTTCTTCACCCAATTCAAACATTAGACCGCATTCTCTATCCTCGTAACTTGTTATGGAGGGATAAAAATTAATTAATTCATCACGGAGTGCAAATTCAGTCAGTCTGTTAGATACACACCCAAAACATGCCATGGAATGTCAAAATCGAATACTTTATTCCCTCCTTTTAGTGTAATTAAACTCTCAGTATAGGTATAAATTGAAAACCAACAACATTCGAGTTCAAAGTCCCTTAATTTTCCGGTACTAGGTTCATACAAGAGCAACTGTGAAGAGTTAGATTCAACGAAAAATGCGCCTTTCTTCCAAAACAGGAGTGGTTGGAAAATTTCTATAAAAGGTCCAACGGTTAATTGTTTAATCCAATTCTTCTTTTTCATGACCCATATTTTAAAACAATTGTCAACGGTATCTAGAAGTAGTAGAGATAGAGACTGATTGTATATTCCAAGAGTTGCTTCGAATATTGATTCAAAGATGCAAGGCCCCTGTATCTCTTGGAACTTTTCGTCAGCCATGTGAAATGAAAGGATTACACAGTGGTTATCAATTTTCAATTCCAATAACCAATAAAAAACTCCATCCAAATATGTGCGCTCAGATGATAATCGCATAGGCTTAGGGTAATGAATTGACTTCAAAAGTTCCAAATTTCTCCAGGAATTAGTACGTAGGGTATACACAGCTACAAGAAAGAACGCACTTAACGAATCTCTTTTTTCATCCCACAAGGTTAATAATAAAACCACCTTATAGTCTTTACTTTTTGGATCCAATCCAAATCCAATAAGAGTACGAAAAACCCGCGTATATCGTGGAATGATAACCCTATATTTCGGTAGAGTTATGGACTCTCGAGTTGCAATATTCCATAGAGTTAGGAGATTGTTTAACCCTTCTATGAAAACAATACCAGAATAAAGACCCTTAAAAGATCCAAGTACGGGTTCTTGAGTTGAAAGATCTTGTAATGATAAATCTTCCAGTGTTTCATCAGGAAATAAACAGAAATACTCTTTCGGATATCTGTGCTCATCTGTGTCATCCTCTTTTGCATATATAACAATTAGACGGGTATTGACATCACTTTTAAGATGCTTCGAAATAAAATTAGGGTTTTTGATTAAAGCAAACCAAGATTTGCAAACACACCTTAATCGGATAAGAGATTTCACAGGTACCCTTGATAGAATTTCAACCATTATGTCTTCAGGTGAATCTTCATTGTCTAGTAACACCATTTTCTCTAGTTTATTTTAGGCTCTAAAAGATCCCTTCCCTGCAGCCGCATAATACTGTTAAACACAAGCGTTTCAATTTGCGAATGAAGTAAATACCCAGTTTAACGTTAAGTTTGATAATGACAAAATGAAACGGAAAAACGATATATATAAAACACATGAAACTCCTAGAATTCACTTATCTTTGAACAATAATTAATGTCACGTTTCAGGATATTCCTAGCAAGACACAAAACTGTAATGGGAATAGTGCACATATATAAGTCAAAATAATGCAATCTTTGCTATGATCAAGCTGGTAAATAAATTTAAATGAATCGAAATTATAATTTACCTAAAATTAATCTTCGCAATTGGAAAAGACCTTCTCTTAATTGCAAGGGAGTTTTGATCTTGAAAGCCAGTATATGTGATGGCATCGGAAAAATAGCATGCAGACATTAATAGAGTAAATCGTGGATGAGCAATAATTTCGCAACCGAATTGATTATTTAGAGTATTATGCACTGGAATTTGTTAAGCTGTGTCAGCAGCGTAAAGGGCAGAGTTTGTACAAAAATATCACCACTCATACCCTGAGAATTATCGTAGCCTCTTATTTAAATTAAAGAGAATTTTAAATTTTTAATCTGCTTATAAACATAATGTCAAAAGTTTTGTAATATAATTCTTGAAAGTTCTTGATTGATATTCTTCGAGACGGTTATGACTTGCACATAAAGTAAAAAAAAAAATTCTTATGATATCAAAAGGAATAGGTACACAGGAAAATAGTGTAAAAGTCTATTTAGTTCCAATATTTTGAGGTTAATGTCCTTTTAATACTTGTATTTATCCATACTGTTTGTTAGCACATGTAAAGAAACAGAAGAGGTGTGACAAGATGACTATGGCAAGCTTGTGTGTACTCAAGCAGCTGATATACTTTCATCTGCTTACTTGAACAATTCTGTTATTAGTTTAGATGCTGATGTATTGCTGATGCATAGAATTATGTTATTAGCTACATTTGCTAAAAAATTCAGTAGATGATTCCAATAGTTTCTATGATCAGTTTGTTAAGCTTAGTACGTTGCTATATAAACAAATTTGTAACCATTTGAAATACATGAAATTGAAAAAAAAAATTTCTAGTTGTTTCCAGTTTACTACTTTCACTTTCTTTCTTATTTTTCTTCAATTTCTAGCTTTCCAAACATTCACATTTCATTTTCTAAAATGGTATTAGAGCTAATGACGAATGCAAATCGAAGTTCATGTGCAGTCATACAACTTTGTTACTCTAATTAAACTATATTAAATCAATTTTATGCTATGGAAGAATCAAGTACTTGCATCCATTAAAGATAATAGCTTAGAAGGATTCATTAATAGCACTAGCAAATGTCCAAATCAATATCTTGCTTCAATTGATGGAGCTTCAAACTCAGTAAATCCAGAATATGTTGAAAAAAAATAATAAACTTGTTTACAAAATAATAAGGTGTTGAGTTGTACATGGCCCTCCATTATCATGCTCCATCATCATGCTTCATCATCATAGGTCTACAATGTTGAGTGGAGGCTAGCTTTACACATTTGATGCCATTAAAGGATTCATTTAGAGCATGTTAGGTGAGTGGAATATGTTTGGTGTTATGATGAAAGGTTAGTGGAATGTGCTAGGTGATGTGTATTGTTATGATTATGTTTGTGTTGTATTTACTATAAATACCTATGCTATTATGTTGTGAGATACAAGTCTAAGAGTAAGAGAGCATAGGAAGTATAACAAAGCCCTTGAGAGTGATTTGTGAGAGTGTGTGAATTGTTCTTGTAATGTTCTTGAACTTTTCTTAATAAACTTTGTGTTTCATCCTTCAAATTCTCCAACAAAGTGGTATCAGAGCAAGGTTTGGAGGATAAAATAGTCGTGTAGCATATCAAATCGAAGCTCTCGACGAGACGAATGCAACACCGTAAGAATCAGCCTAATCAGAGTTCAGACGAGCCCGAAATCGTCATCGAAAGTTTGCTGTCCAGAAACTAAGTTGACTCACCGAGTTGACCAAAGTTGACCCGAGACCTCCCAAAGGTTTTTCGACGTTCCGGATTCATTCGTGCATTCAGAATCTCCAAATTCTCACTCAATTTGTGAGATATGGCAAATGGTGGTATGATGTCATTTTAAGTTCCACAATTGAAAGGGAGCAAATTTGACAATTGGAGCATCAAAATGAAGGCTCTATTGGGTGCACACGATGTGTGGGATGTCGTGGAAAAGGGCTTTATAGTACCAGAAAATGAAGGTACTTTAACTGCGGCACAAAAGGAGAATTTGAAAGACTTAAAGAAGAAAGAGAACAAAGCAAAGTATCTCATCTTTCAATCATTAGATGAAGATGCTTTTGAAAAGATCGCTGGCGCAACATCCTCAAAGGAAGCGTGGGAGAAGTTAGAAACCTCTTACAAAGGAGCGGAACAAGTTAAGAAAGTCCGTCTTCAAACACTAAGAGGTGAATTTGAGTCCTTACACATGAAAGTATCAGAATCAATTTTTGATTACTTTACTAGAGTTGTGACTGTTGCTAATGAATTAAAAAGAAATGGTGAAGAGTTGAGAGAGCTAAGGGTTATTGAGAAAATACTTCGATTAGTAGATTCCAAGTTTGACCTCATTGTAGTAACAATAGAGGAGACTAAAGATTTGGAGACTATAACGATCGAGCAACTTCAAGGAAGGTTGCAAGCTTATGAAGAAAAACTAAAGAAAAAGCAAGGGATCGAAGAACAACTCTTCAAGATGGAAATCAATCCAAAGAAAAGAGAAGAAAGCTTCAGCAACGATAGAAGGCACTATGTCCTAGGAAGAGGCCGAGGATGAGGTAGAGGTCGTGGTCATGGACGAGGCTGGAATTTCAACAACAAAAACCCCTTCAATAATGAAAGAGGAGAAAGCTCAAACAGAGGGCGAGGAAGAAACAATCCACGATCGAGGTATGAAAAATCTCAAGTGCAGTGCTATAATTGTCAAAAATTTGGACATTATGCTTCAGAATGCAGAATTCCAAGCAACATAGTAGATGGGAAAGTGAATTATGTTGAAGAGAAGAATGATGGAGATAGCACACTTTTACTAGCACGTAATGACAACAATGGAGGTCAAGAAAATACTTGGTATCTTGACACAGGTGCTAGCAATCACATGAGCGGAAACAGAAGCATGTTTGTGGAGATGAATGAATCAGTAAATGGTAGCGTCGCTTTTGGAGATGATTCAAAAGTACCAGTGAAGGGAAAAGGTAACATCCTTTTTCGCATAAAAGATGGTAGCCACCAACTAATTTCAAATGTTTACTATGTGCCCAATATGAAAAGCAACATTCTAAGTTTAGGTCAACTTTTAGAAAAAGGCTATGATATTCATCTTAAAGATTATAGTCTTTTTTTAAGAGATGACAAAGGAAACCTAATTACAAAAGTGAAAATGTCGAAGAATAGAATGTTTCCTTTAAATATTCAGAATGATGTTACAAAGTGTCTCAAGGCTTGTCATAAAGATCCAACTCGGATTTGGCATCTTCGATATGGACATCTCAACTTTGGTGGACTAGAGCTACTATCAAGAAAGAACATGGTGAAAGGTCTACCTTTAATCAATCATCCCAATCAAGTTTGTGAAGGATGTTTACTTGGCAAGCAATTTAGAAAGAGTTTTCCAAAGGAGTCAAACTCAAGAGCTCGGAAGCCACTCGAGCTTATTCATACTGATGTGTGCGGTCCATTCAAGCCAACCTCTCTAGGTAAAAGTAACTACTTCCTTCTTTTCATAGATGATTTTTCAAGAAAAACTTGGGTGTATTTTTTAAAGCAGAAATAAGAAGTTTTTGAAGTTTTCAAGAAGTTCAAAGCTGCAGTGGAGAAAGAAAGTGGACACCAAATCAAGGCCATGAGATCCGATCGAGGTGGAGAGTTCACTTCAAAGAATTTATGAAGTTTTGTGACGAAAATGGAATACGACGCCTTTGACAGTTCCAAGATCGCCCCAACAAAATGGTGTTGCAGAAAGAAAGAACAGAACTATCCTCGACATGGCGAGAAGTATGCTCAAGAGCAAAAGACTACCCAAAGAATTTTGGGCTGAAGCTGTTGCTTGTGCAATCTATTTATTCAACCGATCTCCAACAAGAAGTGTGTGGGGCAAGACACCGCAAGAAGCATGGAGTGGAAGAAAGCCTGGCATAACCCATCTGAGAGTTTTTGGAAGCATTGCCCATGTACATGTACCAGACGAGAGAAGAGCCAAGCTGGATGATAAAAGTGAGAAGTTCATCTTTATCGGCTATGACAACAATTCTAAAGGATACAAGTTGTACAATCCAGACAACGGAAAGATAGTGATTAGCCGAGATGTAATCTTTGAGGAAGAAGGAGAATGGGATTTTGGCTCTCATGTGGATGACTTCAATTTTTTTCCTTTTGAAGAAAATAAACAAACAAGGAAGGAGCAAGTAGTAGAAGAACAACAAGTGTCGGTTAGTCCACCTATCTCACCAGCATCAACCACACATGGATATTTACCACCATCTTTCTTAAATGAAAGAACTGAAGAACGCACGAGGAGTCTTCAAGATCTCTATGAGGTAATTGAGAGACATGATAATCTCACTCTATTTTGCCTCTTTGTTGATTGTGAGCCAGTTTACTTCGAAGAAGCTGTACAAGATGAAAAATAGAGAATCGCAATGGATGAAGAAATCAAAGCCATAGTGAAGAATGACACTTGGGAACTTACTACACTTCCCAAAGGTCACAAAGCCATCGGTGTCAAATGGGTTTACAAGACGAAGAGAAATGTCAAGGGTGAGATTGAAAGGCACAAGGCGAGGTTAGTTGCAAAAGGCTATAGTTAAAAAGCTGGCATCGACTATGATGAGGTATTTGCTCCTGTAGCCCGAATGGAAACTATAAGACTAATCATTTCTTTAGCATCCCAAAAACAGTGGAAGATTCATCAAATGGATGTAAAGTCTGCTTTCTTAAATGGATTTCTCAAAGAAGAAGTCTACATCAAACAACCATTGGGCTATGTGGTGGAAGGATATGAAGACAAAGTTCTAAGATTGAAGAAGGCACTTTATGGGTTAAAGCAAGCACCAAGGGCATGGAATAGCAGAATCGACAAATATTTCAAAGAGAATGGCTTCACCAAATGCCCACATGAACATGCTCTCTACGTCAAAGTCAAAGATGGAGACATCTTGATTGTATGCTGTCACGTGGATGATCTCATTTTCACCTGGAAGCAATCCAAACTTATTTGAAGAGTTTATGAGAGTGATGGTGAAAGAGTTCGAGATGATCGACATTGGACTAATGGCATACTACTTGGGCATTGAAGTCAAGCAAAAGGAAGACGGCATATTCATTTCCCAAGAATGCTATGCAAGGGAAATACTCAGAAGTTCAAGATACATGATTGTAAGCCCGTAAGTACGCCTAATGGAATCGCGAGTCAAATTGTCCAAACATGACGAAGAAGAAAGAGTTGATCCAACTTTTTCAAGAGCCTTGTTGGAAGTTTGCGTTACTTGACATGTACTGAGGCCGGACATTCTCTATCGTCGTTGGGCTCATTAGTCGCTATATGGAGAATCCAACAATCACTCATTTTAAAGCTGCAAAAAGAATCATTCGTTATATAAAAGGTACAATTGATTTTGGCTTATTATACTCATTCTCCGATGATTACAAGCTTGTTGGATATAGCGATAGCGATTGGAGTGGAGATTTAGATGATCGAAAGAGTACCTCTGGATTTGTGTTCTTCATGGGAAACATCGCTTTCATGTGGATGTCAAAGAAGTAGCCAATTGTCACACTTTCCACTCGTGAAGTCGAGTATGTAGTTGCTACTTCGGTGTTTGCCATGCAATTTGGCTAAGAAATTTGTTGAAGGAGTTGGGTTTGCTCCAAATAGATCCAATCGAGTTCTTTGTCGACAATAAGTCTCGCAATTGCCTTATCAAAGAATCCAGTCTTCCATGATCGAAGTAAGCATATTGACACTCGCTACCATTTCATAAGGAGTGTATTGAAAGAAAGGATGTACAAATAAAGTATGTCAAATCTCAAGATCAAGCAGGTGATATATTTACTAAGCCATTGAAACAAGAAGATTTTATCAGATTGAGAAATTCATTAGGTGTTATGAAACAATTGGCTGTGGAAATTAAAGAAATTAACGGCAAAAGTGAAAGAGAACAAGTACAAGTACGAAAAAGAAGATTAAATGCATATTCTTACAGGGCATTGTTCAATCAAAATAAGAAGAATAAAGCCAAAGAACAAGTTGGTGATAATTTCACTAAACTCCTCGAGCAAGAAGACGGGTCACGTAAACAAGTTTAAGGGAGTGTTGAAAAAATAATAAACTTGTTTACAAAATAATAAGGTGTTGAGTTGTACATGGCCTCCATTATCATGCTTCATCATCATGCTTCATCATCATGGGTCTACAATGTTGAGTGGAGGCTAGCTTTACACATTTGATGCCATTAAAGGATTCATTTAGAGCATGTTAGGTGAGTGGAATATGTTTGGTGTTATAATGAAAGGTTAGTGGAATGTGCTAGGTGATGTGTATTGTTATGATTATGTTTGTGTTGTATTCACTATAAATACCTATGCTATTGTGTTGTGAGATACAAGTCTAAGAGTAAGAGAGCATAGGAAGTATAACAAAGCCCTTGAGAGTGATTTGTGAGAGTGTGTGAATTGTTCTTGTAATGTTCTTAAACTTTTCTTAATAAACTTTGTGTTTCATCCTTCAAATTCTCCAACAGAATATACATCATGAATTACAAATCGTCCAGATCAGTATCTTGCTTCAACTAATGGAACTTTAAACTTAGCAAATTCAAAATCTAGATCACGAGTTGTACTTCCTGCCTCTGTTACTTGGATCAGAATAGATCAATTGCTTCTAAGATGGATGTTCTCTTTAATTTAAGAAAATCTTCTTGCCTCTATGATACATTGCGTTTCGTCTCTGGAGTTGTGGGAGTGTCTTACATGTATGTTCATGTCTAAAACATAAGCCAGAATTATGCCTTTTAAAATGCAATTTCAGACTAATAAAAAAGGATCCATGACTATAAATGCTTATTTCTAAAAAATTAAGAGATTAGCTGATAACTTAGCCATAGATGGAAAACCTATTGAGATTAATGATCTAATTGATTTCATTTTAATTCAATTGGACTCACAAGATTATGAATCATTTGTGATTATCTTGCATGCCAGAGGAGAAAACATGAGCTTAGATGAATTGTATACAATACTCTTAAGTCATGAAATGCATATAGAACAAACAAGAGGAAAAGTAATATGGATGTTATTCATAGGCTTTCTGCAAACTTGGAGCAAAAGAATCAAAATTTTAACAAAGAAGGTTTTGGTGAATCTGGTTATAGAAGTGGAAATGGAAGCTTTGGTCCTAATAATTCAGGTTAAAGAGGAAATCAAACAAATTTTAATCCAGCGGTAATTTGTCATATTTGCTTCATACCTAGACATGGAGCACACAAGTGCAAGAACAAATTTAATCCAACATTTATACCATAGAGGAACTTTGGAAGAAGCAACTTAGGCCTGGCTTTGGTAAATATGGCAGAGGATACATGCAAAGTAGTGGTACACAAAGATCTTTCAATAATTTTGACAGAGGTAGTGGTGGTCAATTTGGTAGCGGATATAGCTACCAACGAAGTGATATTACGTATCAGGATCCTACTGCTGGTGTTATTTCTACTTGACCTGTGAAATTTAGCTCATTTTATCTTGGTCAAAATAATGCTACTACTTTTAATTGTTGCTATAGTGGACTGAATGATGGTACAAAAGTCAATCAAATGCCTTCAGCTCCAATCATTCATTATCCAGAAGCAGTTAAAGACCCTTTCTGGTATTTAGACCGTAGGGTAACTAGCCATATTATAAATGACTCAGGTGTTTCCTTGACTTTAAACTTTACTTAGGATCGGAATCTCTACTTGTGGGAAATAGAAATGGATTGTAGATAAAGCATGTCGGATCAGTATTGCATGTTATATACACACACCAACCATTGCTCTTAATCCATATTTTATATGTTCCGCATATTATCAAAAATTAGTTGAGTGTTTCTTAGCTATCAACAGATAATAATTCATGATTGAATTTGTTAAAAATGATTATTAAGGCCAATATTTTTGCTTAAAGCAGTTGTAAAAAGGAAGCTTGTATCAGGTTCAGAATGTGTCTACCTCAATTTCAAGTGAGAATTCTTTAGTCGTTTGCTATCAAACTTTCAATAAGCCAATGTCAATGTTTGATACGCTTTCTGGTCATGTTTCTAGTTTGTCAAATTCTAATTCAGTTTATTTGAAGTCTTCATCTTGTTTTGAAAATAAAACGTGTAATCAAGCTGTTGTGACAACTTCTCTAGTACTAGTAGATGTTAACTTACTTCATCAAAGACTTGGCCACCTTACATAAACTCAAAACTGTATTGAAAATTTTAATTTTTTTTTACTGGTATTAATAAAACTTCACATCTTGTTTCCTATAATGCTTATCAGTTTAGTTAAAATCATCTTCATACTTTCATTCAGTTGAAACTAAAACAACAGCCTCTTTGCAGCTATTATATGCTCACTTGTGGGGACTCTCATATATGTTTTACCTAAGATTACAATTAATATCTTTCCATTTTAGATGATTATAGTAAATTCACATGTATCTTTCCTTTAGCTATAAAATCAGATTGCTTACAAGTTTTCACAACCTTCAAAACTTTTATAGAATAAAATCTTAACAAGAAAATCAAAATAGTTTAAATAGATTGAGGAGGGGGATGAGTTTAAAACCTTTACCTATTTACTTACTTTTTATGGGTATCAATTTAGACACCCTTGCCCTCATATTCATCACTAAAATAGTAAGATATAAAGGAAATATAAGCATATTATTGATGCTGCACAATCCAAGCTACCATTAAGTTTTTAATGGAATGCTTTTCACATAGTAGTCTTTCTTATTAACAGACTGCCAACACCAGTGCTCAACAATGTGTTTTCTTTATTTAAACTCTTAAATCAGCAGTTTGATTATTCAATCCTTATGGCTTCTGGCTATGCTTGCTTTCTTCCTTTATCTAAGATCCTAAAATAAACATAAACTTGAGTTTAGGACAGACAAATGCATCTTTATAAGATACAGTCCTCATCATGAGGGATATAAGTGTATATTAATCAGGGAGAGTTTATATCTCTAATCATATTAACTTTGATGAAAATTCCTTTCCATACTAATGAGGTGTTGATTTTTTTGGTGTCTTAAATTTCTGTCCCGTAGTAATACTCCTGCAGTTACATCCTCATCTATACAAGTTCTCTAAGCACCTTTTTTAACAACTAAGTTCTAAGATTCCTTATCTTTAATTTCAACTCTATATGTTCATTCTTTTCATCCCTTTCAATATACTTCACAAACAAAACATTCTAATTACAATTTATTTACATCCTTGGATTTTGGTCCTGTTTGGGTAATATCGAGCAGGCCACCTCGAGGTCAACCCAACGCGAGTAAAAGACCTCGAGGTCAACCCATCTCGAGCAGAAGACCCGACCGCTATCACGAAGACAACTCCTTTACGTTTCAAAGCTGGTCAAGGTCGAGGAGTCCAAGACTGGTCGAGCCCGAGCTCACTTTTCTGCTCGATATCTTCATAGCCCAGTCAAAGCTGGTCAAGGTCGAGGAGTCCAAAACTGGTCGAAACTCGAGCTCATCCTCCTGCTCGATGCCTTCAAATCCTCCGAGCATGGATCAATCACACCAGTCACGGCACAGAGGAAAAGCAACATTCAGATACAGCCGGTTCGGGACGATCCGACCTGTCTCTCCAGCGACCCAACACGACAATCGATGCCTGACTAATACCCTATGCGGTATGGTGTCGCAACTGTTACCGATGGCCGGCACACGCCCCACAATGTCATCATTCTATGCGCACACGCCCGACACTATGATCAGGCCATGTGATACCATTCCCACCAGACAGTCTCGCATTCCCAGGGAAAGCCATAGTAATACCTACTGTTAGAGGGGCCCAGACACCATAGATGCGGGAATAGACAGCCCCGAAGAAAGAAGGGCGGGAAAACAGAAGTATAAAAGGAAAATGAAAATAGAAGCATAGGGTTCCGAAAAATTTTATACAAATTCTACTTCTTCTTCTCCCTTTGATTTTTTCTTAAAAGTGATTCTTACGAAAAGGGATGAATATACCCCTTTATTTTCTCCGGTCTCTCGTACAAAGAGGGATACAACAAGAACAACCGGATCACTGACTTGAGCGTCGGAGGGTTTTCACCAGAAAAACACTCGGCGACCCCTAACTTTATTTTCGTGAGTACAAGATAGAGAAGGTCGCTGTTCCGGTGAATAAAAGAAAACTAAAATCGAAGAACACTTCTGCTCGAGCTCGAGTACACTTCTAGCAGAAGTTGACTGACACTATTTAAGTGGCGTAGAAACCGCAACAACATTTTGGCGCCAGTCTGCGGAGATCAGTTCAAAAAGCCTGATTTTCCAATACCTTCAGAAGACACTACACAACGATGAGAGGAAACAGCAGGAGAGGAGTAAGTCCAGAGGAGTCGGTGACTTTGAGGGAAGTAGCTAATAAAGTTCAAAATAGAGAAATCCAGGGGAGAGCATCTGCTGCTCACGCCATAGTGGCAATTTACTATTTCACCAAATGGGTCGAAGTGGGAGCCTTGAGTAGTATCACAGAAGGTAAGACCACTGACTTCATTTGGAAAAATGTTATTTGCAGGTATGGGATTCCCCATGCATTGGTCACGGACAACGGGAGACAATTTGACAACAACAAGTTCAGAGACTTCTGCCAAAACCTGGGGATAGAGTTAAAGTTTTGCTCTTCATCACACCCGCAGGCCAACGGGCAAGTAGAAGCCGCGAATAAGACTATAAAACGTCTCTTGAAGACCAGACTCGGCGAGTAGAAGGGAGCTTGGGTGGACGAGCTTCCTAGTGTCTTGTGGGCTTACAGAACCATACACAAAATTGCCACAGGAGAAACCCCATTCTCCTTGGCATTCGGTCATGAGGCAGTTGTCCCTACTGAAATAGGGATGGGAATACACCGAACAGAGTACTTCAACGAAGAGCAAAATGATGAGCAGATGTGTGAGGCTTAGACTTGTTGAAAGAGAAGAGAGAAAGGGTCACTGCAAAGATCGCAAAGTACCAGCAGAGAGTGGTTCGCTATTACAACCAAAATGTGCACATCCATCAGTTTCAAGTGGGAGATTGGGTACTCAGAAGAGTCAACCAGAACATGAAAGACCCCAGGCAAGGTGTGTTAGGACCGAACTGGGAAGGTCCTTATAGGGTCTCTAAAATAGCCGGACCGGAAGCATACCGGCTGACTCACCCAGCTGGACGAGAAGTTAAGAGGCCATGGAACGCACAAAGTTTGATTAAATATTTCCAGTAAGTTTCCTCGTGATGTAAGCATTAATATTTAATTCCTTCTGAAATGGAGATGTGTAAAATCTTGAACATGTGTAAAAGAAAGAAAAATGCTTTCAACGTAAGTTCAATATAGACATATTGAGGCCAACAAGTTTAAAGAAAACGCAAAGGCCAGAAGTCCCATAGCCTAGCTTAAGGCGAGACGATGCCAAGCATGAGCCAATTGCAGGCTTGAGCAAGATAAGCTCGCGAAGACAACGCGAAGGCCAGAAGTCCCAAAGCCTAGCTTAAGGCGGGATGGTGCCAAGCGTGAGCCAATTGCAGGTTCGAGCAAGATAAGCTTGCGAAGACAACATGAAGGCCAGAAGTCCCATAGCCTAGCTTAAGGCGGGACGGTGCCAAGCGTGAGCCAATTGCAAGCTCGAGTAAGATAAGCTCGTGAAGACAACGCGAAGGCCAGAAGTCCCAAAGCCTAGCTTAAGGCGGGACTATGCCAAGCGTGAGCCAATTGCAGGCTCGAGCAAGATAAGCTCTTGAAGACAACGTGAAGGGCAGAAGCTCCAAAGCCTAGCTTAAGGCGGGACTGTGCCAAGCGTGAGCCAATTGCAGGCTCGACCAAGATAAGCTCGCGAAGACAACATGAAGGCCAGAAGTCCCATAGCCTAGCTTAAGGTGGGACGGTACCAAGCGTGAGCCAATTGCAGGCTCGAGCAAGATAAGCTTGTGAAGACAACGCGAAGGCCAGAAGTCTCAAAGCCTAGCTTAAGGCGAGACGGTGCCAAGCGTGAGCTAACTGCAGGCTCGAGCAAGATAAGCTCGCGAAGACAACGAGGAGGCCAGAAGTCCCAAAGACTAGCTTAAGGCGGGACGGTGGCAAGCGTGAGCCAATTGCAGGCTCGAACAAGATAAGATCGCGAAGGCAATGCAAAGGCCAAAAGTCTCAAAGCCTAGCTTAAGGCGAGATGATGCCAAGCGTGAACCAACGGCAGGCTCGAGCAGAATGAGCCTCGCAAAAAAGCACAAGGGCTAAGCTTAAGCCAAATATCGGCTCGGGCAGATCAAGCTCATAAAAGAAACAGAGGCCTTTAAGCCCAACTCAAGGCAAGACTGCCACGCATAAGCCAAGAGATGATACGAGCATAAATGGCTCAGAGAAGAAAAACAAGGCCCCAACACTTATAAAAATCTACTTGGCAAATGCACAAAGTCAATCTCACAGGAAGATGCAAGGTAAAAATATACACACAGACACGGAGGCAAGTTGTCCAATATATGCTTTTTATTCATTCGTCGAAGAATACAAGTACAAGAAATAAGAATATATAAAAAAAAGAGGGAGTCCAATCGGCTAGGAGATTAGGGCTAGCAAGGGGGAGCTAGATCCTCAGGAGCAGCAGGGACATCAGCAGCAGGAAAAGCAGTAGCAGTGGGAGGAGCAGCTTCTCTAGACTCGGTAGGGGCCTCAGATGGGGAGGCTCTTGACCCTTGGATTGGGATATCATGCTCGCGCATGTACTCTGCGACACCTGCCTCGACTTTAGACATGTCCACCTCAGGATGTTCCTTGCTCAAGGCAAACAAAAGGCAGTTGTAGCTGAAAGCCACCCCATCATTGTACTCGGTAGTGAGCTTGTCTTCCAGAGAGTCCACCTTCTTCCGAAGACGAGAAGCCACTTCCTCCATGTTCTTCTCGAAGGAGAACCTTTGTATGTCCAAGTCCTTTCGAGCATGGAGTAGCTCTTCCCGGACGAGAGACAGCTCCCTCTCGAGCTGGAGGGCCCTAGAGTCCGACAATGCTGCTTTATCCTCGAGGGTGGAGTTCTCCTCGCGAAGCTTCATTGCCTCCTCATCTTTCTGCTCAAGAACCCACTTCAAGCTCTTAATTTATGCTCGAAGCTCCCATTGGGAATCCTGGGTCTTGGCCTTGAATCTGGTAGCAACGATAGCCACACGAGAAGAGAGGCGGTGGAAAGTAAGGACCAACCCATCAGCATCACAGGACTCCATCCTATCCAATAACCTATCCTCTATCTGTTTGATGAAGTCCTTGACATAAGGATCGACGTGGTCGAGCCGTTCTTGCTCCTACATGCGTTCGGATCAAGGCTGAGCTGAGGTTGCAGTCCTCGAACGCCTGCGAGGTGGACCTTCTTGCTCGCTCCGTCTCTTAAGCCGGGGGAGAAGCTCGAACCGGTGAAGTGGGAGTATCTGTCCGAGGCCTTTTCTTGAAGAGTCGCTCGGGCACCCCGAGGTCCTCGTAGGCCTCTGCATCATATTGAGCACCCCACTCATCCCTTCCTCTGATACCAGGCCAAACTCCACAAAGTTTTGTGCTGCAAGTAGTCCCTGCACGAGCTCGCATTGTCGAGGGCTGTGTTGACGCGTGCTCGAAGCTCTTCCCCAATCCTATAAGATGCACCCCAAGATACTGCAGGAACAATCAGAGCAAAATAGTGAGAACAAATGCGAGCAGAAGAACTAAAATAAAAATTCGTTGGACAGATGAATGACCTGGAGTACAAAAATACTGTAGAACCGGAGGGATCCCCGCGGAGAGAAGTGTATCATGTCCCCAATCTCCCCCAGCAAAGAAGAATTTACCCTTCCAGCTGCCACCAGAAGTGGGGAGATCAGTTATGAGTTTCTTGCCCTTCAGGCTGGAGGTGAGGTAGTACCAACCAGCATCCTTCGGGCTGCATTTCAACTGATAGAGGTGTTTTATCTCCTCTACTGGGGCTCACCCAGGTTACACCATCTCCATAGCACAAAGAGGCCAGACAGGACCCTCCACCCATTTGGGTTTAGTTGCCCCGAGGCCAAACGAAATCTGGACAAGACTCGAGCAAAATAAGGTCAAGAGGCGACTAACCCCTACCTAAAGCACTCCGTGTGGAAAGTGACATACTCTTGGGGAGGACGGCTAGGTATGTCACCCTTACCCGAACTCGTAAGTCCACATTATGCGGTATGTGGTAGGCGTCCCTAAGCCTATCCAGGTTCTGTTGTGTGGTTTCACACCTTATGGAGTCAATGGGATACCCTTACCCTCTGACCGTTGGCTGACTGTTCCCCTCTGATGCGGCTGGGTCTCCACTACAGTTAACACCCCCTCTGAACTGGAATCTCTTACTGGGATCACACTAAGGGGTTCTATATCACTTGCAGATAACGATTCCTCAAATGACATCCTACGGGGTTGTTAGTTATTTAACATGTTTCCTATAGACAGAATCTACCCAATAGGAATCGAAAACCCAATTGAATGAAGAACAGAGCGGAAATAATAAAAAGAAAGAGGTTTATACCTGACCAAAAGCTGGCGGTCGGAAATATCAACGACGGTAAAATAGTAAGACGAGAAGCATTTGCAAACGAGTAGTTTTGGTCTGAGTAAAAATAAGCAATAGGAAGCACAGTGAAGAAATCAAGGGTTTTTAAAAGGGGAGAGCTGGTCTCTACAGTTGATGGCACGCATCTCAAGAGACACGACCATTGGAGTAACGTCTCTTCAAAATTCAAACACACGGCCCGGATCGACCCACGTGTCCCGCATTAAATGTGAAATGATGGAAGCGGAAGACAGCTCAACACGGGAAAGTAAAAAGGCCGTGGGGCTGGCCCAAACAAGAAGTTTCCAGTCTTATCTCACTTCACTCAAAAGACTAGAAACTGGGGGACTGGTGTTTGGGTAATATCGAGCAGGACTCCTCGAGGTCAACCCAGCGTGAGTAAAAGGCCTCGAGATCAACCCATCTCGAGCAGAAGACCTGACCGCTAGCACGAAGACAGCTCCATTAGGCGTCAAAGCTGGTCAAGGTCGAAGAGTCCAAGACTGGTTGAGCCCGAGCTCACTCTTCTGCTCGATATCTTCATAGCCCGGTCAAAGTTGGTCAATGTCGAGGAGTCCAAAACTGGTCGAAACTCCAGCTCATCCTCCTACTCGATGCCTTCAAATCCTCCGAGCATGGTTTAATCACACCAGTCACGGCACAGAGGAAAAGCAACATCCAGATACAACCGGTTCGGGACGATTCGACCTGTCTCTCCAGCGACCCAACACGATGATCAACGCCTGACTAATACCCCAGGCGATATGGTGTCGCAACTATTACCGATGGCAGGCACACACCCCCACAGTGTCATCATTCTATGCACACACGCCCGACACTATGATCAGGCCATGTAAAACCATGCCCACCAGACAGTCCCGCATTCCCAGGGAAAGCCACAGTAATGCTGGCTGTCAGAGGGGCCCAGACACCATAGACGCAGGAATAGGCAGCCCCGAAGAAAGAAGGGCTGGAAAATAGAAGAATAAAAGGAAAATAGAAACAGAGGCAGAGGGTTCCGAAAAATTTTACACAGGTTCTACTTCTTCTTCTCCCTTTGATTTTTTCTGAAAAGTAATTCTTATGAAAAGGGAAGAATATACCCCTTTATTTCCTCTGGTCTCTCGAACAAAGAGGGATACAACAAGAACAACTCGATCACTGACTTGAGCGTCGAAGGGTTTTCGCCGGAAAAACACTCGGCAACCCCTGACTTTGTTTTCGTGAGTACATGATAGAGAAGGTTGCTGTTCTGGTGAATAAAGGAGAACTAAAATCGGAGAACACTTCTGCACGAGCTCGAGTACACTGTGAGCAGGAGTCGACTAACACTATTTGAGGGAACACAGAAAACTACATCAGCAGGTCCTTCTACTTCATCCTTTCTAGATCATTATACTCCTCCTCCACAATCTGTAGGTTATCATATGGTTACTAGATCTAATGCATATACTTTAAAGCCTAAAACATATTTGGCTGCCTTACTTCTTGCCCTATTGAACCAAATTTTATATCTCAAGCATTAATTGATCCAAAATAGTACGAAGCTATACATGATTAATACAATGCACTACAAGCTAACCACACTTGGGTTTTAGTTGTTCTCAAACTCCTGTCAAGGTGATTGGCAATAAATAGATTTTTAAAATTAAATAAAATTCAAATGGTCAATGTTAAGATACAAAAGGGATTTGATTAAACCTATATAGTTGACTATAATAAGACTTTTAGCCTTATGGTCAATGGTTCAATAGTGAGAGTTATTCTTAAATTAGTAGTGATGAACTAGTGGATGATTAGAAAAATTGAATTAAATAATACCTTTATTAATGGCATGCTTAATGAAGATGTAAATATGGCACATCAAAAAGATTTGTTGATCCTTCTAAGCCTCGTCATGTATGTAAGTTAAAAAATATATTGTTTAAAACAAGCTCCAAGAGCTTGATTTGATAGGTTCAAAACTGCCATGATTGCTCAATGATGTTTGATTAATTCAAAGTTAGATTCTTCCTTACTCTAAAAATGGGAGAATGGACACATCTTGCTAGTTTTGGTATATAATGATGACAATATCATCATTGGTTCCTATCCTCTAAGTACCTGCAGAATCATTTCTAATATGCAAGCTACTTTTGCTTTTAAAAATTTAAGAGAACTTAATTACTTTCTTGGCATTGAAGTTAGAAAGGCCAAATAAGGTATTTGTCTTTCATAATGCAAGAATATAGCTAATTTGCTAGCTAAACATAACATGGAAACATATAGTCTAGTCCCTGCACCTATGGCAACCTCTCACTATCTCACTAAAAACTTAGGTGCTGCCATTAATAATTATTCTCAATATAAAAGGACTAAGATGAAAATTTTTGAATCTTTGTATCTTATAAGTTTACTTTTAAACTTTGGAATATGATCTATTTAAAATGAATTTAAATTGATTGGGAAGAAGTTTTTAACTCAAAATTTCAATTTAAAAGAATTGAGAATCAACTCCGGAGAGTTAGTAGCTAGCTGAATGCTTGTTAGCGGCTAATTGGATGCACAAAAATTTTGAAATATAGATTCCAAAGAGTTAGTAGTCAACCAGTTTCTTCAAGCAGTTAACTAATTATGTATAATTTTTGAAATACACATTCTAGAAACTGAGAGACTAACTATGTACCATCAAACAGCTAATTGTTTATAATGCATTTTTAAATTTTTAATTCTAGAGAGTTAGTAGCTAGTCGATTTCATGTTGGCGACTAACTAGTTGCATGTAAATTTTAAAAATATCTTCAAAGGTTACATAAGCGACTAACCGGTTAATACAAACGATTAACCGACTCTTTTATAGAAAAGTATATAATGACTACTTTGACAGCCTACACTATTTAAACTCAATTCAAAATTAATTTTCTTTTTTCCCCAATCTCAATAAAATCTATCTTGAGCATACAAGTACTCTTGAGCTTTCATTTTACTAATACATATACATTGGGATATATTTGTATTATCATTTATATATCTACTCTTTAGAGAGTTTTGGTTGTAATATTTAAAATTTTCATCAAGATTGTAAAATTATAAGTGTGGAAAACACTTGGGAAAAGTGTGTATGAGTGCAATACCATTGTAAACGTTTATTAATACTTTAAAAGTCAATTGTAAGAAGTTTAGACTTTTTCTACAGGGATCAAAGAAAAAGAATAATAAATGGTACCTGAATAGTGGATGCTAAAGACATATGATAGGGAACTGCTCTTAGTTCTTAAGTTTTATCAAGATAAAAAATAGTGAAGATGTTTCCTTTAGAGATAATTCAAAAGGAAAAATTCTTGGAATTAGTAATTTAGGAAAATTGTCTTCTACTCTTATTGAAAATGTGTACTTGGTTGAAAACTTGAAACACAACTTGATTAGCATTAGTCAATTATGTGATAAAGCTATAGAATTATTTTTATAAATCAAGATGTGAGATTGAGAATGCATGTGATAGCAAAAATTTGTTTATTGAAAATAGATTTCGTCTTATTTATACTATTGATATAGAAAGTACATCTACTCATGATAAATATTTTTTCATATTACATGATGATAGTTGAATTTGGCATAGAAGACTAGGATATGCAAGCATGGATTTAATTACTAATATTTTTAAAAATAATTTAGTAAGTGGTCCTCCTAAAATTAGTTTTCAAAAAGATAAAGTATATGATGCGTTTCAACATAGAAAACAAGTAAAAACATTATTCAAAGACAAAATTCACATTTATACTTCAAAACATCTTCAACTCATTCATATGGATTTATTTAGACCATCTATATATGTTAGTCTAAGTGATAAATATTATGCTTTTGTGATTGTTGATGATTTTTTAAGATTTACTTGGGTGTTGTTTTTAGCTAGTAAAGATGATGCTTTTGATGTATTTAAGACTTTCTATAGAAGAAATCAAAATGAAAAAGGATATGTCATTTCATGCATTAGAAGTGACCATGTTAGGGTATTTGAAAATCATGTTTTTGAAAGTTTTTGTATTGATCTAGGCATTGAACATAGGTTCTCATTACCTAGGACTCCACAACAAAATAGAACAATTCAGAAATAGTTAGGACTATGCCCAATGAGAGCTCATTGCCAAAATATTTTTGGGTTGAAAATGCTAACATTCCATGCTATATTTTAAATCGTGTGTTAATCAGGCTATCTCTAAAAAAACTCCCTGTGAGCTTTAGAAAGATAGAAAACCTAACATCGGCTATTTCAAAGGTTTTGGCTGTAAATGTTTTATTTTAAATATAAAATGTTTCATTTTAACATTGGAACTAAATAAGTGTTTAGAAATAAAATGGAAGAATCTGGACTAATTATAAGAAATAGAGCTAAATTAGTGGCTCAAGGATACAACTAAGAAGAAGACATTTATTTTAATGAAATGTTGGCTCCAGTAGCTAGACTAGAGTCAATTAGGATGTTATTGGTATTTGCAAGTCATAAAGATTTCAACTTATATCAAATTGATGTCAAAAGTGCTTTTCTAAATGGTTTTATAATAGAAGAAGTGTATGTGAAACAACTCCCTAATTTTGAAAAAGAAAAATTTCCTGACCATGCTTATAAATTGTCTAAAGCTTTATATGTTTTAAAGCAAGAACCTAGAGTATGGTATGATACACTTAGTAAATTTCTTTTGGAAAATAATTTTTAAATGAAAAAGCTAATACCACTTTGTTTGTCCAGCATAAAGGTCAAGATATATTAATTATTCAAATTTATGTTGATGAAATCATATTTGGATATACTGATGACTCTTTGTGCAAGAAGTTTTAACATGCATAAGAAATAATTTGAAATGAGTATGATGGGTGAGCTAAAGTATTTTCTCAGACTTCAATTCAAGCAAAATAGTGAAAGAATTTTCATTAACCAAGTTGAGTGAGATCGGCTTAAAAGATTCGGTATTGAAGAATAAAAAATAAAAGAAAATCCAATAAGTACATCACTCAAACTAGACAAATATGCAAAATATAAAGAAGTTAATATCAAAATATATTGAGGTATGATTAGTTCACTTCTTTATTTAACTGTAAGTAGACACGATATTATGTTTAGTGTAGGCTTAGGTGCTAGATTTCGATATTGTATTAAAGAGTCCCACTTGCTTGCTGTGAAAAGAATCTTTTATTATTTGCTTAGAACCATTGATTTAGGACTTTGGAATCCTAAGGCATTCATATCGATTTAACATGCTTCTCTTGAAAACTTTGCATGCAAGCGGTTAACCCCTTGATACAAGAGGCTAGTTGGTTTTAAATTTAAAACCATATCCATCTTATTCTTTCCTTGCACAAACAGATCAGTCGTTCACTTCTCTCTCAACACCCATTTCAGCCTTCTCTCAAATTCTCTCATTCACTTGATTTTTTGCCAAAATCTCTCTCATAACTCACTTTTTAATGAAAATATCTTCATCATTTCACCCTCTTTAACACAAAATCATCAAAATTATCCCATAACCTCTTTATTTCTTTAATCTTCATTTTCATTCTTTTCATCTTTCCTTTTATAAAATTGAAATCATACACTCTCTTTACTCATCCTCTAGATCATTTTAATTAGTCCTATATCATCGTTTTCCCTAAAAAATTCTTACCTTCAATTCAAGCTTTTCTGAAAATGGTAAGGAGCAAACAACCATCTCGCAAGCGTAAAGAACCCGATGAGGATGCTCCAGATTTCTTCACTTCTAATTTTTCTACTCCACCGATACTGGAGATATTATTCCTTACAATTCATGGCCAGGTCAATCATCCCTCTCGTAATGTTAAATTAGAGTTTTTAAATAATTTAGAACTCAATAACAAATCTCCTGAGGAATTGTTAGCAAACATGGGTTTGAAACACTTATTGACTCGTAAGGAATCCATTTATCCTAATATAGTCAAATTGTTCTATTCAAATATGATACTTTTTTCGACTACTAGGAATAAGATTTTCACCTCTCTTGTATTTGATGTTGTAAAACTAAATAAGATCCCTAGGCATTCAAATGAAGGATTCCAAGTTTTTACCTCCACCACCAGATAGAAAAACCTTGGTATAATGTTTTAGATGTCATGCGGAAATAAATAGGAGATTCGATTTATCAGAATTCTTCAATAACACTTCATTCAAAGCTCAAGCGTTACCTCTTTAAGTTCATGTTCTACATAGTATCATTCAGTACTTTATTAGTTATAGGACAGTTCATTTTGATAAGGCCACATGTTTAGATATTTGTTTGTTAGATAGTATTATCATGAGTACGTAATTAGATGTGGGATATGTCATTATTCAGCATATGCTTCGCGTACCTATTAGTAAAAGCCATTCTCTCCCTTACAATAGCATTATCACTCAAATTCTTAAGTATTTTAATGTTCTTATCATTGAACCTTCTCTAAATGACACTAAGGAACTGAGAGAGAAGATCATCACAAACCTAGGTTTTGAGTGAAATGTTAATTATGAACAGTGGGTGAAAAATAGGAGATTAAAAGACAGACCCACTAAGATAGCTCCTAAGAATGACCAATTTGTTTATGATGTTACACTACTCTATCTTTTTCATGATCTTCATATCTATTTGTAAGGAGTTCCTCATCTTCCTTGTTATCCATCTTTTGCTCTTATCCCTTTTACTGATGCTCCTTCTTCATCTTTCACTACGGATTCTATGCAGCAATTGATGTCCAGGATTGATTCCTTATCCCTCTAGTTCACTGAATTCCAGTCTCAGTAGCAGCAGATCTTTGAAGTGCAGTAGTGCTTTTTTGTTTAGTAGCACTTTTTATTTATATATGCTTTTATGGTTTACTTTTTAGTTCTGTGATGGCTTTTGGATTTTATAGTTTATATGGATTCTTGTTATGGATATGTTTATGAAATATTGTTATGGTTATTTTTGGATCATTTGCTTGTAACTATTCTGCATATAAATCGTGGATGTATGTTGGAAATGATATTTGGGAATTGATGTATGTTGATGTGGCTTGGATATATATTTAGAGTATATGAGTATTTGGAAATGATATTTGGGAATGCTTTTTTGGTAGGATTCTAGCTTTATATTTTTTGTTGTACTTGTGTTTTAGGGAAGTATTGTCAAATATTTTTTGGGAACACTTTCTCTCATTTATATGCTTTAATTTTTATGATAAAGGGGGAGAAAATCTATGTGCATGCATGTATTTTGAGTAGAGTATATAGGGTACATATGGTATATTTCTTAGGGGAAGCTTGACTAAAGGGGAGATTTTAAAATACTTTTATAACTGTTTTGAGCTGTGTATGCCATATACTTAGGGGGAATAGTAATGTCAAAATACATGTGTTTGTCATTGTCAAGGGGAGCTTGTGCTCCAGTACTAAGGAGGAGTTTTTAAAATACTTTCATAACTATTTTGAGTTGTGTATGCCATATACTTAAGAGAAGTAATAATTTCAAAATACATGCGTTTGTCATTGTCAAAATACATGTGTTTGTCATTATAAAAAAAGGGAGATTATTGGCCTAAAAGGCTATTTAATCTTTGATTTTGATGATTATAAACAACATGCAAAAGGGTAATTTGGACATTTCATATTTTACTAGCTTACGCATGTTTTAAAAGGAAAATTGTATGCAAGTGGAATTAAACTAGACCACAGACAGAGGAATACTCGAAGAATATTAAAAAATAGGTACTTGTTTGTGTAATTTTATAATTAGGTGTATGTGTGTTTCAATAACTTAAAAGCTTATGATATATTTTTTTTAAATCATGAACAAATCATCAGTTTTCATAAACAAAGAGGTTTATGGTTTTGAAGTAAATGATTTCATCTAAACAAGTATTTTTAAGGGTCAAGGACTAAGATAAAAATGTTTGAATCTTGGTAGCTTATAAGTTTATTTTCAAACTCTAGAAAACGATCTATTTAAAATGAATCTAAATAAATTGGGCCACAATATAATTTTAAGATGTATTTTTGGGTTAAAATTTAATTTTTAAAAATTAGGAATAAATTCTAAAGAGTTAGCGGCTGGTCGGATACTTGTTGACGACTAAACGAATACATAAAAATTCTGAAATATAGATTTCGAGAATTAGCGATTAATCGACTTTCTCAACCGATAAAGTGATAATGTAAAATTTTTTCAATACACATTATGGAAACTTAGCGGCTAACTGTTTACCATCAAGTAGCAAACCGCTTGTAATGCATTTTTAAATTTTCAATTCCAGAGAGTTAGTGGCTAGCTGATTTCATGTTGGTGGCTAACCGGTTGCATACAAATTTTGAAAATATCTCTAATGGTCTCATAAAAGACAACTGGTTAATACAAGCAGCTAACCGACTCTTTTCTAGAAAAGTGTATAACAGATAGTTTGACAACCTACAATATTTAAACTAAATTCAAACATATTTTTCTTTTTCCTCGATCATTATTAAAATATATCTTGAGCATACAACTACTCTTGAGCTTTTATTTTGCTAATACACATATATTGAGTGTACTATCATTTGTATATTTACTCTATTAGAAAGTTTTGTTGTAATATTTGAATTTTTCATTAATATTGTAAAATCGTAAGTATGAGAAACATGTGTGTGAGTACAACACAATTGTAAAGATTTATTAACACCTTGCAAGTCAATTATAAGAAGTTGAAGCCTTGGGAGGCCTGATAGTGAAATCCTCAAGTGTGGTTAGCTTGGAGATGTGGATGTAGGCGAGGTTTGTCGAACTACGTAAAAACTCTCAAGTTTACTTTTTCTTTTCCCTATTCTTTTAATTAGTTATTGCTTGAACTTATATTTATCATATAGTTTCATTTAATTAATTCAAATTGAGTTATGTAAAAAATTTGTATACTCCATAAAATACTCAATTCACCCCCTATTGGGTTGCACCTTAGAATTTCAGCAGACATGTAAGGGGCTATTGAGATACTTAAAAGGGACTATCTAACATGGACTTCAGTTCTATCACAAAGGTAGCTTGCAGTTAAATTGTTTCAGTGACTCTAATTGGGCATGTGACAGAGATGACAAAAAATTTATGGCTAGCCCTGCAATGTAATTTGGCTCTAATTTGGTGGCTTGGTCCTCAAAGAAGAAACATGCTATTTCTAGATTAAGTACAGAATCAAAATTCAAAGCATTGGCACTAGGTACAGTTGAAGTAATATATATTAAAGCTCTACTCATTAAAGTTCAAGTACCAACTGAAGCCTCACCAGTGACGCGATATGACAATCAATGAGCCATTACCTTAGCTACAAATCTAGCCTATCATTCTAAAACCAAACATATTGAGCTTGATATATACTTTATTCGAGAGAAAGTTCAAGCTAGCCAAATCTCAGTCAGCTTTGTTCTCAGTGAAGATCAAACTACAGATATGTTAACTAAGGCCTTAACATATGGGCAATTTAACTATCTTTAAACCAAGATTAATGTTATTCATGGACTATTCAGCTTGAGGAGATGTTAGCATATGTGAAGAAATAGAAGAAGTGTGATAAGCTTGTGTGTACTCAAGTAGCTAATATACACCTAGCTGCTTATTTTGATAATTTGGTTATTAGTTTCAGATGTTGATGTATTGCTAATTCTTAGAATTCTATTATTAGCAACATTTGCTAACAAATTCAGTAGATAATTCTAGTAGCTTTTATGATCAATTTGATAAGCTTAGTGAGTTGCTATATAAAAAGAGTTGTAGCCATTTTCAGTACATGAAATTGAATACAAAAATTTCTAGTAGTTGTTTCCAATTTATTCCTTTCACTATCTCTATTATTTTCCTTTACTTTCTAATTTTCCAAACATTCACATTTTATTTTCTAAAATTATTAAACTATTGACACCCTATTATTATTTTTTGTTTGCTTTTATAATATTGTCCTCTTATAATAATGCTTTTTTTACATTAATATAAAAGAAAAAATTAATTTACTAATTTAACCCAAAAAATAAAATAATAAAAAATATATATGTTAACTTTTTTGCAGTGGAGATTACAATGATGACTGGTGATGGTGATGGTTGTGTTTGGAAGGTGAAGGTTGGGGATTCTTGTAGTATTGGTGATCGACGGTGATAAAGTGGTCGAATGATGGTGGCTCAAGTGGTGGAGCCACGGGTTTTGGAGTAGTTTCGTGTAGTGGTTAAAGGTAGCAATTAAGAGCGGGATAGGCAAAGTTTTGGTCGGTAGTGACTAACGAGTTTGAAGGTTGCAACAACTAGTGGTGGCATGGCGGCAGCTAGGGTTTTCATTTTGGGAATTTCTAAATTTTTTTTAATGATGGATTCAATAAGGAATGAATAAGGGTAGCCATGAAATTCTTTAGCAACGAAAATAGTTATCACTAAAATATACAATTTTCATCTCTAAAGTTCTCTTTTTTAGCTACAAATACAATCATTTTTGCAACAAAACTAATTTCGTAACTAAATATTTTTTTACACTTGAAAAAGTTTAGTGACAGAAATTATTTTATCGCTAAAACATATTCTTTTCATGTCAAAGAGTTTGTTGCTAAAACATATACTATTAGATTTCAAATAATTTTAATGACAAAATCTTTTCGTCACTAAAACTATTTTTTGCGACAAAACTAAAACATATTTTTTTTAAATGTCAAAAAGTTTTAGCAACGAAATCTTTTTCTCACTAAAACTATTTTTTGCAACGAAATTATGATGGCTTTTACGATAAAAAATGTCATCATGAAACGTATATTTTCTGCGACGAAAATATTTGTAACATATGCATTTGTTTTATGTATTTATGTAAATAAGTAAATTGAGAGGGGTTTATGTGATAAATCATGAGGGGGTTTATGTGATAAATCATGAGGGGGTCTAGTTGATATTTTATGGATGTTTATAAAAGGAGAAAACCAGTTAAAATTTGAGCTAAACCGAGAGAGAGAGTGTGTGTGCTAACCCGAAACTGACCCGTCGGTTTCTCCCATTTTCGGCCACTTCACCGGCCGAGCAAGGTATCAAACGGAAGCTTGTGAGCCAGCCGTCCACCCCCAACCGTCCTTGCTGCCGGAAAAAGCATGGAATGCCGCCGATGAAGCTCAAAAATTTCCGCAGGTTTGCACGGACGGTTGGAAAAGCTTCCCCACCTCACCATCTTCCATTCTCGACCAGTCACCAACACCGAGGAGGCCGTTTTGCGGCCGACCAATCACACTAAGGAGCCGTAGCTTCACGAGCTCAATCCGGCTTCGCCGCCGTGCATGGGAGGACACCACCTGCACCGTTGGACTCACCTCGATGAGACGTGTCTAGCCCGAGCTTCCCCACCGCCGTTGGGTGAATTTTGGTCAACGTTGACCATAGGGGCATTTTGGTAATTTTGCTTGTTGAGGGTAATTTCGTAATTTCCAGCTTTGAGGATTTTTTGTAACCTGAATTGAGGATAAATTGGTAATTTTATGATGTTGAGGGAAAATTAGTAAATTATGAAATTGACGGTAGTATAATTTTGGATTATATTAGTAAATTACGAATACGGGATTAATACGGTAAGCCGGGAAAATTGAGAGTTGTAATGTTAGGACGAACATTTATTTTAAGCGTTATTTTTACTGGATTAGTTCGAATTATAATTATGAAAAGTAATTATGTCATTTCTGTAAAATAGGTGGATCTACGGACGAGAATCTACCTGTGCACTTGGGTGATAACCGAGTCTGAAATTGTCACTGTGAGTGGAATATATTAAAATTGTTTGATTTTTATATAGTAAGGCTTGTTTATGAAGTGAATATTTAAAGTGCTTCCATTAAATGGTTTTCTGAAATAAATGTTTATTGTGTATAAATATTGTGTTAAATTATATTTATGTGGATTTCGAGCATGATTTTAAGAGTATATGATTTGATCTTGAGCATGATTTAAAAGTTTATATATGTTGATTTTGAACATGATTTAAAGAGGATATGATGGATCTTGGACATAAGATATATTGATTTCGAGTATGATTTAAAGCATGATTTAAATTGTCTATATATAATGATTTCGATCATGATTTTAAGTTTTAAGCAAATACCCGTTCCCTCAAGATGAGATGAGATAGTAGGCCTTGGGGCCCCGTCTGAACACACATAGAGGCTTTGGGCCGTGTGTTTGGGCACTTTGGCCCTTTGGGGGCATATGCATGCAGACAGATATTGAGATATAAGACCGGGTGGTTCGAACACGATGTCGTCAGATAGCGCATCATAACACGTTCGTTGAAATCCGGGGTATGAGTTATGCTGATAAGCATGAGATGGTACGACCTTTCGTCTATCTGTGTAGCTCCGGGCATGATAGTACTCATATAGTACATCATTGCCGTCCGTTGAGGTTTGGATGAGACTAGATTATCCCCTGCGTATTTGTTTAAGGATATTTGTTTTACTTAGTATTTGATATTTCAGTATGAGATGATATTTCAATATGAGAATTTTTTTAATTGATTTTGTGGCAGTATGAAAATATATTTATGTTCAAAATATAATTGAAATGAAAGAAGTTTTCACATGAAAATATATTTGTTTGAGAAAAGTAATTATACAAGTGATGCACTTATTTTTATAATTATTTTATGTTTTAAAAACTACTATCCACTCACTGAGCTCATTGAGTTTTATGCTCATTTTTTTTTATTATATTTCCCCCCCCAGGAGATTATAGGTACAACAGTTAACCCAACAGCCGTACATATTTGGAGTCATTTTGGCCATATGAGGTTGTTTGAGGACATAGAATAATTATTTTTCTTTTGGTTAATATAAACATCCTATTTTAGAATTATACTAGGAATGTGATATATAAACTATGAAACGTGTGTATTATTGGTTATGTTACCGGATGAGATTGGGTTGATGTAGTTGATGTTTAATAAATGATTTGGGAGTGCTTGTGTTGTAATTGCAGGTTTGGGAATGTTATATATTTCGGGGAGGTTCTGCCGAAATTTCGGTAGAATTCTCATTAATAAGATCATTTTAATATTTATGTTCAATTTCTTAAGATAGGTCACCTTTGGAAATGGGGCGGGTCGTCTCAGTTGGTATCAGAGCATGGTTTTAGATTCTATAGACTTGCTTAGGAAGAATAAGTTTATAATTTTGATAAGGAGGAATTTATATTTTATAAGCAACATCATGATTCGTCGTAATGGTAGACGTGGTCACGTACGACCATTAGCTGGGTTGACTCCTACTGTTATGCCTGTGGTGGCAAGTGAAGTTATTATAGGTATATTATCTATCTTTGGCTATGAAGCATATATTCTTATTGATACTAGATCTACACATTCTTTTATTTCCCGTACGTTTGCTAAGCATGTAGAGCGAGAGCCTGAACCACTAGATTGTTAATTAGTTGTTAGTAAACCTACGGGAGAGTCACTTTTTGCCAAGAGTGTGTATCAGAATTTTGTGATTAGAATGGGTGAGCAGGTATTTGAGGCGAATTTGATTGTTATAGATATTCGAGATTTTGATGCTATCTTGGGTATGGATTGGCTTGCATCCTCATTATGCTATGGTGGATTGTTTTAAGAAGGAAGTTGTGTTTAATAAGCTAGGGAAAGCTGTGGTGAAATTTTGTGGGGAGCGCAAAATTTTACCCTCATGTGTCATTTCTGCCATTAATGCGAGACGATTACTTTGTAAAGGATGCTCAGCTTACTTAGCATATGTGGTGGACACTAAAGTTCAAGAGTTAAATTTGAAGGATATTCCAGTAGTCCAAGAGTTCCCTGATGTATTTCCGGATGATCTACCGGGGATGCCACCTGATAAGGAGATTGAGTTTTCCATCGACTTAGTTCCTGGAACATCTCTTATATCTATGGCACTGTACAGAATGGCTCCAGCAGAATTGAAGGAACTTAAGGTTCAACTATAGGAATTAGTGGATAAAGAGTTTATCAGGCCTAGTGTTTCCCCTTGAGGAGCTCCAGTTTTATTTGTTAAGAAGAAGGATGGTACCCTCAGACTTTGCATTGACTATCGGCAGTTGAACAAGGTTACGATACGCAATAAGTATCCATTTTCTCGTATTGATGACTTGTTTGACCAACTTCAGGGGGCTAAGGTATTTTCTAAAATCGACTTGCGATTGGGATATCATCAGCTTAGAATTAAAGACGATGATATTCCTAAAACAGCATTCAGAACCCAATATGGACATTACGAGTTTTTGGTGATGTCGTTTGGGTTGACTAATGCTCCAGCAGCTTTTATGGATCTCATGAATAGGGTATTTCACCAGTATTTAGATCAATTTGTAATTGTGTTCATCGATGATATTTTGGTGTATTTCCGAAATGCAGAAGAGCATGCTGATCACTTGCGGATGGTTCTACAAACTTTGAGAAAAAATAGCTTTATGCCAAGTTTAGTAAGTGTGAGTTTTGGTTGGACAGGGTGACATTTTTAGGCCACATGATATCAGCTGAGGGCATTTATGTCGATCCCCAAAAGATTGAAGCAGTTGTGAAATGGGAACGACTTACAAATGTTACAGAGGTTCGGAGTTTCCTTGGTTTGGCAGGGTACTATCGTCGATTTGTAGAGGGATTCTCCAAGATTGCTGCTCCGCTAACATAGTTAACCAGAAAGAATGCAAAGTTCTAGTGGAATGATGATTTTGAAAAGAGTTTTCAAGAACTCAAGACACGTCTTACTCAGCACCAGTTCTTACACTTCCATCAGGCAAGGAAGGGTTTGTGGTATACAGTGATGCCTCCAGGCAAGGATTGGGTTGTGTGCTAATGCAACATGGGAAAGTAGTGGCTTATGCTTCCAGACAACTTAAGAAGCATGAGCAAAATTACCCAACACATGACCTAGAGCTGGTAGCGGTGGTGTTTGCACTTAAAATATGGAGACATTATTTGTATGGGTAACTTATCAGATTTTCACTGATCATAAAAGTCTCAAGTATTTGTTTACTCAGAAAGACTTAAATTTGAGACAAAAGAGATGGATGGAGTTAATTAAAGATTATGAATGCACTATTGATTATCATCCAGGTAAAGCGAATGTGGTGGCTGATGCACTGAGTAGGAAATCTTCTGGTTCTATGGCTCATATGCGAGTAGCCAGTATACCTCTGTTGATAGAGCTAAGATCTTTGGGAGTTGAGTTGAATGCCGATAATTGCGGAGCTTTGATAGCTAATTTTCAAGTTAGGCCGACTTTCATTGACAAAGTCCATCAGATGCAAGCACAGGGTGCCCAATTAATGAAGTTGATAGAGGATGGGCAAAAAGGTTTACGAGTCGATTTCATGGTGAGAGATGATGGAATTTTAGTTATAGGTAATAGACGTGTGTCTAGGATATTGAGGAGCTAAAGAGGAGATCATGGAAGAAGCTCATTGTTCGACCTATCACGAAGCATCTTGGAAATCTGAAGATGTACCATACCTTAAGGGACCATTATTGGTTGCAAGGCATGAAAAGAGAGATTGCAGAATTTATTTCTCGATGTTTGGTGTGTCAGCAGGTGAAAGCCGAACATCAGATACCTGCAGGGTTTTCCATCCGCTTCGTATTCCCGAGTGGAAATGGGAGCATATTACTTTGGATTTTGTATCGGGATTTCCGCGTACCCGGCGTGGACATGACAGTGTTTAGGTGGTTGTGGATAGACTTACAAAATATGCTCATTTTCTACCATTCAAAACCACTTATTCAATAGATAAGTTGGGGAGTCTTTATGTAGTTGAGATAGTTCGACTTCACGGAGTACTGGTATCTATTATTTCAGATAGAGATTCTCGGTTTACTTCGAAGTTCTGGACAAGCTTGCAAAATGCTTTAGGTACGAAGTTGAATTTTAGTACAGCTTTTCATCCTCGATCGATGGCGATCGAACATACCATTCAAACTTTAGAGGATATGTCTGCGGCGTGTGTTATGGAAATCAAGGGTAATTAGGACATTTATTTACCTTTAATGGAGTTTACGTACAACAACGAGTTATCAAGCTAGCATCAAGATGGCTCCATATGAGGCTCTATATGGACGAAATGCGAGAACTCGAGTATGTTGGGATGAAGTTGGTGGCGGAAGTTATTTGGCCCGAAGTGGTTTAGGATACTAATGAGCGGGTACAACTTATTCGGGATAGATTAAAAGTGGCTCAAGATAGACAGAAAAGCTATACGGATAAGCATAGGCGGGAACTGGATTTCAGTGTTGGTGATAGAGTGTTCTTACGTATATCTCCTTGGAAAGGGGTACTTCGCTTTGGAAAGCGTGGGAAGCTCAATCCACATTACATTGAGCCATATGAGATCGTAAAGCGTATTGGTCCATTGGCTTATCAATTAGCTCTACCACCTGAGTTGTCTAGAATCCATAATGTGTTTCATGTTTCAATGCTCCGAAAGTACATGTATGATCCGAGTCATGTTTTATCGAAGCAACCAATTCAGTTGAAGGATGATTTGACTTACGAAGAGGAGCCAGTTGAGATACCCGAGAGAAAACATAAAGTATTGCGCTCGAAAACCATTCCTTCGGTAAAAGTACAGTGGAGGAATCACTCAAAGGAAGAGGCTACCTGGGAATCTGAGGACTTGATGCGAGCTCAGTACCTCATTTGTTTCTAACTGGTACGTAAATTTCGAGGACGAAATTTTTATAAGTGGGGAGGATTGTAACATATGCATTTGCTTTATGTTTTTATGTAAATAAGTAAATTAAGAGGGGCTTACGTGATAAATTAAGAGGGGGTTTATATGATAAATTAAGATAGGGTTTATGTGATAAATCATGAGGGGATCTAGTTGATATTTTGTGGGTGTTTATAAAAGGAGAAAACCAGTTAAAATTTGAGCTAAACCGAGAGAGAGAGTGTGTGTCTTGACCGAACCGAGAGCCGACCCGTCGGTTTCTCCCATTTCCGACCACCTCACCGGCCGAGCAAAGTGTCAAACGGAAGCTTGTGAGTAGCCGTCCACCCCAGCCGTCCTTGTCGCTAGAAAATGTGTGGGACGCGTCGGTGAAGCTCAAAATTTCCGCGAGGTTTGCGCGGATGATCGCCGGCGATTCCGGCCGTTTTTTGCTGCGCCACAGGTTGGAAAAGCTTCCCTACCTCACCATCTTCCATTCTCGATCAGTCACCGGCACTGAGGAGGCCGTTTTGCCGCCGACCAATCACCCCAAGGAGCCACAGCTTCACGAGCTCGATTCGGAGCCACCGCGTGGGAGGACATAACCAGCACCGTTGGACTCACCTCGACGAGAAGTGTCTAGCCCGAGCTTCCCCACCGCCGTTGGGTGAATTTCGGTCAACGTTGACCATAGGGGCATTTTGGTAATTTCGTGAGTTGAGGGTAATTTCGTAATTTTCAGCTTTGAGGATATTTTTATAACCTGAATTGAGGATAAATTGGTAATTTTATGATGTTGAGGGAAAATTAGTAAATTATAAAATTGACGGTAGTATAATTTTGGATTATATTAGTAAATTACGAATACGGGATTAATACGGTAAGTCGGGAAAATTGAGAGTTGTAATGTTAGGACGAACATTTATTTTAAGCGTTATTTTTGCTGGATTAGTTCGAATTATAATTATGGAAAGTAATTATGTCATTTTTGTAAAATAGGTAGATCTGCGGACGAGAATCTACCTGCGGACTTTGGTGATAACCGAGTCTGAAATTGTCACTATGAGTGAAATATATTAAAATTATTTGATTTTTATATAGTAAGGCTTGTTTATGAAGTGAATATTTAAAGTGCTTCCATTAAATGGTTTTCCGAAATAAATGTTTATTGTGTATAAATATTGTGTTAAATTATATTTATTCATTTATGCTCCATATAGATTTTAAAATGGTAAAAGAGATGATTGATTTCCGAACATGATTTAAAGTGTTTTTATGTGGATTTCGAGCATGATTTTAAGAGTATATGATTTGATCTTGAGCGTGATTTAAAAGTTTATATATGTTGATTTTGAATATGATTTAAAAAGTATATGATGGATCTTGGGCATGAGATATATTGATTTCGAGTATGATTTAAAGCATGATTTAAATTGTCTATATATAATGATTTCGATCATGATTTTAAGTTTTAAGCAAATACTTGTTCCCTCAAGATGAGATGAGATAGTAGGCCTTTGGGGCCCATTTGAACACACATAGAGGCTTTAGGCCGTGTGTTTGGGCGCTTTCGCCCTTTGGGGGCATATACATGCAGGCGAGATATTGAGATATGAGACCGGGTGGTCCGGACACGATGTCGCCGGATAGCGCATCATAGCACATCCGTTGAAATCCAAGGTATGAGTTATGTTGATAAGCATGAGATGGTAAATCCTTTCATCTATCCGGTGTAGCTCCGGGCATGATGGTACTCATATAGTACATCATTGCTCAGTCCGTTGAGGTCCGGATGAGACTAGATTATCCCGTGGGTATTTGTTTAGGGATATTTGTTTTACTTAGTATTTGATATTTCGAGTATGAGATGATATTTCGATATGAGATGTTTTTTATTGATTTTGTGGCGAGTATGAAAATATATTTATGTTCAAAATATGATTGAAATGAAAGAAGTTTTCACATGAAAATATATTTGTTGGAGAAAAGTAATTATACAAGTGATGCACTTATTTTTATAATTATTTTATGTTTTAAAACTACTATCCACTCACTAAGTTTTATACTCATTTCATTTTATTATATTTCTCTCCCCTCCCAGGAGATTACTGAGTACAACGATTAACCCGAAGCAGATGACATATTTGGAGTCATTTTGGCCACGTGAGGTTGTTTGAGGACATAGAATAATTATTTTTCTTTTGGTTAATGTAAACATTCTATTTTGGAATTATACTAGGAATGTGATATAGGAACTATTAAATGTGTGTATTACTTGGTTATGTTCTAGGATGAGATTGGGTTGATGTAGTTGATGTTTAATAAATGATTTGGGAGTGCTTGTGTTGTAATTGCGGGTTTGGGAATGTTATATATTTAGGGGAGGTTCACGAAATTTCGGTAGAATTCTCATTAATAAGATCATTTTAATATTTAAGTTCAATTTCTTAAGATAGGTCGTTTCTGAGAATGAGGTGGGTCGTCTCAATATTCACCGCAATATATCAAATTTTGGTCGCTAAAGGTTTGGGTGCCAACATTTTTTATTGCTTAAAAATAGTTTTTGGTTGCAATATGTCCTCTTTAGTGATAAAGGAAATGATAGTTAAATATTATTGACATCAAAGTATTTTATGACTAGTATAAGAGTGCCTTGTTATAATGTAGCTCGGTAAGTCAGAGGTCAATCCACAGAGGAAAAATTTATTTTGTTTATTTTAATTTATCTAAGAAAAATAAAATTAAATTAAAAATATGAAAAATAATTTGAGTAAAATTATGTAATCAAATTAGTTAAGGTTTAGATCCACTCCTAGTAGCCAAACATAATTTAATAAATTTTTTTTTATCAATTTCATTATTGCCCAAAAGATTAATTATATAAATTATTATTATTTTTCCATTAATTTTATTATAAATTAAGTACTTATTGTGCCAAATTTTAATTTGTTTACAAAAAGTCAAAACACCAATTTACCATACTTTATATTAAGATATTAAGAATTTATTATGTCAAACTCCCTTATTTGTCTACAACAAATCAAAATTTCTAAATATGAAATATGGATAATATTAATTAGAAAATAACTTAATTTATATAATTAAAAATAGAATTTACTTAAATTATATTTTTCTACTAAAAGTTTCATTTTTCCCTAACTTATTATTATTTAGCCTAGCATAATTGAAATAAAAATGATTATTAATATTAAATTATACATAAAAATAGAAATAACTAAAATTGAAAATAAAATTAATTTATTTATTGATTTACTAAAAATTAAAAAAAAGAGATAAGAAGAAGAAATTAGGGATAAAGAAGTGAAGAAAAATGTGTAGAGATGTTTGTTCCAGAGAGGTTTGTTCCCCGTCCTCTCTATTTATATTAATTTGTGATTAATCCACACCACACACATAAACAAAGCAAATTAAATCATGGCCTTACATTTGTCTGACTAACAATACATAAAGCTAACCTAATCCACTCAAGCATATGCACTCACAATTACCTCACATAACTTGGTAGAAACTTATAATTTTACAATTACCGTAGTTAATATAGTAAAAACTTATAATTTTTCAACAAAAGTTGAGATTCTCTTCGATAATAGCTTAATCTTTCGGACCATCAGTATCCATCCATTAATTCGTTAGGAGCCTCAAATTGCTTGAAATTATTATTTTTACCTAATAAACACACAAAAATACACAAAATCAAATATTTAAAAATATAGTTAGAAATTCATAATATATTATATAAATCCAAATACAAATTATAATAAAAGCACAAAATAACATTTATATTACGTAGAAAACATACAATTTTTAATACTAATGATTATTTTTCCAATTTTGTATTTGGTGACGAAATTTTTTTTCCTCACTAAAAAGTACTTAATATTTTCGTTGTTAAAATTATCATCGTTAAAGACCAATATACTTGTAGTAAAAGCTATGTGATTAGCATAGAATCGCTTTAATATCAACTTACAGAGCGAGGTAGTAGAAGCAATTGAAAAAAAAAATAGTAAATTGATGCAAAAATGAGTAATAACCCCCAATAGAGACAAATACAATTCAATTCAAAATTTTACTTGTTTGGGTTTGATTGTGTCATAACTCTTTAATTCTCATTGGATAAACTGCGTTACTAATATTAATTGACTCTAAAAAGAAATAGTAGATACAACTAGTTTGTGACCAACCAACATTACACTGTAAAAAATCTTCTAAATTCATTAAGTTATTTAAAGAATCAAAATGGCTGGTATTAATAGAATTTCCTGCTATTATTCTAATATTAAACCAAGCCAATACGATTAGTTTATGCTCTAACTAATCAAAGCATAATTAGATCTCATTGTAATCCCAACAACTCAATGAGATTTTAGTAAAACGTTATGGGAGATTAGATGACATCTAATCTAAAAGACTCTACAAGAGATTTTTATAGATTATCCTAAAGGGAATTTTTAAAAAGTGATTTTTTTATTAATCAAAGGTTATGAAAATAATAACAAAACATCTTTATTTATAATAGAATAAACTTATTTACTAAAGTTAATTAAATCACGATTATAATAGAAATAAAATACTAAGATATAATACATACCATAATTGACTATAATTCAAAATAGAAAATATCAAAATACTTAAATAAAAAATTCCAAAATCTTAAATAACGTTCTGCGTAATAGTAAGGTATAAAACTCAAATGTATAACATACAATTTCTTTCTGCAAACAAGGACAAAAAGTTATTTACATACAAAACGTACAACCTCTTGCCACAATCAAGAGTAAAAAGTTAATTATTTATGTAGAAAAACAAACTTAATACACACCCAATGTTTGCCATGAAATTTCAAAAAAACCCGATAAACTATCATCTCCTTTTATTGGAACTAAGGTCTCTGTATAATTGCGAACCTGAAAACAATGACTATTGAGACCGAACGTCTTCATTTCTTCAGTATTAGGGTCGTACAATATCATCTGATCAGTGTTAGTCTCTACAAGAAAACCACCATTCTTCCAAAATCCTAGCGGTTTAGACGTTCCTACCAAAGGTCCGACCGTTAGTTTTTTAGTCCAGTTATTGTCATTCAACGTCCATATTTCAAAACAACTGGCTATGGCATGTGAAACTAGTAAAGAGATACACTCATCGTATAACCCCATAACCACATTTACTGATTGAGGAAGACATGGCCCTTGTATTTCTTGGTATACCTCATCACCCAAGTCAAATGAAAGGACCACTCTGTGGCCATTACTTCTTAACTCTAATAACCAATAACAATCTCCATCCAAATTTATACAATCATAATCCCAAGGCATATGGTAATGACTTGTTCTGAAACTTTCAAAATATCTCCAAGAATTAGTAGTTAGGGTGTACACTGCAGTTTGTGAAAAATCGTACAAGTCATTGTTTTTTTCATCCCATAAGATGAATATTAAAACCAATTTGTACTCGTTATTCTTGGGATCCCTTCCAAATCCAAAATTAGTACGAAAAATCTTTGTATATCGTGGAAAGACAATTCTACATTTTGGGACAGGTCTAGATTCTTTAGTTGCAGGGTTCCACAAAGTCAAGCGATCATCGACCCCAAAAATACAAAATATGCCATCATAAGGACCCCCAGCTGTACCATACACGGGCATTAGAGGATCAAGAATTAGTGACGATAAATCTGCCAGTGTTTCATCAAGGTACAAATTAAGCATTTCCAATGGATAGTCAAATGGATCTGTTTCATCCACTATCGAATAGATAACAATCAGACGAGTATTTTCATAATTCCTAAGGTGTTTGGATATGAACATAGAATCTTCAAATAAAGCATACCACGACTTGCAGACAAATTTAAATCTCATTAAAGATTGCACGGGTAGCTTTAATAGAATTGCATGCACCGCGTCTTCATGAAAGTCTCTTGTACTGATCACCATTATATCTCTTTCCCAGTAGAGAACCTACGTATACCAAGTTAATACTTTTACCGACCACAACAATTCAGTAAATAACATAAAATGAACAGTAAATTATGATGTTGAATCAAATATAAATTTTAATTCTGACAGTAATCCAAAAATTACAAATCAAACCTTATTTCGCATGTACAAGTTGAAAAGAAATTTAATTTGTTAAGTTGTGTCCTATATTGGCTAGTAAAGAGAAGTTACTTAAGTTTGTAAGTAAGATAAGCCCTTCCAAATAATAGACTAGTCTTTTAAGTTATATATCTATAAATTTTAGGCCTAGCCTCCTAACAAATGGTATCAGAATTAGACTTTAGCTAGTAGATAGAATGCAGTGATGGAAAAACTCAGGTGTGTCCGACGAAAAAATTAGTCTGATGATAGTTTCGAATAATGGAGGGGATTGTTGAGATGTGACATATATCGGTTAGTAAAAGAGAGTTAATTGATTTTATATGTTGGATAAGCCCTTTTATCCCATGGACTAATATTTTGAGTTACATACCTGAGAATCCTAGATCCAACCCCAACATAAGTGTAGTAATATTTCACCATTTAAATTTATCTCTTCAGCCTCAATTTTTTTAATTTACACCACTTATTTCCAAAATTACCCTTTTATAATTATTCTAATTAGTTAAATTATTCAGCGGTTAACCCACAAAAATTAAACGAGTGCTCATATTTCTTGAGTCGTTACATAATTATCACAATTTGCTCATTTTCTGCACTTCTAGTTTTGGTGGGTGAAGAGTATTTTGATTACAAACTCCCTGGTATAAGAAGCAAGAATTGGCACCAATCGAAAGCCCACAAGAAACCCCATAATTTCCGATGCAGGAAATAAAATCTTTTATTTGAATGCAAAACTTCTAAAATAATAATTTAAAAAAAATCAAAAGAAAAATGAATTTGACTAATGTAAAAAAATCCTAGTTTTTACTAAGTAAATTGAATGTAAACTCCAAATACAAAAGATGAATTTAGGAATTTTTATGGGTAATTTCAAGGCTCACTTTTCGTTTTTAAAAGAGTGGTGTTATGATGACAATAGACTTGTGGTGATAAAGATGAGTGGTGGTGGTTATGGGGATACTGGAGAGAGAGAGAGAGTTGTAGATGAGAAAGAAAATGATATTTTTATAGTCATATTTATTTTTTTATTAATAGTAATTTTAGGAATTAATGGAGTTAATATAGATGTGGGGGCTAAAGAGATGTATCGAGAGAGTCAAATATCATTATTCCCAACATAATTCACAAATGTATACCTACTATCTTTATTTGGAAAAAAAAAAAGAAGAAAAAAACAGACAAACAAAATGATACTTCGCCGTTTTTGAAGATATTTAGGTATTCATTACGTTGATGATGCGAGAAACAATTATAGATCTTCGTTAATGAAGGAATAAAAATACTCCTTACTCGTACCTTTCAAGTGATTTAATTGGTGGCTGAAACAGTTTGAAATGTCTTGGCTGTGATTCTCTATATGATAGTGCTTTGTAATTAATCCTTACTCGTACCATTCAAGTGATTTAATCGGTAGCTGGAACAGTCCGTGATCCTGGAACAGTTCGTAATGTCTTGGCTGTGATCCTCATTATGATCAGATGCTTTGTTTAATTATCAATCGACGGAGATTTTCTCTTTAAAGCAGATATGACGACACGGAGACCATTGGAAGTTCTTTTTTTTGAATTAGACAGTTGGAGGAAATTCGGGTAGATAATTTGTGGCCGGGATTCAATTATATATATATATATATATGGAGCGGAAAAAACTTCGCATGCAAATTGACAATTAACCAAAAATTTGTGGAGGCCGGTTAATTAACACTGAACACACGTGTCACATGCTTGTTAAAAGACTATCCATAAATAGAATATAATTTATATTTTAAATGATATGTCACCAATAATTATTTATCAATTATAATATGTTAATTTTTTCTCAGTTATCATATGTTAGAATTTTATTTTTTATTTTAATGATAACTTACACTTGCTTACTATCCAATAAAATTAAGAATTAATTTCAATTTACTCTTAAATGAATCGACCATTCTCAAGTTGTCCCTATAAATTGGCAAACCCTAAAAAATATGTAAATGTCCATCTTGATGAACAAAAGGAATAAAATCATATTTACATATTTACGTAATGGTCAGCTAACTCAAAAAGTCAAATACCCTTTTTTAAACTTTCTAATATGGCCTTTGCTACATTACAACCATATACGAGATACATGCTAGTAATAAAAAATTCAAAAAGCTTTGCATTTGTTTGGCTGCCAAATAAACTTTCTCAGTTATGATATGTTAGATTTTTTAAACTTTCTAATATGGCCTTTGCCACATTACAACCATGTATGAGATACATGCAAGTAATAAAAAATTAAAAAAAACTTTGCAATTGTTTGGCTGCCAAATAAACTTTCTCGGTTATCATATGTTAGATTTTTTAAACTGTCTAGGTCGTTGAATGATTTAACGAAAGCAAAATATATGGAAAATATCCTTTGTTGAGTATTCTATCGGAGGTTTAAAAGGGGATCACATCCTGAGACGATCCGCTTTATCTTTAGAGGTGACCTATCTTAATAAACTGAACTCAAATATTAAAAAAATTATATTAATGAGAATTCTTCTGAAATTTCGGCAGACATTCCCCTAAACACATAACATTCCCAAATGACTACACAAGCACTCCCAAATAATATATTATACATCAAACTACTTCAACCAGTCTCATCGAATAACATATCCAATATTGCACATGTCTCATAATTCTTATATCACACCTCTAGTATAATTCCAAAATAGGATGATTATACATTAACCAAAAGAAAAATAATTATTCTATTGTCCTCAGACAACCTTACGTGGTCAAAATGACTCTAAATATGTATAGCTACTGGGTTAACTGTTGTACATGTAATCTCCTGGGGGGGAAATTATAATAAAATAGGGTGAGTATAAAACTCAGTGAGCTCAGTGAGTGGATAGTAGCTTTGAAATATAAAATACTTACAAAAATAAATGTATCAGCTTGTGTAAATACTTTTATCAATTAATTATTTTAATATAAAAATTATTTTCTTTTCAATCATATTCTGAACATAAACATAATTGATACTGCCACAAAATCAAGAAAAATATCTCATATTGAAATATCATCTTATACTGAAATATCAAATACTAAGTAATATCAATATCCCTAAATAAATACCTGGGGGATAATCCAGTCATATCCGTACCTCAACGGACAGCAATGATGTACTATCTGGGTACCATCATGCCCGGAGTTACATGGATAGACGGGAGGACGTACCATCTCATGCTTATCAGCATAACTCATACCCGGATCTCAACGAATGTGCTATGATGTGCTATCTGGCGACATCGTGTCCGAACCACCCTGTCTTATTCTCAATATCTGTCTGTATGCATATGCCCCTAAAGGGGAAAGCGCCCAAACACACGGCTCAAAGCCTATATATGTGTTCAGACGGGCTCCAAAAGCCTACTATCTCATCTCATCAAATCTGGAGGGAATGGGTATTTGCTTTAAACTTAAAATCATGATCGAAATCATAACATATATACACTTTAAATCATGCTTGAAATCCACAGATATATATACACTTTAATTTATACTCGAAAATCAATCAACTCTTTTACCAATTTAAAATCGATACAGAGCATAAATAAATAAATATAACCTAACAAAATATTTATACATAATAAACATTTATTTCGGAGAACCATTTAATGAAAGCACTTTAAATATTCATTTCACGAACAAGCTTTACCATATAAAAATCATTTAGTTTTAATATATTCCACTCACAGTGACAAACTCAGACTCGGCTATCACCCAAGTACGCAGGTAGATTTTCGTCCGCAGATCCACCTATTTTATAAGAATGATATAATTACTTCCTATATTATAATTCGAAGTAATGTCACAAAAATAACGCTTAAAGTAAATATTCATTCTAACATTACAACTTTCAATTTTCCGACTACAGTATTAATCCCATATTCGTAATTTACTAATATAATGCGAAATTATACTACCCTCAATTTCATAATTTACTAATTTATCCTCAACATCATAAATTATCAATTTATCCTCAATTCAGATTGCAAAAAAGCCTAAAAGCTAGAAATTACGAAATTAGAATCTATACACAAAATTACCAAAATGCCCCTATGGTCAACGTTGGCCGGAATTCACCCAACGGTGATGGGGAAGCTCGGACTAGACACTTCTCATTGAGGTGAGTTCAACAGTGCCGGTCGTGACCTCCCACGTGCGGTGGTGGTGTTGGATCGAGACGTGAAGTCCCGACACTTTGGGGTGATCGATCGGTGGCAAATCGGTCTCCTCAGTGCCGGTGACTGGTCGGGAATGGAAAATAGTGAGGTGGGGAACCTTTGCTCGGCCGGTGAGATGGCCAGAAATGGAAGAAACCGACAGGTTGGGTCGCGGGTTCGGGTCGGGTCAACGGGTTCTCTCCTCTCTCTCTCGGTTTCAATTTGAATTTTGACCCGATTTCCCATTTTTTAAACACTCACAAAATATCAACTAGATCTCCTCATGATTATCACATAGACCCCTCTTGATTTATTATTTACATAAATAAATAAAACAAATGCATATGTTACATATCCAGAAAAACGCGTGCTCGAAACTTGTAAATAGAATATAAGGGGAACACGAGATTCTCATGTTCTGAGTTTATCTCCAACATTTTTTGTTTTACTTGATCGAATTTGGCAAGCATTTCATTGATGGATACTAATTTATATTGTCAAAATATAATAACTTTGTAAAATGGGCATTTGGGTATGATGAAATAAACCATTAAAATTGCTGCTTAGATAACAGAATTTCTTGGGAAATTTATGCCAGGAAATATATTTTTTTGGGGGGCACTGCAAAGAAAAGTGATAGAAGATATTGAACCTCGAGTCAAATTGTCATGATGAATTTGAGTTAACGCTTTTTTCTTACGTAAGTCCTTAAATCAATGGAAAAAAAAGTTATTTTGTTTCAGTTCATGGAGTGCTCAAATGAGATTAGTTTTTTTCAGGGTAGCAAAATGAAAGTTAGAGGTGAAGCTGTTGGTAGTTGAAAATCACCCTCTAATGCTCAAATCAACTTTTTAAACTATTTATGACATTAAGAACTTGTAAGCTCTTGAAAATAGTGGTTGGAAGTTGAAGAATACATCTGTTTTTGTGGAGTGTGCGTTGTTGTAAATGAGAAAAATAGCACATCGGTGTCTTTTTATAGTGTACTATGATTGTCCTGCCATTTGGCACATTTTAATTAACAGTTTTACTGTCCTTTCTATGATTTTTTTTTTCATCATTTTTAGGCCGTCAAGAGCATGCTTGGGAGCAAGAAAAACATTATTTGCATGATTTGTTGTCATGTTGCGGGGTGGTCCAAGATACCTTTGCAAAGGCTGTTTTGGTAATTTTTGGTGTGGCAATTGAGGACTTTTGTCATTCGTGTACTATCTTCTTTTTGCAGGTGATAGTTGGCTGTCCCTTCTTTTTCAACAAGATATTCTTTAATTGATTCTATAAAATCAAATATTCTCATTACATGATGGAGATATTTCGTATGGCTGACATTTTGAATATTTTATTTTAACCATCCTGCCTTTAATATGACATATCCCTTGTACCTTCCTGATTATCTAGCGCAACCTAGTGTAGATCAAGTATCTCCCGATGATCACTTATAGTCATAAAATTTCACATCGACACATGTCGTTTCATTATCAACTTTCCATTCTTTTCCAAACGACTATGAAATTATTTTAGATATGACCTACAACTTAGTTGCAAAATAAATGCTTCCCGCAGGTTCTATACATGTGGAATTTATAGTCAACTGTAGATTTTTGGCCCAATGCTTGAGTGGGTAGCTTCCCCCATTCCACTTATTGCTCTTTATCATTCTATAATCTTCCATACGGCTATAGCTTACCGTACGTGTTGGAAAATTTTCAATTATATTTAGTTGCCTTATTGTGGTCTACGAAAATTTTGGGATTTATTTGCAGGTGCCATTTTTGTTTGGTGAAGTTTAAGCAACACTATGTACTATCCTATTTTTAAAATAAAAAAAATTAAAATTCCAAATTGAACTCAATTTTTTTCATTTAGTACTTTTAAATTGTCACCATATTTAGTTTCACTTAAAAATAAAAAAATATATAGAACAATGAAACAAATAATTAAAAAATGATAAATTATCACTTGGATTATCAAATAATTTTAAAACTAAATAAAAATTTCCATATTTGTTTTCCAATAGAATGGCTTAATTAAACTTAATTAATAAAAAAACTAAAGAATATGAAACAAAAAAATAATTTTAATTATTAATTATCAAGTAAATTGTCAAGGAATTGGTTGCTATAAATGAATTCATATATGAAGCTAAAAGACCTCGATGATTGATGGCAAATATTGAGTATGCACTCTTATTTTGCATTTTTTTTAAAAATGCACTCTTATTATGTATTGAGTTAGGAATAGAAGTGTTTGATATTTTTTACATTAACTAGCTTGATAGAAAATTAAATAATTCTCACAATGTGCTTTTTTTTTTAATTATAAATTTGTTACTTTGACTTATATTAACATACTTATAATTTTTTTGCCTAATATGAACATATTTATAATTTTTCCTATTATTTATATGCAAATTAGTTAATTAGTTATATTTCTACCTATATTTGTAATAAAAATTAAAATAATTAATTATAGTACATAATAAAAGAATAATATATGTAACGTGACTTTTATGGATATTTCATTTTAACCATAATCCTAAAATTTAATCTTAAGATACAATCAACTATATCTTGGCTAATTGAATTCAATATATTGTAATATTATATAACATATTTATGTATATATATTTTAACCAATGTTTGAATTAGCCTATTAAAATTTATGAGCATAATTACATTAAAAAATTCAAATTATTTTTTTGTCAAATTAAAATTGAAAAAAAATACTTAAAGTAACTAAATGATACTTAAATTAATATTTTTTAATATTTTTGTCAAATTAAAAAAATGACCTTTTTTTAACCTCACTTACGTGTGTCCTTTATAGGAATTACATTAAGTATAACCCTAAAATATGCACTTGTGAAAAAAATACAAAATATGCAATTGACTAATTGAATACAAAACAATACTATCTAACATATTTCTACATATATCATTTAACTAAATAGTTGAATAAGGCCGTTAAAGTTTATGTGTATATTTATATTAACAAATTTAAAATGAAACATGGCATTTATATATGAAAATAATAACACAAAGATGCAACATTCAATGTTCAATATGAAATGAAGAACATAAAAAATGAGCACCAGTTAATGTTCAAATAGAAGTTGAGGGTGAAAAGTAAAATTTTGAGGTTACCTACAATATGAAACATAGAAGATAGAACTTCAAACCTGCAGCACTTCGCGTAAACGTGGAACATAACATTTGTACATGGAACATAAAACACAAAAATACAAAATTAGAAGTTAATTATGAAAAAAAAAATCCATCTAATATGAATATAATTTAACATAAAATATTTTACCCTAAACATTAAACTAGTGGCATTAAATATGTAACAATGACGTCAAACATGAAATGTGGCAAATAGTAAGTTTTGGGGACACTTAGAACATAAAACATAGTACATCGAACATTCATGTGACGTGAATATGAAATTTATACATGAATTATACAAAACTAAAAGTGAAATACGCAACAATAGACATCCGAGATGAATATGATGTTAACATGTAACATGACATTTTATACATATGATAGATGATGTTATACACGAAATAAGAATGTGAAACATGAAATGATCAGAAAAATGAAAATTTTTCTACACCAGTTGGCACATGAAACACCAGACTTAAAAGATGCAATATGTGATATAAATATAGGACATGAAATTTATACATAAAATATGAAATATGCAAAACTAAAAGTGAAATAAGTAGCAATTAATAGACATCCAATGTTATTACAATGTAAACATACAATATGATACTTTATACATATGACAGATGATGTTTTACATGAAACATTAACATTAATTATGAAATGAGAAGGGATTTAAAAATTTTTAGTGCCATTTATGACATGAAACACCTAACTTAAAAATGCAACAGGATGTGATATAAACATGATACATGAAATTTGCATGTAAAATAATTACATGAAATATGCAAAACTAAATTTTAAATATGCAACGTTAGACATCAAACATAAGTGCTATGTAAACATGCAACTTGATCATTTATATATGTGATAGATGATGTTATACAAAAAAAAAATGAACGTTAAATATGAAACGAATGAGAAAATAAAAGTTTTTGTTGCCATTTCTGACAAGAAATAATAAACTTAAAAAAACATGTGATGTAAATATGAAACATGAAATTTTTATGTGAAATAATAATATGAAATATAAAAAAAACTATAAGATAAATATGCAACATTAGACAAGAACCATAAGTACAATTAAATATGAAACATTAAACAATAAATATGCAATTGTTATTGTTACATATTAAATGTGAATGTCAAATATCAAATGGGGGAGAAAAGAAAATTTTGGGTATCTAAAATATTAAAGTTATGATAAAAAACAATATACGTAAAAATTTTAAAATAAAATAGACTTTTTCTTTTTAGAAAATTATCTGTCATATATCCTTAAATGTCACCGATATCATTGGTAATATAATACTTTTAACATGCATCACTCGTATACCCTAAGTTAGCAAAACATTTCTAACATTCACTAATCTGTTACCAACCGTTAGAATATGCTGCCGTCATAGGGGTAGTATGGTCTTTTAATATAGGAGAAGCTGCAGTAGAAAACGAAATGCCATCCTCTTTAAGTGAAATATATTATTTTCTAGACGACATGCTGTTTCACCAAAATATAATTATATGACATGTTGTCCTTTTAAGTGAAATATAGAACTGTATGATGTGTCGTCTTATTTAGTGAAATGACAACTTTTTTTTTTCGAATGACATATCATACATTTATTCTATATAGCAGCACAACATGTTATATACTTATATTTCAATGCAGCAACATGTCGTCCAAAAACAGTACATTTCACTGAAAGTGAACGACATGTCGTTTTTAATCACAACTTCTCATTTTCTTGTTTTAAGGGCAAAATGATAATTTTGTCAAAATTCTGTTAACTTCTTAACTGGACCAAACGGTAATGTAGATGGTAGATGTCTTTTGTCAACTTAGGGTATACAAGTGATACATGTTGAAAGTGTTATATCACAAATGATATCAGTGACATTTAAAGGTATATAACTGATAATTTCTCTTTATTTTTCTCGCTTGATTTTGATAAATAATATTTTTATTTATTTATCTTTTCTTATTATTAATATTGTATTTTAATAATTTCTAATTAATATTTTATCTATTTTAATTATTTAAATTTGAAGAATTAATTAAATAGAGTAACTAGCTAAAAAAATGGGTTATTTAAGTTTTGGCTGCATATAGAATGTTGGGTTGTCTCTTTGAGAGCCTAGCATCATGCTAGGACATAACCTCTCGGCATTGTAGTCACCTCCTTACAAACAAGGAAACATAACTACACCCATACACCTTAGCGTCTAATTTCATATAAAAGACAGAAAGACCACTAAAAATTTGGATTAAGACAAATATTGATTGCTAATGCTTGCAAACTCAATCAAGCACATTACGGCCGACATCCTTAAGGATTTCTCTGAATTCTGTCAAAGATGACAGCGCTTTCTTTGAAAGAAGACAATGGGCTTCAAAAGCAGCGGTTCCATCTTTGAAAGAAAACCATGCTCATGTTGACAATTTAAAAATAAAATAAAATAAAATAAGAGAGCTAAAAATTGGCTATAAATAGGGAGGTGCTCCCCCTCATTTTGCTCATCCTTAATTCTTCTACAATTCTCAGAAAAAAAGAAAAGAATTGTGTGAGAGATTAAGAGTTTTAATATTCCAACATTATGACTTCCTTCGGCATATGAACTATTCTTGATTTAGTAGGGATGCTTTTTCTCGTTGAAATCCTTGCGATCTTCCCACGTGTGATGTTCCCAGAAAGCCTTTGTATAATTAGTAGAGTTTGGATGTATTGAGATTTTGGGTAGTGAAATAAAATACTACAATACTTGTAAATTTTTTTCACTTGTATAACATTTTTTTTGTTTTTACCGTCGACATAGGCTAAAAGTCAAATCATGTAATTTTTTGTGTTTTTATTTTATCCAATATTATTTTAGCTATGACCTTACTTCACCCATCAAATCTCTAGCAGTGGTATCAGAGCTATTGGTTATATTTTTAGAGTCGGGAGTACTATTTATGTATACAATACTATTTATATATATAATACTATTTACATATACAGTGCTATTCACATATATGTTACTATTTACTTAAAACGATGGAGCTGATCCTAGTAAAGGTAGTTTGTGTGCAAAGGATTGGTTGTATAATACAAAATTCATAAGTTCGACTGAAATAATTTCTAATTTTAGAAAATGAAGATGAAAGTTATTTGGAGGAAAAACAATTGCTTAGCAGACAATTGGAGAAAGGCCCAAGGAGATGATTGATAATGTTAACTAAAACAAGATGGACAGTAATGCAATTACCGATTTACATTTAGCACTGGCTGAAAAAGTATTTTCTAGTGTGGATGAGAAAAAGATAGCAAAGAAAATATGCGATACTCTCATAAAATTGTATAAGGTTAAGTTATTATATAACAAGATCTTCTTAAAGAAGAGACTATATACTTTTCAAATAGTTGAATCTACATCGGTGGCTAATCATATCTACATTAGTGACTGACCGTATCAACACAGTGAAAATTTTATTTTTGCAACTCACAACAACGGCTCACAAAAAAAGAAAAATTAGCATTCGGAGATTTTACTTCAAAATCTGCCAGATTTAAATAATTAATTCATCATCAATCTGATGAACAATAACCAAATAGATAGCCTAGTACTTTGGGTTATCAATGATGAGAGGGAGATCAATATAATATAGCTCTAACAGGAGTCATAATCAACTAGATCGAAATCAAAAAGAAAGAAAAATGTCAAATGCTACAATTATAACAAGAAAAAGTACATCAAGAAAGAGTTTTGAAGCAATCAATAGAGTAGAGATAGTAAAGCACTTGAGTCATAAAGTATTTAGGGTTGTGCCGCAAGTACTTCTGATGATAACGAAATTTTCTCCTGCGAGGTAATAACTATTGTAGAAAGACGGAAGAGATTAGTTGATGTCTAGCTTATAGACTCAAAAGCAATATGGCATATAACCTCTCGAATAGAATGGTTTCACAAATATAAACATATCTCAGAAGGATCTGTATACATAAATGATGCATATGCCTTAGAGATCGCTGGTATTAATACTATTAAAATAAAAATGTCAGATGATGCAATTCGTATAATTCATGAGGTATGACATATTAAAGACTTGAAGAAAAATATATTGTCTTTAGGACAGATCGATAATCTTATGTGCAAAACTCATGTTAAAAATAGGATAATAAAGATATTCAGAGGGCTCTTGTATTAATGAAGGCAGAAAAGATTAGTGCTAATCTATTAATGCTTAAATGAAAAACACTACAGGAAGTAGATGTGAGTATCACATCAAATGGAAAAGAGTCGGTAATGATATCACATCTTAAACTTGGCCACATATCAGAGCAAAGTTTGAAGATTCTCTTCAAGAAAAGCTACTTTTGATGCTCAAATCAGTAAACTTACTATTTTATGAGCATTATGTTATAAGTAAACAGCATAGATTAAAGTTCATTAGATCTGATACCAGAAGTAAATGCATTATAGACTTAGTTTATTATGATGTTTGGAATTAACAAATTTATCTTTAGAAAGTATAAAGTACTTTGTGACTTTTATTGATGAAAAATCCAAAAGATGTTAGGTAAAAGTCAAATGTGTCTCTAGTGTTCGAGGAATTCAAAACACGATTGAACTTGAATATGGACAAAGGATCAAGTGTTTAAGAAAAAACAATTCTATAAGCAAGAATTTATTCAGAGATAGTTCCTAGTGATATACACTCCTTAATAGAATTGAGTAGTAAAGTGGATGAATAGAACTCTTACGGAGAGAATAAGAGCTATATTGAGGATTATTGATATACCAAACTCATTTTGGGTAAGAGGAGCTAAAACAACCTGTTATAGGTTAATCGATCTTTATTAACGACATTGGAGTTAAAGACACTAATAGAGATATAGATTAAAAAGCTAGCTGATAATTCTCATCTACATACATTTAGATATATATAATGTCCAAGAAAGAATAAAGTTTAGACTTAAAATCTATGAGGTGTATCTTCTTGAAGAATATTGATAAAATAAATGGGCATCGTGCATGGGACTCCACTACTCACAAGATTTTCATCAGTAGAGATATTATCTTTTTAGAAAATCAATTGTAAAGGAAAGATAGGGATGATGACACTATAAAGAAAAAGTCAGAGATTGTAATTGTATATATGAAAAATAATCTGAAATATTTAGATTTTTTAAAGAAGTACCAGAACATGAGGAACAAGAAGTAGTTGAGTCCGAGGCTTCAGAAATTAATCAATTAACTCGTTACAGAAGACTACCAGCATGGCATTGGGCGTATGTAACGGAGATCAATATTGCATATTGTAGTTTAGCATAACTTTATATAAAGATTTAAATAGCTCAAATCTTGCTTTATGGATGATAACAATATAGGAAGAAATTAAAGCTTTATACAAGAACAAAACTTGGAAACTTGAGAACTTGTACTACTAGCACATAAGAAAAAAAAATAGCCATTAAAAATAAGTGGGTCTACAAGATTAAACATGATGGCAGCATGCAAGATTGATGGTAAAATTATATGCTTAGAAAGACGGTGTTGACTTCAATGAGATATTTGCTCCGATGGTTAAACTCACGATAATCAGAGTAGGTTTGGCAATGTGTGCTTTATTTAACCTATATTTAGAGCAGTTAGATGTGAAAATTGTATTTCTTTATGGAGAACTTAAAAAAGAAAGTATATGCTATAATAAAAAGGTTTTGTTGAAATAGGCAAGGAAAACTTAGTTTGCAATTTGAACAAATTTTTATATGGTCTCAAACAGGCACCAAGGTATTGGTATAAGAGATTTAATCGTTTCATTATGAGCTTTAGATACAATAGACTTAGTCTAAACTATTCTACATATTACAAGAGGTTTGAGGATAATGATTTTATCATTGTGCTATTGTACGTGGATGACCTGTTGGTAACAAGCCTCAACAAAAATCGCGTCCAAGAATTAAAGACATAATTAGCAAGAAGTTTGAAATAAAAGACTTAGGACCAGTAAGCAAAATTCTAGGATCAAATAAACTAATATAGAAATAACATGAAAATTTAGTTTTTTCATAAGAATTACTTGAAGAAAATCATATAGCTCTTCAACATGCAAGATTATAAGCCAATTTCTACTCTACTTTCTATTAATTTTAAGTTATCCTTAAGTACATATCTTAGTAATGAAGCAAAGAGGAAAAAAATGTCTCAAGTACTGTATGCATCAGTAGTATTAAGTTTAATGTTCGTTATGATTTGTATAAGACTACACATTGCACAAGTAGAGGAACATTCAGTCGATACGTGGGGAATCCTGGTGGAAAGCATTAGAAATTTGTGATGGAGATTCTAAGATATATAAGAGGAACCTTAAATGTTGCATTATATTACATAGGATCAGAATTTATAGTCAAGGGCTATGTGGATTTAGATTTTGCAAGAGATCTTGATAAAAGAAAATCTATTACTGACTATATGTTTATGCTTGCAGGAGGAGCTATAAGTTAAGCTTCAAAACTATAAACTATTGTAGCTTTATCTATAACAAAAATAAAATACATGGCAGCTACACAAGCTTACAAGAAAGCTATTTAGATACAAAGGTTATTGACTCTCACAATCGGAGTGCCTTGCACATTGTAGGAAATCCAACATTTCATTCTAAGACAAAGCGCATATGGGTACAATACCACTTTATTTGAGAAATTATAGAAGATGAAAATGAAAATTTACTAAAGATCTATACCAAGAAAAAACTAGCAGATGTTTTGACCAATAGAATTAATATTGACAAATTTAAATAGAATAGATCCTTATGTGACCTAACGAAAATATAAGTAACATGACAATGGTAAAGTAAAAAGGAGATAGTGTGGAGATTAATTGTTTCTCAATCAAATCTCGAAGTGAGAAAATGTCAAAACTGGTAGCGTCATCTTTAAAAGAAGACCATGGGCTTTAAAGATGGTGACACTAATTTTGAAAGAAGACCATCGGCAGCATCAAATTCAGTGCTGCCCGTTTGACATTTGAAAAAAGAGCCAAAATTTAGCTATAAATAGAGGTCTCCCCTTCATTTTTCTCATCCTCAATTCCTTTTCAATTCTCAAACAAAAGTAAAGAATTGTGTGAGAGATTAAGAGTTACAATAAACTCTTATGTGATTAGTGAAGTTTGTGTGTATTTTACGTAGTGAGATAAAATACTATAATACTTATAACTTTTTTTCACTAGTGCAATGTTTTCTTCTGTCATGGTCCATGGACATAGACTAAAAGTCAAACCACGTAATTTCTGGTGTTTTCTTTGTGTGCTTATTTAATTTCATTTTAGTTATGACTCTGCTTTACCCATCAATTTTCTAATATATTCTATTTTTGTTTTACCTTTTACATCTCTAGTAATTTCATCTCCAATTCCTATTGAGCTCATTCTAGATATTTCTTCCTCACCTTCAATGGTACAGACTCTAATGCCATCCTCTTATCCGGTGCTCATACTCTAGTGCATATTCCTATTTGTTCCTTAACTCATTCCGGATGTTTTTATTTTTCTTCCTGCTCTTTCTCCAAGTCCGGTTATTTGCGGTATTACTTCCTCCTCAACAATAAATTTTCGAGGGACTATTGATACTGTAGGGGAGCCTTCCAAAAAGAAAGAAGTCTATGCTTGATTACATGGGGACAAAGATAAAAGTATTGAAGGTGATGATGCTCTCCCCCTCTTCTGGAAGTGTTAAAGGAGTGGAGAACCATTCTTGGGTGGTTGCCCATTTTAAAAGGTGGGGCAACCAATTCCTCATATTGGCTTCCCAAATTTACTGCAATAATCGAAAGAATTGTTTAGGGTTCAGTTGGGTCCCCAAACCAATGCAAACGTATAAATTTTTAAACGAAGACCGCAGATGAACTCCTTGAATACTGTACCAAAGGCTTTATTTAGGTAATTATGAATCATAAATGTGAGATATTGTTGTAATAATCTCTCTTTTCATGATGCTAATACTTGCTTGAAAACGATAGGGCTTAGAAGACACAACAGAAGGTGTTGATGCAATTTTTCCCGCGTGCCTCAACAGTGCTTCGAACCTTCAAACAATGCCTCCAAATAGCTTGAGCAGGACTGTCTGAACCTTCTGCTCGCGGATTCAAATAGTGCCTCGATCGTTCAAACAGTGCCTCCAAGCAACTCGAACAGGGCCCTCTGAACCTTCTGCTCGCGGATACAAACAGTACCTCGAGCAGGATTGCCTCCTTCGTCCTGTTCACTGTCTTCTTCAAACAGTGATCTCCGGACCGTACTCATAGAAACCGGGTCGAGGTCGCCAGGCGTGTCCGTGAAACCTCCGACGCTCGAGTTAGTAATCGGGTTTGTCTTTTGGTATCTCTCTAGTGAGTGAGGCCAGGAAAGATGAAAGGGTATTATTTCGCCCCCCCTTTTTTAGATAAGTATGGTGTTTTTAGAGAGAAAATCAAGTGAGAGAAATTAGAAAAAGAAGAACCTGCTAATTAGAAAATCCAACCTCTTTTTTGGATTCAATTCTTCCAACCCCGTAACGTTCTCCTTCGTTTCATTTTATACTCCATTTTCCCGCTCTTTTCCTTTCCAGTCGTCCACTCCACGCTAGTGGTATCCGAGTCCCTCGACGGTAGGGTTTGGCGGAATATTCCCTAGGGATGTGCGGCTGTCCCCTTAACCCGATTCACGTGGCCAGATAACCATGTCGGGCAAGTGCGTTAGGAATTATGACACCTTGGAGGCATGTGCCGGCCACTAGCAATGATATCTCTATCACACCATGTGGGACCACGGTCGAGACATTAAAGGTGTGCGGGGTTCTAAGCAAGGTCGGGTTGCCTTGGGTTGGGTCTTGCCCAGTTGTGCTCGTGGATCTCTGCGAGCAGGAGAGATGTGCTCGGTTCTCGACCTTGACCGGCTTTGACTCGGGACGACCTCGAGCAAGCGATGGAGTGCTCGCCTCCGACCTTGACCAGCTTTAACCCGAGGGACGACCTCGAGCGAGCAGGAGTGCTTAGCTCTCGACTTTGACCGGCTTTGACACGAGGGACGACCTCGAGCAAGCAAGGAGTGCTCGGGGCTCGAGCAGATATGAATCTCTCGACCTTGACCATCTTTGACCAGAATGGATGCTCGGGCTAGTTTGTCCTCGGGTGTGTTTACTCGAGCTGGAAGGGCGTCGAGGGGCCTGTCCGATATTACCCAAACACCAGTCCCCGAGTTTCTAGTCTTTCGAGTGAAGCGAGACAAGGCTGAAACTCGATGAGATGGGCGAACTCATGGCCTTTTACGCTTCCCCACGTTCTTCTTGCTCGGGCCTGTAGTTGGCTGTGCTTGGCTCTGTCAGGTGGGGACTTCTGGCCGAGGAGTTCTTCGGAAACTTTTGCTCGAGCCTTTTAATTGACCCGAGCGTCTTCTCATAACACCCCTGCTCTGGTCTTCAATTGACCGAGGTGTCGTCTGCTGTTACTCCTGCTCGGGCCTGCAATTGACCGAGGTGTCTTCTGCTATAACTCCTGCTCGGATCCTTCTTGAACTTCTGCCCGGGACTTTTAATTGACAGGAGGTTGATGAGACTACTGCTCGGGCCTTTTAATTGACCGGAGGTTGATGAGACTACTGCTCGGATACTTCTTGAACATCTGCTCGGGCTTTTTAATTGACTGGAGGTTGATGAGACTCCTGCTCGGGCCTGCAATTGACCCAAGCATGGCACCGTCCCGCCTAAGACTTAGGCTTTGGGACTTCTGGCCAAGGAGCTTTTCTGAAACTTTTGCCCGGGCCTGCAATTGACCCAGGCTTGCTGATACTCCTGCTCGGGTCTGCAATTGACCCAAGCGTGGCACCGTCCCTCTGGGACTTCTGGCCAAGGAATTCTTCCCAAACTTCTCCTGCTCGGGCCTTTTAATTGACCGGAACATCTTCTTGATTCTTTACTCCTGCTCGGGCCTGCAATTGACCCAAGATTGGCACCGTCCCGCCTAATAACTTAGGCTTTGGGACTTCTGGCCAAGGAGCTCTTCTCAAACTTCTCCTGCTCGGGCCTTTTAATTGACCGAAACATCTTCTTGAATCTCTACTCCTGCTCGGGCCTGCAATTGACCCAAGCGTCTTCTTGTTATACTCCTGCTCGGGCCTGCAATTGACCCAAGCTTGGCACCGTCCCACCTAATAACTTAGGCTTTGGGACTTCGGCCAAGGAGCTCTTCTCAAACTTCTCCTGCTCGGGCCTTTTAATTGACCGGAACGTCTTCTTGATTCTCTACTCCTGCTCGGGCCTGCAATTGACCCAAGCGTCTTGTTATGTTACTCCTGCTCGGGCCTGCAATTGACCCAAGCGTGGCACCGTCCCGCCTAAGACTTAGGCTTTGGGACTTCCGGCCAAGGAATTCTTCTTGATCTTCTGCCCGGGCCTGCAATTGACCCAGGCTTGCTGATACTCCTGCTCGGGCCTGCAATTGACCCAAGCGTGGCACCGTCCTGTTGGGACTTCTGGCCAAGGAGTTCTTCATGACTTCTCCTGCTCGAGCCTGCAATTGACCCAAGCTTGGTACCGTCCCGCCTAATGAGTTAGGCTTTGGGACTTCATGCCGAGGAGCTCTACTTCTGCTCGAGCCTTTTAATTGACCCGAGGTCTTCTAATAACACTCCTGCTCCGGTCTTGATTGACTCGAAGCTTGGCACCGTCCCGCCTAATGAGTTAGGCTTTGGGACTTCATGCCGAGGAGCTCTTCTTCTGCTCGAGTCTTTTAATTGACCCGAGGTCTTCTGATAACACTCCTGCTCTGGTCTTCAATTGACCCGTGCTTGGCACCGTCCCGCCTAATGAGTTAGGCTATGGGACTTCATGCCGAGGAGTTCTTCTTCTGCTCGAGCCTTTTAATTGACCCGAGTTCTTCTGATGATACTCCTGCTCTGGTCTTCAAATGACCCGAGCTTGGCACCGTCCCGCCTAATGAGTTAGGCTTTGGGACTTCATGCCGAGGAGCTCTTCTTCTGCTCGAGCCTTTTAATTGACCCGAGGTCTTCTGATAACACTCCTGCTCCGGTCTTGATTGACTCGAGCTTGGCACGTCACGCCTAATGAGTTAGGCTTTGGGACTTCATGCTGAGGATTTCTTCTTCCGCTCGAGCCTTTTAATTGACCGGGGTCTTCGATGATACTCCTGCTGCGGTCTTGAATGACCCGAACTTGGCACCGATCACGCCTAATGAGTTAGGCTTTGGGACTTCATGCCGAGGAGCTCTTCTTCTCCTCGAGCCTTTTAATTAACCCGAGGTCTTCTGATGATACTCCTGCTCTGGTCTTCAATTGACCCGAGCTTGGCACCGTCCCGCCTAATGAGTTAGGCTTTGGGACTTCATGCCGAGGAGTTCTTCTGAAACCTTTACTCTTCATCCTGAACTTACATTATGAATGTTTTTCTTATTCTTACATACATTTGTACTTTTACATACCCCATCTTGGGACGAAATCTTACATTAGCATTTTATAATACAAGGGGACTTACCGGAAATACTTCCTCAGGAGTTGTGCGTTCCACGGCCTCTTGACTTCTCGTCCGTCTGGATGAGCCAACTGGTACGCTCCTGGTCCTGTTAATTCCTCAGTTTTGCAGCCTTTTCCTCTTCGATTTCCATATCCAGTTTCACCTGCTCATACGCATCCGAATATGAACGGATCGAAGGACTCCGCAGGTTATACCATGGTCTCCCCATCCGGATCTCATCCTTTAATCCTCTCAGAGCTTGGGGATGGTTGAACGCACCAAGATCTAGGACCGATCTATGGTATCTTTTGATAAACTCCCGGAGGGACTCTCCTTCTTTTGCCTCACTTCTGACAGCTCCATCATGTCATCCTCAGGGGTTACTGCGCCCCGGAATTGCTCTGCGAACTCCCTGTACATCTGTTCAAAGCTCAAGATGCTTCCCCGTGGGAGTCTGCGGTACCATTCTCTAGCTCTTCCCTCCGGGGTGAGTGGGAAGGCCAGCATCTCGAGCTGCCGACAATCCTTGCACCCGGTCATGTCGTTGAACCGTTCTATGTGCACTAATGGATCACTTTTTCCCGAAAATTTCAGATCCGGGAAGTGGAAGTCACGTGGGATCGTCACACCCATGATCTCCGCGGAGAGTGGAGATTCGTTGTCCAGCATTATTCGCCAGCTTGGACTCTTTCCGTTCCCCCGAAGATCTTCCACAACTTGTGCCAACCTGCGCACCTCTCCTCCAACTCCTCACTTACGAGAGGTTGAGGCATGTATCCTGTAAATGTTAACGAGACCCCTTTCCTCCATGTTTGTTTCTTCTCTCACTACAGACATTCGGTGTCCGAGGTCTTTGGGCTTCATCTCCCACATTTTCCCGAACATGAGCATTCCCTCAGCTGGACTCGGGACATCGTTACATGCTTTTCTTTGTCCTTCCACGAATTCTTGTAATGAGGAGGTCATAGTTCGATCTGTTTTCCATCCGATCCATCCTTTCCTGGATCTCCACTGTTACGGGCCTCATTGGCCACTTCTCTCAAAGTTACCGATTCTTCGGACTTACTCCTCTTGGTTGTTTCCCTTATCGTTGTGTTGCTGTCTTGAATGTATTAGGAAATCGAGGCTTTTGTGCCGATCCCAGGCAGGCGCCAAAATGTTGATGCAATTTTTCTGCGTGCCTCAGCGGTGCTTGAACCTTCAAACAATGCCTCCAAGCAGCTCGGCGGGACTATCTCGAACCTTCCGCTCGCGGATTCAAACGAGTCGTCGATCGTTCAAGCGGTGCCTCCAGCGGCTCGGCGAGGCCCTCCGAACCTTCGCTCGCGGATACAAACGAGTACATCGATCCTTACGCTCGCGATAAGCTAGATCTCGAGCGGGATTGCCTCCTTCGTCCTGTTCATTGTCTTCTTGAGCGGTGATCTCCGGACTGTACTCACGTGAAAGCTGGGTCGGGGTCGCGGGCGTGTCTCGCGAAAACCCTCCGACGCTTCAAGTCGATGTCGGGTTTGTCTTTTGGTATCTCCCTTAGTGAGGGAGACCGGAAAGATGAAAGGGTATTATTTCGCCCCCCCCTTTTTTGGATAAGTATGGTGTTTTTAGAGAGAAAATCAAGTGAGAGAAATTAGAAAAGGAAGAACCTGTGAATTAGAAAATCCAACCTCTTTTTGGATTCAATTCTTCCAACCCCATAACGTTCTCCTTCGTTTCCTTTTATACTCCAATTTTCCCGCTCTTTTCCTTTCCAGTCTGTCCACTCCACGCTAGTGGTATCTCGAGTCCCTCCGACAGTAGGGTTTGGCGGAATATTCCACTAGGGATGAGCTACTGTCCCTTAACCCGATTCACGTGGCGGATAACCATGTCGGGCAAGTGCGTTAGGAATTATGACACCTTGGAGGCATGTGCCGGCCACTAGCAACAGTATCTCCATCACACCTTATGGGACCCTGGTCAGACATTAAAAGGTGTGCCAGGATTCTGAGAAACCGGGTCGAGTTGCCCTGGGTTGGGTCTTGCCCAGTTGTGCTCGTGGATCTCTGCGAGCAGGAGAGATGTGCTCGGTTCTCAACCTTGACCAGCTTTGACTCGGGACGACCTCGAGCAAGCGATGGAGTGCTCGCCTCTCGACCTTGACCGGCTTTAACACGAGGGACGACCTCGGCGAGCAAGGAGTGCTTAGCTCTCGACCTTGACCAGCTTTGACCTGAGGGACGACCTCGAGCAGGCAAGGAGTGCTCGGGGCTCGAGCAGCTATGAATCTCTCGACCTTGACCATCTTTGACCAGAATGGATGCTCGGGCTAGTCTGTCCTCGGGTGTGTTTACTCGAGCTGGAAGGGCTTCGAGGGGCCTATCCGATATTACCCAAACAGAAGGTATTCTCTGAAAATACCAAGATATGTAAGAACTTCGCGGTGAGGTACCTAGGCATTTTTGCGCAAGCCCAACAATGGGAAAGGTAAGTGCACGAGATGGGCCATGAGCTCCAGAAACAGGAGATGGCATTAGCCAATGTAGATTTTTAGAAAAAGAAGGTAAACGTTAATGAAGCTAGATTTACAAAGGTTGAAATTATTGAAGGAATTGAAGAAAGTGATGAAGAGTAAGAATATTGTCGTTATTCAAGTAGAAATGCAACAAAGTCTGAGGAAATGCTCTGAAAAGCCACTACAGATCAGAGGTTGGCTACTTAGATTGCATTGAAGGGTGTTGAGGATCAACGCATTGAAATTGAAAAACTGAAAACAATAAAGTGTTGTAAAAGTCATCTGTTGATCAAGTTACCATAGAGCAAAATTAGCAGGAAATTCAGAGATTGAAACATGAGAATGAGTCTCTTCGGGAGTTTAGTTCTGAGATATCTAAGTCAGCTCAAGAGTGGAAGTTGACTAAGTAATAGTACAAGGAGGATCTTGAGAAAGCACAATAAGAGAGGAACGTCATCCGGATTAAAGCTGCACGGTACGAAGAGCTTGGAAAAGTGCCAACGAAAGGTTGGCACACCAGAAGATATCGGAAAGGCAGGATTCCTTAGTGGATTGATGAGGAGTCCCGTTTTAGAAAGGGTTGGTCATATCATCACATGGATAAAAAAATTCATCAGCTTAACTTGGTAGATAAATCTGGTGTTGAATCTGATAAGGTCTTGGATTGTTCTAATTTGGACGATGTGGATGATTACAAGGAGGATTATGACAAGGATACTCTGAAGGAAGATGATTCGGGTGAATATGGCAATGGCGACTAAGGATATTATAATAAATATAAAATTTTGTTTAATTATTGTATCTGAATTTTTATAATCATAAAGAATTTTTCTGAGTAATATCTCTGAAATTCGTGCATTTGATCCTTTTTTTTTATGAATGACATGGTCAAATTCTGAGACAGTAATTATTCGAAGCAATTTTTTTTTGTGCAAAAGCTGTCAGTTAATCATTCATTTATTGTAACAATTGTCCTTTAATCATCCAATTTTGTCATATATACATGTACATATACATACATACATACATTGCTCTTAAAAAAATAAAGCAAACTGTACTAAATCTAAATTCTAAATAATTCCTCAAGTTGATTGAAATTCATATGCAAAGATCAAAAGTTAGCTATATCAAACCTGAATTTAGCTAACCATTGTAATTCAACATTTTTGTTCCCTGATGAAATGAAAGTAAAACCAAAATATTGGAAGACATAAAAATAAAAGCAATTACTAATAAAAGTGTTTGAGAAGAATGGCAATCCACAAAATGGGTACTAGATTCCTCTCTGTGAATTTTCAGTCCTCCTCAAGATCTTGCAAACAAAATAGTAAATAAATAATAAACATAAAATAAATGAACAATAAAACTAATCGCACAATACAAAAATTTGCATGAAAAACCCCTATAATGGACAAAAACTACGACCGCCAAGAACAATAAGAGAAAAATTCATTATGTAAAAATTATTATAATCACTCTAGTATTTTATCTCACACCCAAAACTCCAGTAACACTTAATCTCTCAATAGACCTACTATTTATCTCACACCCAAAACTATGTACTTACAGAAAACTAATTGCTATGTTATGTTACACAAATAAGTAAACTCAATCTCCCTACATATAATGCTTATTTTTAGTAGGAGAAGTATTCATTTTCTTATACTAGTTGTATTTCTTCTTGAATAAGTCAAATCACAAAGAAAAAATTACTTATTCTTTAAATAGGAATCCTATTAAATAAAAAAACCACCAAAAAAAAATCTTAGGAAATATTTATTGTAAAATAGGACATACTTTGCTAACAATCTTTACCTTGGCGGGTTTTTTAACTAGGAGATAAAACATTATCCGCTTTGTATCCACACAACTATGTTGTCTCCACGTTCTTTACTCCACTAAAACCACACTTATATAGCGCTTATATAAATCACTCTACCATGAATAAAATTTTGTCCTTTATCCAATAGATATAATTATCTACACTGAGAATTATCATACTCCACTTTATCCAGATTACACATATTTGGCATATGCTGATCATTTTACTAAAAATACTCACTCTCATGTTTGGTTTGTTTGAGAATCTTTAGCCATCAACATAAAAATTGCACAACACACCTTATATAAATATCAAACCCTACCTTGTACGTAAATCTTATGGACCCACTAGCAGTAACACATTCTCTTTCATGGCATTAGTAGGTTACCCCATGAGGATGTCTTTGTCATCTATCATAGGAGACCATCGTCTCCCACAATGAAGAGAGACTTTCCGTTAATGATACTACCAGTATCTTCATATACTGACTTGGAGCCACTTACCAAACTTGCTTCAGTTACTTTCTCATAATCTCTTAAAGTACTCTGATTGTCCACACACTCAGCAGACTCATTCCTTCTTGGAGTTATTTTTCTTCCAATTACCAACGGTCAATACTAAATTATCAAAAGCTTCATTACTTCTACCACTCGACCTTATTTCTTCTGAAAGTAGAGTACTAGAAACTTCTTCAAGATCTATAATCTCCTTTCTATGAAAAAGTTAGAATATACCACAATAGCCTAAGTGCCTTGTACTTATCTCTAATTTTAACTCTAATTACTTCTAGTTTTGTCACAAAGCCTTTAAAAACACTAAGATGATCAGAGATTTTTGTCCCTTCAATCATTCTCAGCGTGTGAAACTACTCCTTAAGGTACAAATAATTAGAGATGCTCTTTGTTTGATACAAATTTTCTAGCCTTTCCCAAAATTATTTCTGCTGAAGGAATTTTTCTTATATTCATAAGAACATTCCTTACTAGACATAATTTTATAGCACTTGCAGTTCTTTTATCCAATTCTTCTCAATCTTCATCGCTTATAAAAGATTTCATACAGTCACTGCTAGAACTAAGAGGTGGTCGGCCCTTCAAAGCCTTGTGTAGCTCAAACTAAATCAATACATCCTTGACTTGAATTTGCCACAACCAAAAATTGATTCTTCCATCAAAATTTTCAACCTCAATCCTCACAAGATTTGAAAATTTGTTTGAAAACATAATTGCTTTGTAAAATAACCTTTAGCTCTAATATCACTTGTTAGTCAATTTTTAATCCCACCTAAGATCTTCCACGTAGAAATATTAAATAAATAATAAACATAAAATAAATAAAGAATAAAACTAATCACATAACATAAGAATTTACATGAAAAACTCCTACAACGGAGAAAAACCACAGCCGTCAAGGATGAAATTCACTATGTAAAAAATTATTACAATCACTTTAATATTTTGTCTCAAGCCCAAAACCCCAGTAACACCAATCTCTCAATAGACCTAATATTTCTCTTATACCAAAAACTGTCTACTTACAGAGAACTGATCACTGTGTTATATTACACAAATAAGTGAACCCAATCTCCCTATATGTAGGGCTTATTTCTTGTATGAGAAATGTTCTTTTTCTTATACTAGTTGTATTCATCATTGAATAAGTCAAATCCCAAATGAAAATTTACTATATTCATTAAATAAAAATCATATTAAATAAGAAAACTACCAAAAAAGAAAAAAATCCTAGGAAATTCTAATTGAAAAATAAGACATTTTTCAAAATCCTAGGAAATTCTAATTGAAAAATAAGACATTTTTCCTAACACCCTTAAGTGTAAGCAATCTATAAGATCCTTTGCCAATGACTTTGCCAATCTGGTATGGCCCTTCCCAAGTTTCAGCTAATTTTCCAGCATTCTTTTGTAGATATCCAGGCCTATCAGTGCACTAGGTCTCCTTCTTGAAAAGTTCTTTATTGGACATTCTTACTGTACTCTCTCTTAGGCCATGTTTGGATGCTAGGATTAAGTATAGGATTAGATTAATTTTGAGATTAAATATTTATGCTATGTTTGGCAAGCTTAGTTGGATTGGACTAATGGAGACTAAATTTGAATTTGATCCTTAAATCATGGGATTAATAATTCTAATTTAAACAAGGGTTTAGCTGTGATAAGATTAAAGAAAAAAATTGCCTATTTATAATACTTTTTTTTTAGGCGGGATCCCTACTTGTAATATAAATCATGAAATAGAAACCACATACATAAGGAGGGAGACGTGAACCAAAACCTCAATAAGTGAAAACATACAGACGGCAATATAATAAAACTAGCGTCTGATATACGGAACTGCATGAGCATCCATATGAAGAATCCCAGATAAGCCTATGGGCAGATCACGGATCGACAAAAAACGAGGGTTGGAACGAGAAGTGCAAGCCCAGTTGGCCAGAAAATTAGCAGCAGACGTAGCCTCACGAAACACATGACGAACCACAGTTAAATGAGAGGACACCAAAGATCGAACTCTACGCAAAGACAGAGCATAATCCCATCGGACAGAACTGTCTGAGAGGACCCAGGAAACCACTGTAGCCGAGTTAGACTCTACCTCCACAACAGAATACCCGACTGGTCCGCCAGTTCTAAACCCTCACAAACAGCCATAAACTCAGCATAAAGGATCGGTTGATGGCCAAGAAAAGAGCCAAACCCAACCAAAAACATACCTCGATGATCCCAAAGAACACCCCCTGCAGCGGACAACCCAGGATTACCCCTTGAACACCCATCAACAGTCAGCTTGACCGCACCAAGAGGCAGTTGCGTCCAAACGACAACTTGAGTAAGCTGCTGAGGTGAACCAATCACACGTAACCCATCTGCAATATGAGAATTCTGCACTCCCCGCAACTGGGACGGCTTGAAACCAAAAGCAGAGCCAGCAAGCTGAATGTCCGACACCACTCGAAAAATAACCTCATCCACAGAAAATGAGTGAGAATCAAACCTAAAGCCATTTCGAGCCTTCCACACATGCCACAGAATAAAACAAGGTAAAATGACCAAAAGATGAGACCGAGAAAAAGCACATTTCTACCAATGGCAAAGTAAAACATGGGGTGATAGAAAGTTGGTTCGCCGCATCCTTAAACAATGATAAAAATACTCCCACACCTGGCTAAACCGAGGGCACTTAAGAAATAAGTGCCGAGAAGTCTCAGCAGCTTGCCCGCAAAAACACCGCGAAACCATTAAGAATCCTCGGGCACTCAAGGTGCCATCGGTGGCTAGAAAACCATGCAACAACTGCCAAATGAAGAAAGATAACTGGGATGAAATATGTCCCTGCCAAATCATAGAAAAAACCCCATCTTATGGCCTGGGACATCGCACTATCTCCCAAGCAAACTGCAAATGAAAAATGCCATTCGTAACGGAATCCCACTGATTATCATCAGGCACGCCAGTAGAAATCGGGTACAATATAATCTGCTCAACTACTGACGTGGGTAAGGCGGCCAGAAGCTTACCCCCATCCCAAACAAGTACCACGCTTATAAAAAGACACTGGTATGGATGAAGCGGCACCAGAATTATAAAAATACAAAGGGTATGATCCTAGCCAGCAGTCATACCAGAAACTATAATCACCAATACCCACCAACCAACGAATATGAGGCTCAGCAATATCTCGAATGTAACAAAGACCCTTTTAGAGAGGAGAAGCTGGGTAACGAAAACGTACCATTCCAGGATGATCATTGCTACAATATTTAGCCTTCATATATGAAGCCCATAAGGAGCGCTGCTCCCGAAATCTTCACCAAAGCTTAAGCTCAAAAGTTTCAGCTAGATCACGAAATGACCTAATACCAAGGCCACCCTCCTTATGAGGAAAGAACACCTCCAGCCAATGGCAACAATGAATCCTCTGCCTAGGTCCACAATCCCCCCATAAGAAACATGTGAACATCTGCTCTAACTGCTGGATAACCCCAATCGGCGGTCGCATAACATGAAATAAGTGCAAAGGCACAGAGGATAAAACATGCCGAATAAGCACTAGCTTTCCTCCAAATGAGAGCAATCGATTAGCCTAACCAGAAATCATCTCTCGGACCCTCTGAATCAGATCATCAAAATGAGCGATCTTGACTCCCCCAACAAATACCAGGCAACCAAGATAAGAAAAAGGGAGTTGCTTCTGCTGGAACCCTATAATTGTGTGAATAATAGCACCATGTGAAGTAGAAACCGAACCCCAAATATAAAAGCTGCTCTTCGTCTGGCTAACCAGTTGCCCAGAAACAGCCTTATAATGATACAGAAAGCCCATAAGCCGCGTGAGTCTAACCTTACTCCCATTCCAAAAAAGAACAATATCATCTGTAAAACTCAAATAGGAGACAGAAAGATAACCAGACGAGCAATATCTCAAGGACGGGTGCGAAGTATACAAGTGATCCAGGCCTTTAGATAAAAACTCTGCAGCAATAATGAACAGACATGGAGATAGCGGATTACCCTGGCGAAGGCCACCCCGAGACTGAAAAATCCCATGGCCTACCCCATTAACCAACACAGAAAACCAAAGTCCATAAATAGCCCTTCGAACTAAAGAAACCCACTGCTCGGAGAAACCAAAGCACGTCAACATCTGAAGAATAAAGGACCATGGCATCCAATCATATGCCTTAGTCATATCCAATTTCAGAACTATGTTACTCCCCCGGGTACGATGACTAAGATCGTAAGCAAGCTCCTGAACCAACAACACATTGTCATGAATGCTCCTGCCAGGCACAAAACCACTTTGGGACAGAGAAATGATATGGGGTAGAATTGGTGTCAGTCCCATAACAAGCAATTTAGTTAACACCTTATTACTCACGTTACACTAACTGATTAGCCGAAAATCTACCTAAGAGACTGGAGAGTCTTTCTTAGGAAGAAGAACCAAAAGAGTACTTTGGAATCCTCTAGGCATAGCAAAACCCTGAAAATAATCGTGAACAGCAGCCAATAAGTCATTAAAAATCACATCCCAGCATGCCTGGTAGAACCTACTATAAAAACCATCAGGACCCGGTGCACTTTCAAGGTCAATAGAAAAGACCACCCGCCGTAACTCCTCTAAATCAGGCTCCTTACAGAAATCCATATCGTCCTCAGCTATGACCAGAGAATGAATAAAATCAAAATCCAATAATTGAAACTGACTAGGACCTCCCACCAAAAGACCCTGAAAATAATCAACCGTAAACTCAGCCATGGCAGTAGGCTCAGTAATCCAAGCAGACGATGCGTCCTGGATCCAATAGACATGAAAGAACTGTTGCTTCTTCCGAAACATGGCATGGAATAACCGGATATTAGTATCCCCCTCCCTAACCCAACGAACACTCGACTGCTATCGTAAAAAGATCTCCTCATAAAGTAACGCATGCTGTAGCCGTGCTCGAGCATAAGAGAAAACAGTACGATCATCAGCTGAACCAGATAAATCATACTGGCCCTTCCTCAGAACAACCTCCTTCTCAGCCTCCTTAACCCTATCAAACACATTACCAAACACCTCCTTATTCCAACATTTTAAGCAAAGCTTCAATCTCATCAACTTCTGCTGAAAAACCCTCATCCCAAAGCCAACAACAGGAGAACCCTAAGACTGCCTCACAACATAAATAAACTCAGGATGTTTAAGCCAAGCATGTAAAATTCAAAACCTGGAAGGACGTCCACCAGCCAATCTAGCACATGATAATAGTAAGAGAGAATGATCTGAACCAGTGTGATTCAGATGAGAAACTCGAAAAGTAGAAAAGAACACCGACCATTCGGCATTGCACACAACCCTATCCAATCATCTCCAAGTGCGTCCATTGGTCCAAGTAAAGGGACTCCTTGTAAAACCCACATCATCCAAACCATAATCCAATAATGCTAAATTAAAATTATCAATGGCATCCTGAGGCTATGCATGCCCCCACCCCTTCCCGAGATCTCGGAAAGAGACGACACGATATTAAAATCCCCACCCACCATCCAAGGACCATCATGATTATCAGCAAATGGACTAAGGCCATCCCACAAATCCGCTCTCACAATCTTAGTACAACTGGCATATACATATGAAAAATAAACAGGATCGGGAAAGGAAGAGTAACTGACCTGACATTGAACCACCTGGCCCATATCCTGCAAAACTTCCACCGTTAAAGGCGTCGACCAGAACACCTATATTTTCTCAGAATGGGAAGAAAACCCGTGATCCATCGTAATGCAAACTCGAGTACTCTCCAGTCTCTCAACAGTCAGAAAAGGCTCCAAAACACACACCAAAGCCAATCTATGCATCCGTATCAACTTCCGCAATCGGCGGACCGCGGGGGCCTTACTTATCCCCCGAATGTTCTAGATAAGAGTATTAATCATTGCGTGGGGATCGACTCCTACCACTTCGCCGAGCCTTACGGGTCTTATGACCCGCAACTACAGAGAAACCCCGAGAAGAGCTACCAACCCTCTAATCTGCCAACCTACTAATCACTGCGTCCGTAGGTAATGGAGTATGAACATCCTCCGGATCAGTTAAGAATCTCCCGTCATCCATATCCCTAGAATTCTTAGAACTACAATCAATATCAAATCGAGAAATACCAAGACGTCCCTCCCTACCATCTGAGTCATTCTCCGGAATCTCAGAACTATGAGTATTGAAACTCACGTGCATGGTAACAGTATCATCCCTAGGAGGCCGCTCCGGCCCAAAACATCACCTACCTGCCTCGAATACCATCCTCATGCCCCTATCATCCGAGGGGACATCCTCAGTTACAGTATGACCCAATGACGGACGATCCCCACTGGGAGCAGTAACACTAGTAGTAACAGGCCCTAGAGGGCGATTATTAGAAATGACAACATACCGGGTATTAGAAGCAACCCGTGGCTGCACATCTACTGAAACCATGGGTTTTTTTACCCTTATCAGGAATAGTACGTTGCCCATTATCCTTCACTGGTTGAGACTTACGAAGACTTAGGTTTGAGACATAACAACCCTTAGCAGCATGGCCCAAGTGTTTACAAGTGGAACAATAAGCAGGAACCTTCTAAAAAACAATATCATGCCAAAAACCAGAATCTCCCTCTTCAATCCAAATATGCGGCAACAAAAGTAGCGAAACATCATATTCAATCAAAACCCTAGCAACTGACGGTCTATTAACCAAAGCCGTTGCGTAGAGAATAATGCAGACTTGGAATGAATAAAGTGAACTGGTAAATAGGGGAGACTTACCCAAACAGGCACAATAGGAGACTCCGCTGAACAGCGAAAATCCGTACTACATTTGAAAATGTGCATACCCTGACCATTAACATACCATGTTTGGCGAACCCAAATCTGTGAATAATCCTCCTCTATGACTAACTTGATCAACACATGCCGGTTATCAAGCAGTGAAATCTAGGAATTCCCCTTGAGATCAAGAGAAACAAAAAACTTCCGAATAATATCTATGGATGGTCTGCCGAAAGAAAATTTTCCAACCAAAGCAAGTTTAAACGGCTCAGCCATAATCTGAACTTCCTCCCTGGAGAACATTACAGCTTGCTCACCATGGTGTAACAAAACCGGTTTGACCGGAACCAAAGGGCTAGTATTACCTGTTACAGCATCAAGGAATGATTTTTGTGGCCTCAGGGAGGTTGTGGGGTTGAGAATGGATGCTGGATTCACTGCTGAAGCATATGAAACGGATTGCTTGGGATGAGTGGTAAGTGCAGCACGGGTTTGAGCTCTAGACTACCCATTACTCTGCTGCATATTTCCTCAGGAAATAGAGATTTGGCCATATGCATGAGAGGAGTGAGCACGGGGAGCAGGCTGTACCAAGTCTGCATGAGCTTGTTGAACCGATTTGTGTGGGTTGTTGGCTGCATTTGGACCATACTGCCAAAAACGCTCGGGGGACTTTGCATGGGTGCTGCATGGCCCGAGTCACGCTGAATTGACTCAGCCAAGGGCAGCTGCTGGGTGGTCTGAGTGCATGTGTTTTCCGTCGTTGTAGGGGCTTGTCGTGGATGGCAGACAGGTCGCCGTGTTGGGAGTTGGTGGCCGGCAATCGGGAGCCACCATAGGCAGCCGTGAGCAGGCCACACACGGCAGCCCGATCGTGTACATAAACACAGCCAGGGTGGCTATTATTATCTCCATGTATGGTGGGGCCAGCATTCACGACAGAAAAAGACGGCCATGTTTCGGTGAGGGAGAGATGACCATGAGGGGAGCCGGTAAGCGTGGGGGCCGTGCCTGAACCAAGGAAGCGGCGGTGAGGGTTTTCTGCGGCTATCACAGGTTTGCATGGGACCGTTGCAGAACCGGCATGGGTGGCCGTCCAGGTCAGAGGAGGCTGGAGGCCTAGAGGAACCCTTCCCGGCGGCCGAAACGATGGAGGCACCTGTCAGCATGGTGTGGCTCGTTTCGTGAGCTTCGGGTGGGCTGTTTGGGGGCTGTTGCAGGGATCGATGGGCACGGTGGGGCAAGGCAGCGGGGTGGGGAGGGTCCGGCAGTGGCTGGGTGCCACCACCGGCGGCCGGTGGGGTCATTACGGCAGTCAACTCAACAAGCAAGGGAGTGGCTAGTTGAGAGAGTTTTCGGGAGAGATTTTTTTTCCTCTTTATAATACTGTCATTTATATCATTATTTTTACTTGTGCCTGATATTAATTAATTAATTTTTTATTTGTGATTTACTTCAAATTTATTTTTTTATTTCTTATTTATAATATAATTAAATTGCTACTTTTCTTTAGCTAACTCTTGAGACTAAGTTTTCATTACTTGTATATTTAATAATTTATCAACAAAATTAACCATTTAATAATTTATTGAATAAAATTTAATAATCACTAATATAACAATAAAAATAATCATGTAAATTAATAATACCATTAATTAATTGAATTTATATAATTTTTTAATATTTGATAAAGATTAATTAAATATTTAAATTGTTTTATTTCTTTTTTATTTTCTTATTATATTATAACTACCAAATAACTTATTTACAATAAATTTACATTTCTTTCTTATTAATTGCTTTTTAAATTTATTTTAATTATTATTAGAAAATTATGAATAATTGATATTTCTATTTAATGTCAATTTAAATGTTGTTTAATATTGTTTAAATATAATTTAAGATAATCTATTTCGACATTATATTAAATATAAGACAATATAATATAATTCAGCTTAATTTAATCTAATCTTAAAAATTAGTCTAATCCAATCTTGCATGCCCAATGTATGTAGTCTCAATGTCTCTTTTATAACTAGCCATGTGAATTACTGCTATATCCCAGAACTCATTAACAGTATCTACATTTACTTTTAAGATGGTTAAATTGAGATTGAGTTGAGCAAGTTTTGTGCAGAGAGTTGGCAGTAAGTTCTCTATTGTTGATATGGCTTTTGTACTATAAACCATTACGTGTGGGGAATTTCTTACCGCTCATTATTCTGTAGTCTGGTATGCCAACAATAATTGGGAACTTCTAGAAGCCATTTCCCCTTTCTCTGCTCCTACTCCTTCATTAGAATAGAGAAGATTGTCCGATTGGTTATCTTAGTTTGACCATTTCATTATGGGTAACTCCGGGAAGAAAAGTCTTGTTTAATGCCTACTTGGCATAGAATTTTATGATCCGTTCATTCTGAAGCTATTTGTCATTATCCATCATTATGATCTAGGGGATCCCAAATTTTGTCCATATGCTGGTCTAGATGAATTTGATCATTTTTGTGGCTATGCTATTCGTGTAGGCTTGTGTTTCCACCCACCTGTTGAAATAATCAATGGCAGGTATAACAAACTGCACCCTCCCATGAACTAATGGCAAAGGGCCCACAATATCCTTTCCCGTACAAAAGGCCAAGGTGCTGCTGTGAAAGTCAATTCTTTCACGGGTTGGTGAATCAAAGTAGCATGTTTTTTTATAACTTTTTATGAGTTCAGACAAAATGTTCTGCCTTATTTCGTAGTGTCGGTCAATAACAACCTTACTGCAAAACTTCATGCATTAATAAATTGCTCTGAAATGGTCGTCAGATTCACCACTATATATCTCTTCCAGGATATGTGCTTCTTGATTATTGGCGAAGAGTTGAAATTTCCTACATATTTTATCATCAATTAGCATACATTTGCTTGCTTTCGTTTAAATTTTCTGGGCTTCACTCTTATTTTCAAGCAAAGTTTCATTCATCAAGTATGAATAATATGGTTGCATTCAGCCATCTGTAGTTTGGACTACAACAACTTCTCCCGATGTTTCTGAAAAGGAAGGTTGATTCAACTCTATAATCAAAAGATATGTGACTGGATGCAACTATATTATTCATACATGATGGAAGTTTGATTCAATACTAGGACGTAAACTTGTAAAAATTGGTCATAGATGGGTGCAGAAGCTGCATTGGCTAATCTATCTGCATCTGAGTTGTCAACCCTTAAGATTTGCTGGATCTAAATGTGCTCATGTGTTTTGCCAAATATTAAAATATAGAAAGGCATTTCACCATATGTTGATCTATTTGCTTCAGATTACTAAGATATAACCAAAATTAAATAATTGTAGATACAAATTTTTGGATATATACTCCTTTTATAAGTTGTAAGCCACTTAGTGCTTCATATTCAATTTAATTATTTAAGGTTGAGAAATTCAATAGGATTGAATCAACAATTATCATGCCTTCCAGGCTTTTGAAATAGATGCCTATCCCAGTTTCATTTTAATTTGATGACCCGTCTCCATGAACTTACCACTCATCATCAAAGTGCGTCAAAGTAGGCCGATAGTCAATGTTATTAATTTATCAGACTGATTGCTGATTTGCTATTGTGTCTGAGTAGATCTAATTTAGACAAGATAGATTTCAAAGGATATTGTAATATATGCATTTTATTTTATTTATTTATGTAAATAATTAAAACAAGAGGTGATCTATGTGTTAATCATGAGGGGTGTAGTTGATATTTTGCGGGTGTATTTAAAAGGGAAACCGGGTGAATTTGGAGCAAACCAAGAGAGAGAGGAGAGTGTTCGACTCGACCCGAACCCGTGAATTTGACCCAGGCCTAACTCCCTATTCCGACCACCCCACCGAACAAGCTTGGTATCAAATCGAAGCTCACAAGACAGAGAACGCTGTCGAACGGGAGTGCGAAGCTCGCGCACAAACCCGTCACGATTTGGCCATGTTTTCGCCGGATTTTGACGACGCCACCACTTGGGTTTTGTTCTCCACCTTGCCCTCTTTCATTCCCGACCAGCCACCAGCACCAAGGAGGCTGTTTGCCGCCAATCAACCACCTAAAGTGCTGAGGCTTCAAGAGCTCGATCCCGCATCACCGCCGCGGGTGGGAGGCCACCACCGACACCGTTGAACTCACCTCGATGAGAAGTGTCTAGTCCGAACTTTCCCACCGCCATTGGGTGAATTTCGATCAACGTTGACCGTAGGGACATTTTGGTAATTTTGCGTATAGAAGGTAATTTTGTAATTTCTAGCTTTGAGGAAGTTTTGCAATCCGAATTGAGGATAAATTGGTAATTTTATGATGTTGAGGGTAAATTAATAAATTATGAGATTGAGGGTAGTATAATTCTAGATTTTATTAGTAAATTAATAATACGGGATTGATACATTAAGCCGAGAAAAATTGAAAGTTGTAATGTTAGAACGAATATTTATTTTAAGCGTTATTTTTGTGAGATTAGTTCGAATTATAATTATGGAAAGTAATTATATCATTTCTGTAAAATAGGTGGATATGTGGACGAGATTCTACTGCAGACTTTGGTGATATGCCAGAGTCTGAGTTTATCACTGTGAGTAGAATATATAAAAATTATTTGATTTTTATATAGTAAAGCTTGTTCAGTGAAATGAATATTTAAATTGTTTTCATTTAATGGTTCTCCGAAATAAATGTTTATTCCGTATAAATATTTCGTTAAATTATATTTATTCGTTTATACTCCGTATAGATTTTAAATTGGTAAAAGAGATGATTGATTTTCGAGCATGAATTAAAGTGTATTTATCTGGATTTCAAGCATGATTTAAAGTGTATATATGTTGATTTTGAGTATGATTTAACGAGTATATAATTGATCTTGAGCATGATTCAAAGTATTTACATATTGATTTCGAGAATAATTTAAAGTGTTTATATACGGTCTTCAAGCATGATTTAGAATGTTTATACATATGGATTTTGAGCATGATTTCAAGTCTATATATGTTGATCTTGAGCATGATTTAAAATGTATATATATTGATTTCGAGCATGATTTAAAGTTTTAAGCAAATACCCATTCCCTCCAAATGAGATGAGATAGTAGGCCTTTGGGGCCCGTCTGAACACACATATAGGATTTGGGCCGTGTGTTTGGGCGCTTTCGCCCTTTGAGGGCATATGCATGTAGACAGATATTGAGATATGAGATCGAGTGGTCCAGACATGATGTCGCCAGATAGCGCATCATAGCACGTCCATTGAGATCCGGGTATGAGTTATGTTGATAAGCATGAGATAATACGTCCTTTCGTTTATCCGTGTAGCTCCGGGCATGATGGTACTCAGATAGTACATCATTGCCGTCCGTTGAGGTCCAGATATGACTAGATTATCCCCTGCGTATTTGTTTAAGGATATTTGTATTACTTAGTATTTGATATTTTAGTATGAGATAATATTTCAATATGTGATGGTTTTCTTGATTTTGTGATAGTATCAATTATGTTTAAATTCAGAAAATGATTGAATTGAAAGGAATTTTTACATTAAAATAATTATTTGAGAAAAGTAATTATACAAGTGATACACTTATTTTTGTAAATATTTTATGTTTCAAAAACTACTATCCACTCACTGAGCTCACTGAGTTTTATACTCACTCTATTTTATTATAATTTTTCCCCGGAGATTACTGGTACAACAGATTAACCCAAGTATTGTACATAGTTTGGAGTCATTTTGGCCACGTGAGGTTGTTTGAGGCTATAGAATAATTATTTTCTTTTGGTTAATGTAATCATCATATTTTGGAATTATACTAGGGATGTGATATAAGAACTATAAAATGTGTGTATTATTGGATATGTTACTGAATGAGATTGAATTGATGTAATTTGATGTATAATAAATGATTTGGGAGTACTTGTGTTGAAATTGCAGGTTTGGAAATGTTATATGTTTAGAGGAGGTTCTGTCAAAATTTCGGTAGAATTCTCATTAATATGATTATTTTTAATATTTGAGTTCAGTTGCTCAAGATAGGTCGCCTCTGGGAATGGGGCGGGTCGTCTCAGATATAATGTGATCACTATGATTTTGTGGCTTTCAAATTAATGCATGATCTTTCTTGCGGCCTGAGTAAGAGCAAGCACTAATTTTTCTGCAGCTGTGTAATGGGTTTCTATATGCATCTAACCGAGTCTTGCTTGTGAAGAATACCAGGTGTTGCCGTTGCTACTATTACCTTTCACAAAGTAAAATTGCACTAACTAATGTACTTGACTAAATACAAGAACAATACTTTTATAGGTTTTTGGTGCTAATAAAACTAGTGGTTTAGTGAAAACTCTATGAAATAAGAGTTTATTATATAGAGAGTAAGTGGTGAAGTTTTATTATATTTTTACTTATATTTTGCGTGTGCATATATTTTATTTTATTCGTAATAAAATGATGTGGAAGACTATTTCATGCCCCGATTTTGTGTTTAATTAGAGGTGACCCCAAAAGTTTATGATTTTATGAGAGATTAACACAAGGGTGTTTGAAATATATGGTATTCAAGTCATACCAAGTGCAACTCAAGTTCTTACATTAATCAAGTAAGTAGAAATGATGTGCAGGAGGGGCATTTTTGGGAATTAAACTGCACTGCATGAGGTCGAATTAATTTCTGAGCCATATATCATTGGAAAGATATTTCTGTTACCTTTCCAAAGAATTTTACTAATCTAAATTTGGAGCTTTTTACAGTAATTTATTATCAGTTAAGTGTAGGATATTCAGTTTTAAGTTAATAAGAATATTTCTGGACTTGGGACTGTTTTTTAAATTTCTTTTGCTGTATTTTGAGAATACCAATGTTTTATTAATGTCTAGTTTTAATGTTAGTCTTAGAAGTCAAGTCATTTGAAGGGTTTTTTTTAATAAACCTATGCTTGGAGGGTTGTTCCAAGAAAAGTTATTTAAGCTTATGTAGTCACAGCCAAAAGAGAAGGAATTGATTTAGTACTGAACTTTTGAGTTATTATCAAACTCTATATCTCTTTGGAACATTCCATTGAGTGGCGAGTATTTTAAGCCCTGTATCCTTAGCTTAATAATTTTAGGTGGTAATTTTTTTTTCTTTATGTATCCTTTTGTTGTTTGCTTTGGTGGTGAACTTGTGATTTCTTGGGTGTGTGACTTTGTGTTTTCTCATATATTGTGTCCGGTGTCAAATTTGGTATCGAGCTTTAGGTTCGGCATGTATGGCTCAACGGCGTCGGCGTGATGCAAGGGTTGCATGGCCTCCTGTTCGTGAAAGGGACTTAGGTGATATAGAAAGAGATGATCTTAGAAGACAAGTCGAACGACTTCAATGAACGTTCATGACATCTTGAAGTAACTCGAGAAGTCTGCTGCAAATGGTAGTTCGGATGAAGAAGGCTCAATTAATGGCATGGAAGATTATAATCCCTTCCATCAGGATCAAAGCTCCTATAGTAATTTTTCTTCTCAATGTCAAAATCATAAGCGTCGAAATTCTTATCAACTTTTCGATTTCAAGATCGAAATACCTGAATTTGAAGGAAGAATGCAACCAGAAGAGTTCATTGAATAGCTTAATTCTGTTGAATGCATATTTGACTACAGAGATGTGCCTAAAGATCATAAAGTGAAGCTCATTGTTATTAAGCTTAAAAAGTATGCTTCTTTATGGTGGGAAAATCTTAAGAGATAAAGGGAACATGAGGGACGTAGGAAAATTGTTACTTGGGAGAAAATGAAAAAAGAGCTTAAGAGGAATTTTTTGCCCAATAACTATAGGCAAGATATCTACCTTAAGTTCCATAACTTTAAGCAAAATGAATTGTTAATGGAAGATTATACAGCATAGTTCGACAATCTGATGATGAAGTGTGATTTGGTAGAGGCACAAGAGCATACGATTGCACGTTATCTGGGTGGTTTACAACCTGAAATTAGTAATGTGGTCCAGCTCCAACCATATTGGACTTATAGTGATGTGTGCAGACTTGCACTTAAAGTGGAAAAGCAACAAAAAGATGCTAGTGGTAGGTGCTTTCGGTTCACAATTCGTGATGTCAATCGGGGGAGTGGCTTCACTTCTAAGCGTAATTCTGGTTCGGGTTCTATTGCAAAGAAAATTATGAAGAATAATATTGGGGAAGGATCTAAACGGCGAGCAAATGGTTCGAATGCTAGTTCTCGTCAATGTTTTAAATGCCATAATTATGGGCACATTACTTTTGAGTGTCCTAATCGTAGGTGGTTGCGCTTGTTGAAGAGGAGAGTGATGACGGGAATGTGGAAGACGATCATGAGAGTCCTAGTTCAAAAATGATGTTGAAGATGGGGATGTTACATATGCTGATCATGGAAATTGTCTAATTATTCAAAAGAGTTTGAGTATTGTTTGTGAAGATGGAGAAGATTGGCTGAGAAAGAATATCTTTCACACTAGATGCACTTGTCATGGAAAGGTATGCGATGTCATTATCGATAGCGGCGGCTTTGAAAATGTGGTAACAACTGAAATGGTGAAGAAGTTGAAGCTTATAATGGAGCAGCATCCTCTGCCTTATAAACTTTCTTGTCCTAAAAAGAGAAATGAGATTGAGGTAAACACACGTTGCCTTATTTCATTTTCTATTAGGCATAAATATAAAGATAAAGTTTGGTGCGATGTTGTTCCTATGGATGAATGTCATTTGCTTTTAGGTCGTCCTTGGCAGTACGATAGAAGGGTTGTTCACGATGGTTATAAGAATACTTATACTTTCATTAAAGATGGAAGTAAAATCATTTTGGGTTCTTCAGAGGTAGCGAAAAATTCTAAACCTATCAAAGGAATAGAAAACAATTTGCTGACTGCCTCAGATTGTAAAAAAGAATTAGGAAGTGGTAGTAAAGTTTATGTTCTGGTGGTGTTTGAGGAAAATAAAAATAGCAATGAGCCACCTTTGATTATGAAATATTTTCTTAAAGAATTCTCAGATGTTGTTCCAGAAGAATTACCTCATGGCCTTCCTCCCATGAGGGACATTCAACATTACATTGATCTTATTCATGGTTCTGTTCTACCAAATAAAGTGGCTTATCAAATGAATCCAAAGGAGCATGAAGAATTACAGAGGCAAGCTGATGAGCTTATAAGAAAAATGGTTGGTGAGAGTAAGCAAAAGTCCTTATGTCGTTCCTGCCTTATTGGTACCAAAGAAAGATGGATCTTAGCGTATGTGTGTTGACAACATAATAATAAATAAGATAACGATTGATTATCGTTTCCCTATTTCACGCCTTGATGATTTTCTAGACCAGCTCTATGGTGTTATATTTTTTTGTAAGATAGATCTCCGAAGTGGCTATCATCAAATCAGAATGAGACATGGTGACGAATAGAAAATGGCTTTCAAAACAAGATATGGACTTTATGAATGGATGGTTATGCCATTTGGTCTATCTAATGCCCCAAGCACTTTCATGCGGCTGATGATTCATGTTTTTAAACCTTTGATTGGAAAATCTGTTGTTGTGTAATTTAATGACATTCTTGTGTACAGCCAAGATGAAAAACAACATTTGGAGCATCTTCGCCAAGTCTTCAAGATTTTGAGAAATCAAAAGCTTTTTGTCAACTTAAAAAAGTGCAAGTTTTTTACTGATAGGCTCGTCTTTTTAGGCTATTTTATATCAAAAGATGGGATTAAAGTTGATCCAAGCAAGGTGGAGGTAATTTTAAGCTAGCCAATTCCTAAGTCACTACATGACATCCAAAGTTTTCATGGTCTTGCTTTTTTTTATTGATGATTTATCAAAGGGTTCAGTACAACTGTTGCTCTAATAACTGAATGCTTGAAAGGAGAAGGTTTCAAATGGACCAAAGAGGGACGAGAGAGTTTTGAAATTATCAAGAGAAAGGTAACCGAAGCACCTGTTCTGTCACTTCAAGATTTAGCAAGGTATTTGAAGTTAAGTGTGATACCTCTAATACTGGAATTGGTGCTGTACTCAGCCAAGAAGGGAAACTAGTAGCTTTCTTTAGTGAAAAATTGAATGAGTCCCGCAAGAAGTACTCAACTTATGATAAAAAGTTGTATGTTATTTGCCAGGCTTTAAACCATTGGAGTCAATATTTGCTTTCTAGGCCATTTATTCTCTTCTTTGACCATAAGGCAGTAAAGTTTATCAATAGTCAGTAAAAGCTTAATAGAAAAAATGCCGGATGGGTGGAGTTCCTTCAAGCTTACAATTTTACCATCAAGCATAAATCGGGTGCTTAGAATGTTATAGCTGATGCGTTAAGTCAAAAAAAATCATTGATTTTCTCTATGTAAGTGAAGATTGTAGGCTTTGAAATTTTAAAAGAGCTATACAAAGATGATTCTTTCTTTGGCAGAATCTAAAGAGAATGTGAGAATGGATCATATGATTAGTACTAATACATGATGGTTTTCCTTTCAGGGGGAATCGTTTATGTATTCCTCAGTGTTCTTTGAGGGAATCTATTATCATGGAGGCACATAGCAGTACTGTCGGAGGTCACTTTAGAAGAGATAAGACGTTAGCTTGCCTGCAAGGAAATTTCTATTGGCCAAAGATGGATAAAGATGTTGTGTGTCATGTGTAGAGGTGTAAAATCTGCCATATGGCCAAAGCTCATGGTCAAAACACAAGCCTATACAATCCTTTACCAGTCCTTGAAGCTCCTTGGGAGGATGTTATCTAGACTTTATTGTTGGGTTGCCAAGAACTCAAAGAAACAAAGAATCTGTCATTGGATGCCTCTTATATTGCTGATTTGTACTTCAAGGAGATTGTGAAGCTATATGGAATTCCAAAAACCATTGTCTCTGATCGAGATTCAAATTTTTTGAGTCACTTTAGGCGCACTCTTTGGAGGAAGTTCGGAACCACTCTTAAATTCAGCTCTTCTCATCATCCTCAAACTGATGGTCAGACTGAAGTTACAAATCGAAGCTTAGGAAATCTCTTAAGATGTTATGTGGGCAAGAAAATTTGTCAATGGCATCTCATTTTGCCTCAGATTGAATTTGCTTACAATCATTCCATACATCAAACTACTGGTTCAAGTCCCTTTGAAGTAGTTTATGGCAAGAATTTAATTAGTCCTTTATATTTGGCTCCACTTTCGACTACTCATCAATTTAGTGGAGATGCTGAAGAACGCTCTGAAAGTATCAAAAAGATGCATGAGCAAGTTTGAGACAGAATTTTGAAGCAAAATGACAAGTATAAAAATTCTGCAGACAAGCATCGAAAACATGCTAAGTTTCAGGAAGGAGATTTGGTTTGGGTTTATCTTTAAAAAGATCATTTTCCACCTAGGAAGTATGCTAAACTTAGACCAAGGGCTGATGGATCATTTAAAGTGTTGCAATGCATTGGAGATAATGCTTACAAGATTGAGCTACCAGATGGCTATGGTGTTTCATCAACATTCAACATATCAGATTTGTCTCCTTATCATGAAGAAAATGATCAAAACTCGAGGTCAAATTTTTTCAACAAGGGGAGATTAACACAGGGGTGTTTGAAATATATGGTATTTAAGTCATACCAAGTGCAGCTCAAGTTCTTACTTTAGTTTTAAGTCAACAAGAATATTTCTGGACTTGGAACTGTTTTTAAATTTCTTTTGCTGTATTTTGAGATTACAATGTTTTATTAATGTCCAGTTTTAATATTAGTCTTAGAAGTCAAGTCATTTGAAGGGTTTTTTTAATAAACCTATGCTTAGAGGGTTTTTCCAAGAAAATTTATTTAAGCTTATGTAGTCGTAGCCAAAAAGAGAAGGAATTGATTTAGTACTGAACTTTTGAGTTATTATCAAACTTTATATCTCTTTGGTAGATTGCATTGAGTGGTGAGTATTTTAAACCCTGTATCCTTAGCTTAACAACTTTAGGTGGTGAAGTTTTCTTTTTCTTTCTGTATCCTTTTGTTGTTTGCTTTGGTGGTGAGCTTGTGATTTCTTAGGTGTGTGACTTTGTGTTTTCTCATACATTGTGTCCGGTGTCGAGATGCTTGCAAAAGAAAGGTCATATGCTGCACAACAAACTTGTAAAAAGTAATTAAAGGTTGGTTTGCACATGAATAAAATCAAGCATGAATCATGGGGGAACGCTGGAAGAATTACTATAATAATTCGAAAACAAAATAGACAGACAAATTGGCTCATGTCCTTTTTAAGTTACCCTAATTCCAAGATATAAAATGGCTCATTTTAAATAAGTACATCATCATCACCTCTATTGCTAATCATGCACACTCTCATCTATTATGACCTACATTCATTCATGATCACCCACTGCTGTCACTCATAAAGAACAAGACTCAAAAGAGATTTTTAGAGCTATAACAAACAAGTTATGAGAAGAAGAAAAATGGATACTCTATGAACAAGGCTCATTTAATGAAGCACGTCATAATCACCTCCGTTACTAATTATCCACACTCTCATCCATTACTACCCACACTTATCACCCACTACCATCACTCACAAAGAACAAGATTCAAAGGAGATTTTTGGAGCTATAACAAAAGAGTTGTGAGAACAAGAAGAAGAAAGGATACTGTAAGACCGAAGTGTAACACTTCCATCATTGTTTTATTTTCACATTATCTTTTTATTTATTACTTTAAATCTTTCTTTAATGATGTATTTGATGACATACTTTTATGTTGTTACTGTTTTAAAGCTCGTCGTTAGCTAAACTTTTAAGTAGTTGAATTTTAAATAAACTTGATGGTTATTTGACTCATATATATGTGTGTTGCTTAATATTTTCTATAACATTTTATCTTGGTTTTTTTTTTATTGCAAATCTTTATTTCAGATTACCACCTATATAGTAGATACAAGCTAGCGAAGACCCTAAAAAATGCTTAATCTAATGAAACTAGTCAAGATAATAAATGATTTTGGACTGCTTTTCCCAAGTTGAGTTTAACTCAATTTGAATAGGACTATACTTAAAATTAGTGAAGAACTGGACATAGGGATTCACCTTGTAGGCTTAATGGAACATAGAGAGTGTAGTGCTATATCTAGATGTTGGCTTAATAACTGGTCGTTGCTAGGTTAGTTTTAGATATAAGATATTCAACAAGCGACAGTTGAGGATATATGAATGATTTTGTCTAGTAATGTAATAGATGTTGTAGCAATAGAACCTTAGGTGAAAAATATTCAATAATCATTAAGTGAGTTTAGAATCCATCTACCCATTTTTCATTCAAGTATATCTTTAAAAGTAATGTAGTTTTCTTTTTCTGCATTTAATTTACATCAATTTTTAATTTTATTAGATCTTTAATCTTAACTGTTATTTTTGTTTAATTATTTTACTAAAATTGCACTATAAGATTATTGTAGTAAGTCTCAATACATCAATACATATGAAGACGATATGAATAATTTATGTTATATTACTTGTTTTGTCTACTTGTACAGTAACATTTATTGCACATGTACTAAGAGGCCAGAGGCAAAATCCATTCATGGTCTGTAGGACCAACACCATTCGAAGGTGGGTCCCACCCCTCCTAGAATAGTCATATTTGACTGGGCTTACACATATTCGCTCACTTACTGCTGTCCCTACCCCCAGCTCACCCTAGCTCCGGCCTTTTGCTCTTCTAATGTAAACTCCAAGGCTTCACACCAAGTCTTTATTAATATAATATGCGTGCTTAAGTAGGGTCAGGCAGAACTGTTGTTGCCTGATGGGAACTTCCCCCATATTGCAATCAATAAGTAGAGCACACAATATGCATCTACATATTACTTTAGTTGTTGAATTTTAAATAAACTTGATAGTTATTTGACTCATATATATGTGTGTTGCTTAGTATTTTCTATAACATTTTATATTGGTTTTTTTATTGCAAATCTTTGTTTCAGATTACCACCTATATGGTAAATACAAGCTAGGGAAGACCCTAAAAAATGCTTGATCTAATGAAACTAGTCAAGATAATAAATGATTTTAGACTGCTTTTCCCAAGTTGAGTTTAACTCAATTTGAATAGGACTATACTTAAAATTAGTGAAGAAATGGACATAGGGATTCACCTTGTAGGCTTAATGGAACATAGAGAGTGTAATTCTATATCTAGATGTTGGCTTAATAACTGGTCGTTGTTAGGTTAGTTTTAGATCTAAGATATTCAACAAGCGACAGTTGAGGATATATGAATGATTTTGTCCGGTAATGTAATAGATATTGTAGCAATAGAACCTTAGGTGAGAAATATTCAATAATCATTAAGTGAGTTTATAATCCATCTACCTATTTGTCATTCAGTATATCTTTAAAAGTAATGTAGTTTTCTTTTTCTGCATTTAATTTACAACAATTTTTAACTTTATTAGATCTTTAATCTTAACTGTTATTTTTGTTTAATTATTTTACTAAAATTGCACTATATGATTATTGTAATAAGTCTCAATATATCAATACATATGAAGACGATATGAATACTTATTGCTATATTACTTGTTTTGTATACTTGTATAGTAACATATATTGCACATTTACTCAGAGGCCAAAGGCAAAATCCATTCATGGTCTGAAGGACCAACACCATTCGAAGGTGGGTGGCCCGCCCCTCCTAGAATAGTTATATTTGAATGGGCTTACACATATTCACTCACTTACGCTGTCCCCCCCACCCCCAAGCAGCTCACCCTAGCTCCGGCCTTTTGCTCTTCTAATGTAAACTCAAGGCTTCACACCAAGTCTTTATTGATATATTATGCGTGCTTAAGTAGGGTCAGGCAGAACTGTTGTTGCCTGATGGGAACTTCCCCCATATTACGATCAATAAGTTGAGCACACAATATGCATCTACATATTACTTTAGTTGTTGAATTTTAAATAAACTTGATAGTTATTTGACTCATATATATGTGTGTTGCTTAATATTTTCTATAAAATTTTTTTATCTTGGTTTTTTTATTGCAATCTTTGTTTCAGATTACCACCTATATAGTAAATACAAGCTAGGGAAGACCCTAAAAAATGCTTGATCTAATGAAACTAGTCAAGATAATATATGATTTTAGACTGCCTTTCCCAAGTTGAGTTTAACTCAATTTCAATAGGACTATGCTTAAAATTAGTGAAGAACTGGACATAGGGATTCACCTTGTAGGTTTAATGGAACATAGAGAGTATAATGCTATATCTAGATGTTGGCTTAATAACTGGTCGTTGTTAGGTTAGTTTTAGATATAAGATATTCAACAAGTGACGAGTTGAGGATATATGAATGATTTTGTCTAGTAATGTAATAGATGTTGTAGCAATGGAACCTTAGGTGAGAAATATTCAATAATCATTAAGTGAGTTTAGAATCCATCTACCCATTTGTCATTCAGTATATCTTTAAAAGTAATGTAGTTTTCTTTTTCTGCATTTAGTTTACTGCAATTTTTAATTTTATTAGATCTTTAATCTCAACTGTTATTTTTATTAATTGCACTATAAGATTATTGTAATAAGTCTCAATACATCAATACATATGGAGATAATATGAATACTTATCGTTATATTACTTGTTTTGTCCACTTATACTGTGACACATATTGCACATTTACTCAGAGGTCAGAGGCAAAATCCATTCACGGTCCATAGGACCAACACCATTCGAAGGTGGGTGGCCTGCCCTCCTAGAATAGTTATATTTGGCTGGGCTTACACATATTCGCTCACTTTCGCTGTCCCCCCTCAGCTCACCCTAGCCCCGGGCCTTTTGCTCTTCTAATGCAAGTTTCAAGGCTTTACACCAAGTCTTCACTGGCATAATATGCATGCTTAAGTAGGGTCAGGCGGAACTGTTGTTGCCTGATCGGAACTTCCTCCATATTGCGATCAATAAGTAGAGCACACAATATGCATCTAGATATTACTTTAGATGTTGCAAGGCTTGTAATTGCTCCGAACCCTAACCTTCTCTTTTTTGGGTTTTGATGGCTTGGAAAAACTGTTCGCGTTTGTTTGACATCCGGAAGATAAATCGACTTAATGCTACCACTTGCCAATCAAAATTTGAATCTCTTTTGTGTTATGAGCTTTATTCATATTAAGCAATGTTTTCATCTGCATTATGTTAGCTTAAATTCCTCAATAACTAATAATATGCCAAAAAAATTTTAAATAATACTCCAACAGCACACTTAATGAGGTTTAGTTACATCTACTAAATGGTATTCTTTCTTTCAGCTCTTGATCATTGTGTCATTTATGTATGTTTCTACAATATCTTCGATTAGATTTTCAAGCACCTTACTAACCAGTCTTTGAAACATTGCATCTATAATTTTTATCCCAAAAGGCATTACTTTGTATTTGTGCAATGCTCGACTGTGATAAAGTTTTTTTGTATTATTATTTGAAGTCATTGGTCTCTAGTTATAATCACTATAGGCAAAAAGAATAGATAAATGCTTATATTCGATTGTATCATCCACTCTCTAGTTAATTTTGATAATGGGTAAGCACCTTTTGGATATGCCTTATTGAGGTCCATGTAATCGATATAAACTCTCTATTTCCCATTTTTCTTTTGAACCATGACCACATTCGAAATCCATTCTAGAAAATAGACTTTTCTATTAAACCTTATTTTAAGTAATCTTCCAACATCATTACCTTATGTTAAGTAATCTTCCAACATCATTACTAATAATTTTGTTTCTCTCCAAAGGAAATCAGCTTGTCTTTGCTAAACTAATTTAATACATTCATCACCTTGCAACCTGTGGAAGGCTATTTTTAGGGATATTCTAGGCATGTTTTTGTGAAACCATTCAAATACATCTTGGTTGTCCTAGAGCAAGGCTAACAATTCGAATATCTTTCTCTGTGTGAGCTCTATCACTAATTACACTTAGATAACAATGGATCTAGTGCATGTTCTTCTAATTTCTCTATGGCTGGAGGTTTATAGTGCAATTCTACTAGAGGCATCCCTTTTAGCCACCCATCTACTAGTTTTTACTTGGCATTATCCCCCACTTTAGATTATGGTGGGTTTTCAAAGCTCTGCTCGGTTAAAAGATTTTTCTGCTTTTCTTTACTTGCATAGTCTCTACTGGAAATACTTTCTCTAGATTTATTTTTCATACTTTCAATGGTTTAATAAATGTAGAATAACATTCTCTAACTGGTATTTGACCTCCCTGCATGTCAAATGTCCCCTTTTTAGAAACTAACACACATCTGACTACTTAGTGTAAAGTGGAGGGTATTGCTTCCATGCAATAGATCCAATGCCACCCCAAGATGGCATTATACACTGATGGCGCATCCACCAACAAAAAGGCAATGTTTACAGTTTTATTCACCATTCATATGAACACACAAACATATTCTCACAATTTCAATTTATTATTCATCAATTATAGTCCACTTAACTTAGTCAATAGCAAGATAAACTTATCCACATCATCCTAATGCACTTAATGTTATGATATCATATGATAAGTATAAAACATTTACTTGGAATAAATTAAATGAGCATGACTTATAATCAATAAAGTAAGAATTGCTACCAAAATAATTAAATTATCTTCTATTATCATTTTCTTCTTAGTTCATGATCAAGTGACTTCCCTCATAAGTTTTTATCAAGGAACTCTCTACCATTCCTTGAATACTGTAATTCAAGCTGTGCTATTTGGTACCCAAACATTCTTGGTTCTTTGAGTGTTAGATTTGGTTCCCTTTGGAACCCAAACACATTTAACTCCATATATACATTTTTCTTAACAGGACATCCATAACTCATATGACCATTTTTATTACAACATGATTATAGACAATTAAGAAGATGAAATCAAATACTATACAATCATCAAAATCAAATAAATCCATCATAGTAAGTTGACATGCCATCATAATATATCCATCCATCATGATAATTCATTTAATATTATACATAATGATAATTCAATCATACGAACACACAAACATATTCTCACAATTTCAAGCTATTATTCATCAATCATAGTCCACTTAACTTAGTCAATAGCAAGATAAACTTATCCACATCATCCTAATGCACTTAATATTATGATATCATATGATAAGTATGAAACATTTACTTGAAATAAATTAAATGAGCATGACTTGTAATCAATAAAGTAAGAATTGCCACCAAAATAATTAAATTATCTTGTATTATCATTTTCTTCTTAGTTCATGATCAAGTGACTTCCCTTATAAGTTTTTATCAAGGACCTCTCTACCATTCCTTGAATACTGTAATTCAAGCTGTGCACTTTGGTACCCAAACATTCTTGGGTCTTTGAGTGTTAGATTTTGTTCCCTTTGGAACCGAAACACATTTAACTCCATAATATACATTTTTCTTAACAGGACATCTATAACTCATATGACCATTTTTATTACAATAATAATAAACAATTTGATCATTAACTGAAGTGCTCTTTACAAAGTACTTCTTATAAAATTTATGTTTAAATTTTGGTTTATAGTCAACGCCTCCTTTGTCAAATGTACATTTTTATTAACCAAGCAAATTATCCAACATCTTTTATCTATTTGTAAACTTTAAGACAACATTATTAAGTTCTATATCCTTTATCTTGAGCATTTCATTTATTTTTTTCAAATCATTTAAATACGATTCTAAATACTCATGTGAAGTGCTAGGTTTCTCATTTGATAATGCAATTTTATTACGCAATGTTTTCTTCTAAGCATGTAATCTTTGCATTTAGAAATTCATTTTCATTTAAAATCTCTACTATTTTCTTTTTAAGACATGTATACTTTTTACTAATTTTCATCCACTCACCATATAATTCTTTAAAAGCATCATATAATTCATCATAAGTAAAAAGATCAATTACCTCATCAAGTTCGTCAAATGATTTACTTCTTATTGTTATAAGTGCCAAGTTTGATATCTTACAAACTTGCTCTTTATCTTTGAAATCACTTTCAACTATAGAAGATTTGAATGCAAAGTTCTTTTATTTTTCATCTTCATCAAATCTTTCATTAGCTATATCTTCTTTATATCAGACAAGTGAACCAATAAGATCATCAAGAGATAAATTATTAAAATATTTTACTTTTTCGATGACTATTCTCTTTAGTCTCCACTCTTTTGGTGAGGTACTAATAATCTTCTTTGTTTTTTTGCTAATTGTTAAAGCCTTTCCTAGTATTTCAAATGAATTTACAATATCAATGAATCTATGTAACATATGAATTTATTTTATTTATTTATGTAAATAATTAAATTAAAAGGGGTTTATGTGATAAATCAAGAGGGGTCTATGTAATAATCATGAGGGGTGTATTTGATATTTTGTAGGTATTTAAAAAGAGGGAAACAGGGTAAATTTCGTATTGAAACCAAGAGAGAGAGAGAAGAGAAAACCCGTTGACCCGACCCGACCCTAACCCGTGACCTGACCCGCTGGTTTCTTACATTTTCAGCCACCTCACCGACCGAGCAAGGTGTCAAACGGAAGCTTGTGAACTGGCTATCCACCCCCACCTGTCCTTGCTGCCGAAAAATACGTGGAACGCCGTCGGTGAAACTCAAAACTTCTACGGGCTTGCGTAGACGATCGCCGCCAATTCTGGCTTTCTTTGGCCGTGCCACCGGCTGGAAAAGGTTCCCCACCTCACCATCATCCATTCCCGAGCAGTCACTGGCACCAAGGAGGCTGATTTGCCACCGATCGATCACCTCTAAATGTTGTGACTTCACGGTCTCGATCCGACGCCACCGCCGATTTGCACCGTTGAACTCACCTCGATGAGAAGTGTCTAGCCCGAGCTTCCCCACCGCCGTTGGGTGAATTCTGATCAATGTTGACCGTAGGTGCATTTTGGTAATTTCGCGTATTGAGAGTTATAATGTTAGAACGAATATTTATTTTAATCGTTATTTTTGTGACATTAGTTTGAATTATAATATAGGAAGTAATTATATCATTTCTATAAAATATATGGATCTGCGGATAAGAATCTACCTACGGACTTGGGTGATAGCCGAGTCTGAGTTTGTCACTATGAGTAGAATATATTAAAACTATTTGATTTCTATATAGTAAAGCGTGTTCGTAAAATGAATATTTAAAGTGTTTTCATTAACTGGTTCTCCGAAATAAATGCTTATTCCGTATAAATATTTTGTTAAGTTATATTTATTCATTTATGCTCAGTTTCAATTTTAAATTGGTAAAAGAGATGATTGATTTTCGAGTATAAATTAAAGTGTATTTGTATGGATTTCAAGCATAATTTAAAGTTTATATATGTTGATTTTGAGCATGATTTAAAGAGTATATGATTTGATCTTAAGCATGATTTAAACGTGTATATATGTTGATTTTGAGCATGATTTAAAGAGTGTATGATTGAATCTTGAGCATGATTTAAAGTGTATATATAGTGATTTCAATCATGATTTTAAGTTTTAAGCAAATACCCATTCCCTCCATATATGATGAGATGAGATAGTAGGCCTTTGGGGCCCATATGAACACACATATAGGCTTTGGGCTATGTGTTTGGCCGCTTTCGTCCTTTGGGGGCATATGCATGCAGACAAATATTGAGATATAAGACCTGGTGGTCTGAACATGATGTCGCCAGATAGCACATCATAGCACGTCCGTTGAGATCCAGGTATGAGTTATGCTAATAAGCATGAGATGACACATCCTTTCGTCTATCCGTGTAGCTTCGGGCATGATGGTACTCAGATGGTACATTATTGACGTCCGTTGAGGTCCTGATATGACTAGATTATCCCCTGGGTATTTGTTTAAGGATATTTGTATTACTTAGTATTTGATATTTTAGCATGAGATGATATTTCAATATGTGATGGTTTTCTTGATTTTGTGACAGTATCAATTATGTTTAAGTTCAGAAAATGATTGAATTGAAAAGAATTTTTACATTAAAATAATTATTTGAGAAAAGTAATTATACAAGTGATGTACTTATTTTTGTAAGTATTTTATGTTTTAAAAACTATTATCCACTCACTGAGCTCACTGAGTTTTATACTCACTCCATTTTATTATAATTTTTCCCTCTCAGGAGTTTACAAGTACAACAGTTAACCCAGCAGCTATATATTTTTGAGTCATTTTGGCCACATGAGGTTGTTTGAGGACAATAGAATAATTATTTTTCTTTTGGTTAATCTATGATCATCCTATTTTGGAATTATACTAGGGATGTGATATAAGAACTATGAAATGTGTGTATTGTTAGATATGTTACTGGGTGAGATTGGGTTGATGTAGTTTGATGTATAATAAATGATTTGGGAGTAATTGTGTTGTAATTGCAGGTTTGAAAATTTTATATGTTTAGGGGAGGTTCTACCGAAATATGATTTGAATTCTCATTAATATGATTTTTTTTTTTTAATGTTTGAGTTCAGTTTCTTAAGATAGGTTGCTTATGAAAATGGGGTGGGTCGTCTCAATCTAGTATACATATCATGGACACTCTCATATGACTCTATTTTAAACAACTCATATTGCCTAATGAATCTACTAATTTTACACTCCATGACTTAATTTTTTCCCTCATATACAACCTCAAGTTTTCTCTAAATTTAGTGTGCATTTGTATAATCTGAAACACTTTGGGCAATCATTTGTAATCAAACACATTATGTGAGAGAAATCATGTTATAAACCATATTGTAAAATCAAGTTGAGTAGTTATAAGTGTTGGGATACACTTGGGTTAAGTAATGATAAATATATGTTGTTGTAAAGGTCCATTGACACATTGGAAGTTAAATGTAAGTATTTTTGAAGCCTTGGAGGCACACTTAGTGAAATCCTCAAGCCCAGTGAGCTTAGAGGCATGAACGTAGGCACAATTGGTTGAACTACATAAAAACTCTTTTGTTTATGCTCTTTATCCCCCATATCTTTATTTATTTAATATTTGAATTTATATTTATCATTGCTTGGGGAATTATCTTGAATTGAGTTACTTTATAATTTGCATAATCTTTAAAAATCTCAATTCAACCTTCCCTTTTGGGTTACTTAATTAATATTTCTCCTTCAATTTCTGATAGCTAATATGTTCGAATCGAGCATTCTATAAATCTACAGTCCTATTCCTTTAATTTTTTTTGCATAAGAGGACTCTGCTAACCATATATAAATTGACTCTAATCTTTGCCCTTCTATGATAGGTGTCCCCAAGTTCTTTAGAATTTGATACACCTTGATATCTTGAGAACCGAACAAAACATAATAGCCTGAAGATGTTAGCTATGATACTGATGGTTGTACATATATTGAAATACTACCTTTTGATGACTATATCAGGGTGTTAAAATTATGTTGCTAACTTGAGTTATAGGCAGTCGAGAGTTATTTACTATTATTAGTACATGACCTCCTTTGAACTCGGTCATATTTTAAATCTTTTCTCTGTCACCAATCATGTAATTTGAGCACTCTGACCAACGATCCAATCACTCTCATAATTAATTCAGCCAGGTATTACAACTGCAAGGGCCAGCTCCCCTTTCTTGATGGTAATTAATACTTACACTTTCTAATCATTATCACTATCTTTATTTTGATTAGAAGTAGTAGCATAATTCTCCTCAAACTTTATCATAGACCAGCAATCTTTCGCCATATTGCCCTTTTTTCTATAGTTATAGCAATTCTCTTTGAACTTCTTCATTGACCTATATTAGCCACTATTGTCACAATACTTTTGTGCTTCCTTTGTTTGTGAGCAACCTCCTAGTTGGTGACCTCTTGACTTATCAATATCTTTTTTAGATCTTCTACTACTATGTCGTCTGAATCGATGTCTCTTCTTATTGGTGAAGAGTTCTTGCTCGTCATTCTTTACTGAGGCCTCACTTATTTATTTGTCAATCGCTTCTTGATTGGGAAGTAATTTTTTGAATTCCTCAATAGTTGGTTGGGTTGGCCAAAGTTGAACAATTGCAACAAAGTTTCTAAACTCGAGCCTCAAACCATGAACAATAATTCTCTTTATTATGGATATAGAAATTGTAGCAATAGGATCTAACGTAGAAATTCCACAATTTAGAGACTTTATCTTGTTGAAGTATTCATAAATTGTCATTTTTCTTATGAAATTGTCAGTAGCTCATTCTTTAGGAGTTGTAGTCGTCTGCTATTCTTTGAAAAAATTATAGTAAAAGTTTTCCTAGCTTTTTTGGCAATTTTACTTTTTTTTTTTTATGTATTGCAACACCTCTTCTTTAATTATATTCTTGATGGTAAACATGGCCTTCCCAGCTTTTAATGTTTCATTTCTTTAAAGTAACATCCTTAGTTGGTAGTTTCACATTGTTACCACAAACAATCTCCCAAAGGTCTTAGCCTTGTAAATAGGACTTCGTTGTAAAATTACTTAACAATCATCTAATAGATAAATGCTACATTAGTTAAGACTCAAGTCGAGACTTAAATGGTTTGAGTCTTAAATGTTAGGATGTCTAACATAACTTTTTTTAAATGCTTCAATTAGGAATGGGGCTTAAATATAGTAATTGTGCTAGCCGCCTCTTTTAATTCATAAGCTTATAAGGATTTGAATTAATTAATTAATGAAAAAGCAAGATCCTCTTCTAAAGTTATGCACATGCTTGCCAAGGCCTTAGTCCAAAATATTTTGCTTCCCATTTGATTTTCAATACATTCCATTAATCTTTGAGTATTTCCTCTTTAAGCTTTGTTTACTTATTATTCCTAAAATATGTCTATAATAACAAAATAATATAAATTAATATAAAAACTAACAATAAAATATAGGTTAACATAAAATTGAGGAAGCATGAAAATAATTTATACAAATTATGAGCATATCACTTGTGTCAATTTCTACTAGCTGTCTTACTCATCGGCTTTGAGTAGCATCTGGAGCAACATGTTGTTCTAGTTTTTGAGCCTACAGCACTACTAGAAAAACAGGCCTTTATGACTATTATTACTCGTCATCTGTGCTTTAACATGACGGTTGAACGACCGTCATTAATTTTGGTGTCAAGAAAATACCATGACTGCCTTTATATGTCATGTTATGCATAATATATTATCCATCATAATTTTGTCATTGTTACTTTGATGAAAAATTTTTATGCATGACTAATATCTATTGTAAACATTTCCCATTTATGACTGTTGTTTGTATATAAACATAACATACTTAATTGGAATAATAAAATTGTTTAATTATTTTAATCATTTTAATCACATATTAATTCATTAAAATTATTTCAAAATTATTTCTATGAATATTATTTTTTATTATCAAATTATTAATTTTTTTATATTTAATTAAATTTTACTTTCAAATATTTTTCATTAGTATTATTATTAAACGTATAATAATAATAATAATAATAATAATAATAATGAAATTTAAAAATAAACTCATAAAAACAATACATCATTTTATTCTTTTAAACCAAATCAAACTCATAGTGACCATAACAAATTGGAAGTACATCAAGTTAACCCAATAACTAACAAAAACCAAGCAAATTCAAAAACTCCATCCAACTAGTAGCTCCTAAATGGAGAACACAATTAAACCAAGCCCAACAATTCTTCATTCAATTGCTAAACCAAGTCCTAAAGTCGCTTAAAGTATAGAGGCCCTTTGTATATCTTCCCACAATTGGGTAATGTTGATTTTACTTGATTCTAGCTTGATGTACACATGCCTATGAAAAGAAATTAAAACAAAATGAAAACCCATAATTATATAGATATATAAATGTTTGTTCGAATTGAAAGAGAAAAGTAGCTAGCTGCAAAGGAGAACTTTTCAGACTCCATTATAGTGTGCCTAACAGGACTACAATAAAAACTCTTCAACAAATATCAGCAACAACAAATAAAAAATCAACGAGGAGATTCCAACATTTCACAGGAACACTATAAAGCATAACATTACACTTTTACAATGAGATACATGTGACTATAGGCAAAAAAAGAAAAGTTAAAAAAAAGGTAAACAAAAAGTTTTACAAATTAGATATTTTCTTCTTTAGAAAATCAAGACTGCAGAGAATCCTGCAGATATGTTGACCAAGGTGGTGACAACGATCAAGTTTGAGCATTGTCTAAACTTGATCAATATTCTGAAATTTTAAAACAGTGAGAAAGGTAGAGATTGGAGGATCATTTTATATACAAGGAAGTTCAGTAATATTTTGAACTACGGTTGGCTTAATCACAAATTTTGGGTACGTAGGCAGTCACAAAGATGCAGCCACTTTGGGAATGATGGTTCGTTGGTAGTCGGCTTAGATTTGGATAAATCTTCACCGAGGTGGAGAATTGTTGAAAAATTCAAATCAAAGCACATGTTCAAAGTCTGGCCAAAATTGTTCAAAGTTTGGCTAAAAATTAGGTAATCACCAAATAAACTTTGACAATTTTAAAGGTTCGGTGAAATAGTGCTACCATGCATTCCTATAAATAGTTATTGTTCTTCATTTGTTAGGCATCCCATAATTGAGAGCAATTGCAAGTGAAGCAATTGAGAGAGTTGAGAGAGCTTTCACTTGAGTGCTAGGAGAATTCATTTGGGTGCATTGGGGTATTGGGTTTTTATGAGTTTTTCCCAATTTGTAAATTCTCATTTGTTAGTAAAATTATCTTCCAGTCTTTGCCCGTGGATGTAGGCTTTAAGCCGAACCACGTAAATTATTGTGTCAATTTTCTTTGAAAATGTTTACACCACATTTAAGTTTCTCTAGAAGTCATAGTTACCATCAATTGGTAATCTGCTCAACCAACGCTTTCGCACAACAATTGGTATCAGAGCCGAAGGTTCGTACTTGGGGTATACAGTACTATTCATAGATACGGTACTAGATACCACCATTTGTACTTGGAGAACAGTCTATTGTAAGAAGTGTGTATTTTTGCATGTCTAGGAAAGTTCTGTCAACAAGACGATAAGAGTCTAAGGAGTCCGGGTTTTAAGTGGGACCATTGTTACCCCTCCATTCTCCTGGGAACTTTCCTGGTGCATTTATTCACGCGAAATAAACATCATAGAGACTGTTTTTCAATTTTAAATAGTTATTGAAGGCACTGATTGTTTGAGGTTGAGAAGGATGGCAGAAGCGTCGTCGTCTTCATTAGCAAGGACTACTGTGACTAATGCAAAGTTTGAAGTGGAGAAATTCGATGGTATAAATAATTTTGGTATGTGGCAATGTGAGGTGTTGGATGTCTTATGTCGCAAGAAGTCGGATCTCGCTCTGAAGAAAAGCCCGAAAAGATGAATGACAAGGGTGGACAAAAATCAATAGACAGGCATGTGGTACTTATTCGCCTATATCTGACTAAAGATCAGAAGTACGCTGTCATGAGGGAGACATCAACAAAGAAATTGTGGAAGACACTGGAAGAAAAATATATGAAGAAAAGCCTTGAAAACAGGCTTTATATGAAAAAGAAATTCTATCGATTCACGTATGCACCTGGTATGTCAATGAACGACCATGTGAACTTATTAAATAAAATATTATCGGATTTGCTAAATTTGGATGAGAAATTTGAAGATGAAGATAAGGCATTGTTGCTGTTGAATTCACTTCCTGATGAATATGACCATCTCACTACCACGTTGCTTCATGGGAAGGACCATGTCACATTTGATGTTGTATGTAGTGCATTGTATAATGCTGAGACCAGAAAGAAAGATAAAAAGGATCACAAAGATACAGTTGCAGAAGTATTGGCAGCAAGAGGTTGTTCACAAAGCCGCAAACCTGGAAAAAGGAGAAAGTCTAAAGGTAGGTCTGCCAAAGATGAATATGCTTTTTATCGCAAGAAAAGGCATTGGAAAAGAATTGTCATAAGTTACAAAAGGGCAAGGCTATTTCTGATGCATGTGTAGCTGAGCATAATGAGGAGTCAGAATTTAGTCTGGTTGGCTTGACGTTGACATGTCAATCAGATGAGTGGATTTTGGATTCGGGTTGTACTTATCATATATGTCCTAATAAGGGCTGGTTTTCTAGCTTCAAGGAGCTAGATGGTGGAGTTGTTTTTATGGGCAATGACAATGCTTGTAAAACCATGGGAATAGGTTCAATCCAATTGAAGAATCATGATGGCTCAATCCAAGTCTTGACAGAAGTTCACTATGTACTAAGTTTAAAGAAAAATCTCATCTCATTAGAAGTCTTAGAATCCAAAGGGCTTACAATCACTATGAGAGACGGATTCTTGAAGGTAGTAGCTAGTGCACTGACGATGATGAAAGGCACAAGAAGAAATAACTTGTACTATTTCCAAGGGAGTACAATTATTGGATCAGCATCAAAAGTTTTGAGAAATGATGCAGATTCAGAGGTAACCAAGTTGTGGCATATGCGTTTGGGACATGCCGGTGAAAAAGCTTTGCAAACTTTGGTTAAGCAAGGCTTATTGAAAGGTGTAAATTCTTATAAATTGGAATTTTGCGAACATTGTGTTCTGGGCAAGCAAACAAGAGTAAAGTTTGGTTCAGCAATTCATGATACAAAAGGGATTCTGGACTATGTTCACAGTGATGTGTGGGGACCTACCAGAGTAGCTTCTTTAGAAGGTATGCACTATTTTGTTACTTTTGTTGATGATTATTCAATAAAAGTATGGGTGTATTTAATGAAGAACAAAAATGAAATGTTGAGTATATTTCTGAAATGGAAGAAGATGGTCAAGACTCAGACTGGTGGAAAGGTTAAAAGACTTCGCTTAGATAATGGTGGTAAGTACAAGAATGATCCATTTTTACAAGTATGCCGAGATGAGGGCATTGTGCGACACTTTACTATTCGTAGTACACCACAACAGAATGGGGTGGTAGAACGCATGAACCGAACTATACTCGGAGAAAGTTCGGTGCATGTTGTCCAATCGTCGGATCGGGCAAGGAATTTTAAGTCGAGGTCATAGTATATGCGTGCTATTTGATTAATCATTTGCCATCACCGCAATCGAGGGCAAAACACCCATGGAAATGTGGATCGGTCAACTCGCTATCGATTATGATACTTTACATGTCTTTGATTCCACTGCTTATTATCATGTAAAAGAATCTAAGTTAGACCCAAGAGCGAAGAAAACATTGTTCATGGGTATAACTGGTGGAGTAAAAAGATACCGTTTATGGTGTCTAGATATGAAGAATATCATTTTCAGCAGGGATGTGACTTTTGATGAATTAGTCATGTTAAAACAAAAGGATTCACAAAAGGATGACAACACCAATGAGTACTCGCAGACAGTGGAGCTTGAAAAAGTTAAAGATGATCCAACTAGTGTTGAAGAGGTAGATGATTCTCAATCGACCGAAGATGAAGAAGAGGTTCTGAGTCAGGAACATTTAGAGCAACAAAATTCAATTGCATATAGAAGGCCACGAAGAGAGATTCGTAGACCTGCTCGCTTTGTTGATATGGTGGCCTATGCGCTTTCAATTGTAGACGGTGATGTTCCTTCCACTTACAGAAAAGTAGTAAGTAGATCTGAAAATGTACAGTGGAAGCAAGCAATGGATGAAGAAATGCAGTCTCTTAAGACAAAAAGGCAATTGGGTGCAAATGGGTATATGCAAAAAAGGACGGATTTCCTCGTAAGGATAAATTGGTAGTGAAAGGTTACGCTCAGAAAGAAGGAATAGACTACAATGAGGTATTTTCTCCAGTTGTGAAACATTCATCTATTCGGATTTTGCTAGCCATTGTTGCGCAATATGATCTTGAGCTAGTTCAACTTGATGTCAAAACTGCGTTCTTACACTGTGATTTGGAAGAAGAAATCTACGTGACTTAGCCAAATGGATTTAGAGTTGCTGGAAAAGAAAATTGGGTTTGCAAACTGACAAAGTCGCTTTATGGATTGAAACAATCTCCGAGGCAGTGGTACAAGCAATTTGGATACGTTGATTCTAATTATGCCGGTGTGATTGGGTATGTTGATTCTGATTATGCCGGTGATATAGACAAACGACGGTCAACCACCGGATATGTATTTACTCTTGCTAGAGGGCCAATTAGTTGGAAGTCTACACTACAGTCTATAGTTGCACTGTCAACCACAGAGGCCGAGTATATGACAATTACGGAGGCTATTAAAGAGGCTGTTTGGTTAGAAGGCTTGCTTGGAAACTTGGGATTGATCCAGGAGCATGTCAACTTGTATTGTGACAGTCAAAGTGTTATTCACTTAGCAAAGAATCAAGATTATCATGTGTTTACGAAGCATATCGATGTACGATTTCATTTTGTGCGGGAAATTATTGATGAGGGGAAGATTCTTCTTCAGAAAATCAAGACTGCAGAGAATCCTGCAGATATGTTAACCAAGGTGGTGACAACGATCAAGTTTGAGCATTGTCTAAACTTGATCAATATTCTGAAATTTTAAAACAGTGAGAAAAGTAGAGATTGGAGGATCATTTTAAATACAAGGAAGTTCAGTAATATTTTGAACTACGGTTGGCTTAATCACAAATTTTGGTACATAGGTAGTCACAAAGATGCAGTTACTTTAGGAATAATGGTTCGTTGGTAGTCGGCTCAGATTTTGATAAATCTTCACCGAGGTGGAGAATTTTTGAAAAGTTCAAATCAAAGCACATGTTCAAAGTTTGGCCAAAATTGTTCAAAGCCAAATTGTTCAAAGTTTGGCTAAAAGTTAGGTAATCACCAAACAAACTTTGACAATTTTAAAGGTTTAGTGAAATAGTACTACCATGCATTCCTATAAATAGTTATTGTTCTTCATTTGTTAGGCATCCCACAATTGAGAGCAATTGCAAGTGAAGCAATTGAGAGTTGAGAGAGCTTTCACTTGAGTGCTAGGAGAATTCATTTGGGTGTATTGGGGTATTGGGTTTTTATGAGTTTTTCCCAATTTGTAAATTCTCATTTGTTAGTAAAATTATCTTCCAGTCTTTGCCCGTGGATGTAGGCTATACGCCGAACCAAGTAAATTATTGTGTCAATTTTCTTTGAAATTGTTTACACCACATTTAAGTTTCTTTAGAAGTCACAGCTACCATCAATTGGTAATCTGCTAAACCTGCGCTTCCGCACAACATATTTCACTTGATAGGAAACAAGAAACCAATTATATATAAATAGTTGACTATCAATTTTTTCCTCTCAATTTAAGAACAGAGGAGACCAAAACGGTCAAAATGATCTCGGCGCCAAGATTTCATACACTTTATGGATGAAACCCCATCAGAGCTAGTTCTCATCATAGCTAAGACTAAGGTAAAGCCTCTTCCCGTCTCCGCCTTCAAAATCTACCCGGAATATTTTGTCATCTTTGCTTCTCGCGCTCTCATAGCCCAACATATTTCAAGTGAATTTGATTTTTTAATTTATATAAAGAAAATAATGAATAGGAAATGGCAGCGCCTAAGTGATGGCCATTGAGTTAGGAACTGGTACTTGTTGAGCGACCGGTAGCTTGCAATGATTGTTGACTGACGGCTGTCGAGTTTGTCAGCCTGGAGTTTCCATCAGTTGTGTTGCTCTAAGGGCTTCAGGTTTTGTCAATTAAGAAAGTTTGTGAGGCTTACGCTGATTTGTAATGTAGAATGTGAGTGATTACAGAGAGGCTTGGAGTTAGGGTTCAATTCATTCACAACTGTAGAAAAGAGAAGGAGTAGTGGTTGAGAGTGAGGGAGCAGAGTTAAAGTTCAATTGGTTCATCACTTCTAGAAATTTGCTAAGTGTTGATATGTTAGCTTAATATATTTATAAGTTACAACAACTAAACAACACCATTTTTATTATTTTTAATTTTTAAAAATAATTTATATATTAATAATGCAATTTGTAATTAAACTAATCAGACAATTTAAAAATATCAATAAATGTCACTATTTTATGTGTTATTAGTAATTCAAAATAAATGATATTAATAAAATAAAATGTCGAACGCTGTCGTTTAAGAGTGGTATTTTTACAATTAAATTTATTTAAAAAATAAAAAAGTTACATGATATGTAGCTATCATCATTTCGTGTCATATTTGTATTGGTCATGAATCTATCATCAAAGTATCATGCTTTCATGATATTTTCATGACACAACGATATATGTCATAAAACTTATGTTTTTAAAACACAATTTTTTTAGTAGTGCAGGCTTTCAATGCATAGTTTTTTCTCTGAGTCTCTTCAATTTGTCAAGGTATCTATTAAAGCAATTACATGTAACTTGGCATAGGATGGGTCTGAAATTCCATCTTTCATCACTTCACGAACATAAAAATTCAAATCCATACATAAGTCATTTGAGCTTTGAAAGAAGTTCATGTGATGTGTAAATTACAATCAATTACCATAATTTGACCGTGTAACGAAATTTTGAAAGTAACTCGTATGATTTTGCAAATTACAATCCGAAATCGACATAAGTTGTATCTGCAGTGATCTTTTAATCCAAGATCAAAATTAGCTATTTTCATTCTATTAGCTAATAATGCTTGTTGGACATGTGGTGTGATGTAATTTTTTTTTTTGCACTTACAATGATATTTTTACTAATTTCATAATCTTATTCCTATCCAACTATATGTACTTTAATTTATATCTATTCCAAAATTCAAAAATATCAAAACACACTAATCCTCAAATTTAATTTATAGAGAAACTATATAATTTCATCAAAATCACAATTTATCATAACATAATGTATATTTCCCATTTACTGTCTTTCAAACTTATCTTTTCTTAAACCGAAAAAAAATCTTGATAAATAAGCTAAAAAAAAACCTAATAATATTATTCATGTGTTTTTAACAATACCACTCACCTCAAATATATAGTTTTCCTCTCGTTATTCTTTTCACCCCTTTTCAAACCCTAAAATGCCAAATCCAAGTTCAAAAATAATTATTGTTATTTCTTTTCAATCTCTCTCTTCTCTCACTCCCTACTCCTCCTCCGTCCACCACTCTCGCTCCCTCTCCCTCTCCTTCTCTCCCTTCCCTTTCTCTCTCTCTCTCTCTCAACCCCACTTACTTTACTCTCACTCTCTTCAATATATTTTAGTTGCACAAGTATGGATTTTTTTTTAATTACAAATCCAACGCTTGCACAAACTTAAAAACATTAATCTTTTTCCTTTTCCTTATTATTATTATTTTTAAAAATCTAGCATTTTAAAATTTCGTATAAAAAGTTTGAAATGCATAATAAAGATATCCTGTTGTAAAAAAATAAGAGGAAAAATTACTAGAAATTAAAAGATTTACAAATGAAAAGAGTGTTTATTTCGGAAAAAAATGATAATTTTAAAACTAGGTGGAGTATAATTGATAACGCTTATGAGAATTTTGAAGGGATGCCAATGGTCCAAATCAAAATTCAATTGGATATTTTGTCAACAAAATTAGGGCTTGTTACGATTGAAATACTATAGGCAGTTTATTTCATAGATTTTGTCAAAAATAATGTTTGATAATTTTTAAAAAGTTGTTTATTTCATATGTTTCTCAATTTGACAATAGCTTTAAAAAGTAGGTAGGGGTTACTTTTTATTAGTAGTTTATTAAAGAAGTCATCATACCTTTTTAAAGTTTATGCTACAACCTTAATATTTTAACTAAATAACAATTATATTATAATTTTCCACAAAACTTAATATGCAAATAAAAGACAATTTCAACTTACATCTATTTTGGCCATCATAAAATAAAATAGCACTTTCGTTATAAAATTTATCAAACGCATGCTTTCAAACTCATAGCAATCATGAAAACATAATTTACTAAATATCAAACTACTTTTTTAATCAACAGCTTGTTTCATCTGTACAATAGAAATAACTTATTTTATCAACCACAACAATGCCAAACTAACCCTAAATATTGAGTGGTGATACTTAATCCTCTCATTTTATTTCACTAATCCCCATAATTAGTTTTATCATAAAAACATAATTTACTAAATATCAAACTACTTTTTTAATCAATGACTTGTTTCATCCAGTATAGCGTAAATAACTTATTTTATCAGCCACAACAATGCCAAACTAACCCTAAATATTGAGTGGTGATACTTAATCCTCTCATTTTAATTCACTAATCCCCATAATTAGTTTTATTATAATTTTAATTTTATTCCCGTACAATATTAATATTAACGATCATATATTTTCTATATCTTTGTAAATATAGAAAGCATAGAACAGAGATTCTTTCTTTTTTTAGTTTTGATACTCCTTGTTGCGTAAGGATTGTATTTGCATAACTAGCACTACTAATGCCAACTCCTAATAATATACAGAATTTGGTAAGTTTTCTTTTATCAAAAGTGAGTCTAATTTCACATGATATCTATGGCAGATAGTCAATCATCAAGGAAAGTTGAAAACCTTAATAAGTAGGATGATGATGTTTTTCTGGTACATCCATCAGATAGTTCAATTATTGTATTGGTCTCAGATTTACTGACTGGTGATAACTATTATGATGGTGATGGTAATGTAAAACTATTAATCATAATTGGATCTTTCGATGAAATTTCTTAAGCGGTTGCATAATAGATATGCAGGAAACAAGAAGTCAAATTTTGTTGACTGGATCCTTTTCTTAATGCAAACAAGATTTACTCACTTAAAAGGTAAGAAGAAAAACAACAAGACCTACATGTATTATAGGGACTTCCAAAAGTAGCAGCTATTGCCACACAAAATCGACACAGGCTACCAGAAATTGGTTTTGCAAATTCCATACTACTATTCAGAAGCGAGTTTCTGTTATTCCAAAATAGATTGCTCTTTATTCATGAAAATTAGTGGAGTTTCTTTCCCTTTATGCATTGGTCTATGTAGATAATATTATTATGGATGGGAATGATTTAACAGAAGTTAGCAATGTTAAAACTTACCTTGCACATAAATTCTACATCAAAGCTTTGGGAAATCTAAAATATTTTTTACTATTGAAGTAGCACAGTCATCTCATAGTATAATCTTATCTCAAAGAAAATATACATTGAACATTTTGAAATATGCTGGACTACTTGATGCCTATACTTCACTTTTTTATATGGAATAACAATTGCGTCTTTCACGTACAGGTGGGGATCCTTTACCCAATCCTTCTAGTTACCAACGTTTTGTTGGGAGGTTGATCTATACAATTGTTACATGACTTTAATAGATTTTCATGTGCATGTGTTAAGGGGTTCAATGCATGAACCATGCACAGTGCATATAAATGTGGCTTTAGTGCCTCAGTATTGAAAAGGATTTTTAAGAAAATGTATCTTGTTTTCTTCCACTAGTGATTTGGCATCCATGAATATTGTGATGCTAACTAGGGTAATTGTCCTATTACTCTTCGATCAGTTACTAGATATTGTACTTTTCTTGGGAGCAATCATATTTCTTGGAAAACAAGAAGCATAATGTTGTTTCTCATTCTATGGCTGAAGCTGAGTATCGTTTCATGGCGGACCTCAAATATGAGTTAAAATGGCTTAAGGTTTTGTTCACTAATTTTGTGTTATCTCATACTGCTCCTATGCACGTTTATTATGATAATCAGCCGACGTTTTTCATTGCTGAGAATCCATTTTTGTCACGAGTGTACAAAGTAAATTGAGTTTGATTGTCACTTTGTGTGGGAATGTGTGCATCTAATATTACATTTATTTCTCACATATTATGAACCAGCATAAATCATTTGGGGAATAAGCGCAGTGCACCTCTCTCCCTCTTTTCCCTCCCGATTTTACTGTTCATATACACAGTACACTCAGTATATTTGAACAAAAGGTCATTAAATAATGCATGGGTGATGTTTAAAAAGTAAAAATATAATTTTTTCATAATTTTTGGTGGCCAAAATCGGGTTGTTCAAGCAAATGTTACTGTATATACTGTAGTTTCATTGCGAGGAAGAAGATGAAGTGCAGTGAAATTATCATTTCGATCCCTAAAGGTTATAAATATACATTATGGCCTAAATATTTTCTATATATTTCGAATTGGTCCTTGGCCAAAAGTCAACATGAGATAATATCATTTAGTTCTCTAATATTTTGTATAACTCTTGTCCGCCCACAAAACTTATCATCCAGATCCTTAGTATATTATGAAATTATGTTATGGCCTAAATGTTCTCTAAATATTATTTTGGCTCCTTATGGTTTGCGAAATTGTAATAGAGACTAGAAAGTTATTTAATTTTATTTACAGCTCAGGCCAAATGTTTTGTTATTATAAACAGTGGCAATAATTCTAAAAATTCTTCATTTAAGTTCAAAACTTTCATAATTTTTGGCAATTTTTCAAAATCTCAATTATACAGTAATCCATCTTTTTTGTATATTATGGGCATGGCATTCATACATTTTGTTGAGGCATACAAATATTTTAATTTAATTTAATATTTTGGTAAAACCTTTAATTATGTTTTAAAAAGCTTATTTAGTCTCAATTGTAGTTAATGTATTAAATAATATGCATGGCAAAACTTCAATTTAGAGTGATTGTATATCTACCTATATCGTAGAACCAATCATAATAAATTATTTGGTGTTTTGCAATTAATTGTCCATTTATAATTATTGATTATGATTGTGTAGGGGATTATTGCTGCTATAACCAAGATCTATACGGGTGATGATATTATCCTATCGGCAAATCACTACTTGGTAGGATGCTTGGGTCGGTAAAGAGATTTGTTGGGTATTTTCTACTAAGTAATTTAATTACCATATCGGTAATAGGTTAATGTTGGTGTTATGTTCAATTTGTCTGCTTTATTTTTGAGTTAGAGCACTCTTTTATTGTTAAAGGATATCTAATATATTGTATTGTTAATAGAGAATTGTAAAATGAGGAATCATTATTTATGGCATGATTTTGTTTTCACATGCCTAATAATACTTATTGTTGATTCCTCGGCTCTAGATATTCTTTCTTTTCTCTAAGTTGCCTCTATTAAGACTTTGACTGGGATAAATTATGACGACTGGCATAAATATGTCATATTCTATTTATCTATATTGAATAGAGACTTGGCTTTGAGAATTGATGAGCCATCTAAGCCCACAGATAAGAGCACTACTACTAAAAAGACAGAGTGGATGGCTTGGAAGGAATCCAATAGACGCTGTCTGGACACAATCAAATACACCATTAATAGAATGATCATAGATAGCATCCCTGCATGTGACAAGGCTAAAGATTGTTTGGCAGCAGTGGGAAGAAATTTTAAGAAAGTAAATATGACTGAAAATGGTAACTTTCTGAGATTGCTTGCTAATATCCAGTATAATGGTGTTTCTGGTGTGAGAGAGCACATTCTCAAAATGACAAGTTACCATAAGAAGTTGAAAAACATGGATGTCAGTTTGCCTGATGACTACTTGGTATTCCAAATTCTTAAATCTCTTCCACCATAGTTCGACAATCTGAAAAGTTAATACAACACACAGAGAGACACTTTGAATATCAATGAGTTAACTGCTTATGTAGTTCAAGAAGAGAAATTATTGAAGAAGGGAAAATCCCACACTGCTATGATGGCCACTACTCAAAAGAGTGGGAGTATGAAGAAAAGCTCTTTAAAGGGTGGCAATAAGTTTTTTAAGAAGAAGAAGATTGGAAAAAAAAACTTCACATGGAAAATCTTCTACTACTTCTAGTTCTACTTCTAAAGGCTTTAAGGAAAATGTCATTTCTGTAAGAAATTTGGGCATAAGAAAGCTGAATGCAAAGGATTCAAAACATGGTTAGAAAAAAAAGGTATTCATGTAGCTTTTGTAGGTTTTGAATCTAATCTTGTTAATGTTCCTTGATGGTTGGATACTGGTACGACTATTAATATAATAAATTCCTTATATGAATTCGAAGCAGGAGGGAGCCCAACGAAGGAGAGCTAATTGTACATATGGGCAATGGAGTAAAGGCTAAAGTTGAAAGCATAGGGGTTGTCGGACTACACCTAGCAACAAGCCAATTTTGGATATATTAGATATAGCTTATATTCCTTCTATTAGAAGAAACGTGATATCTGTATCTATTTTAGATAAATGTGGCTATATTTTACATTTTGGTGACAGAAAATTTTACTTATTCCGCAATTCGTAACTAGTTGGTTCCGGTACTCTATATGATGGCTTATATATGATTGATTTATTTTCTTATATTGTTGAATCATCATCAAATGCTCATGTTATAAATGTTGTTGGCTCTAATTGTAAAATGGTTTATGAAAATTCCTCTATGTTGTGGCATAAACAGTTAGGTCACATTTCTAAATAGAGGATGGAAATGCTTATTAAAGATAGTATTCTCCATAATCTAGACTTTTTATTTTGACACTTGTGTTGATTGTATCAAAGCAAATTTACTGTAAAAACCAGAAAAGAGTGAATTCAGAGAAGTCAGAAGGTTCTGGAGTTGATACATACAAACATCTGTGGGCCATTCACTCCTGATGCTATAGGTAATTATAAGTACTTCATTAGATTCATCGATGACTTTTCTTGTTATGGTCATGTTGAGCTTCTTACTGAAAAGGCTGAATCCTTATCTCTTTTTCAAGTCTTTAAGCCTAATGTTGAGCTCCAAAAGGGTAAAATGATTAGATTAGTGAAATCAGATAGAGGTGGTGAGTACTATGGTGATATGATGATACTGGGAGTAATCCTGAACTTTTTGCTAGATTTATTCAGGAATGTAGAATAAAAGCTTAGTACACAATGCATGGGACTCCTGAACAGAATGATATTACAGAATGAAGAAACCGTACCTTTCTTGACATAGTGCGATGCATGTTCAACAACTCCACTTTTCCAGATTTTTTGTAGGCCCAAAGGGTTCTAAGTTTTATTGTACTTCCCATACTACTAGAATCATTCATTCTGATTGTGCCATTTATTTTAAGAATGATCAGAATAGTGGGAGTAATGAACCACACAATCTCACATTAAGAGAACAACTTATGGTTTTACTTGTCCCATCTTATCTGTCTTCTGCAATGGGATTACCATGTATCGATGTTCATTCTCTTGATCCTGAACCTCATTATATTTTAGAGCCGATAGCTGTGGAGGATGATGTCACCGATGTGTGATTGAGAAGATCCGAGAGGGTCAGGAGACCAGCAAATTCTAATGATTATGTGGTTTACTTCCATGAACATGATATTAATGGTGATTTATCATCTGACCCTATTACCTTTCAAGAAGCCATCGGTTGTACATAATCTTTATCTTGGACATATTCCATGTAGGATGAAATGGCAACCATATAACACAATGGGCTTTGGGACTTAGTTGAATTGCTAGATGAACACATGCCAATTGGTTGCAAATGGGTTTTTAAGACCAAGCGAGATGTCAGAGGTCAAGTAGAAGGCCAAAATGGTGGCCAATGGTTTCAGTAAGAGAGAATGTATTGATTACACAGAAACCTACTCTCATGTTTCTACCAAAAACTCATTCCATATTATCATAACATTAGTAGCTCATTTTAATTTAGAATTACATCAGATGGATGTAAAGACAACTTTTCTTAATGGAAGATTGTCAGATGATGTATATGGTACAATCCAGAAAAATAGAATCACATAATTATCCTTTGTATTCTCATAATTATTATTTTATGACAGAAATACCCTTGACCCATCATCATTTATATGACGCCATACCCATCATCATACAAAACCAAAACATTAAATCCTTGACAAAGAAAGCATGGTGTGTAAGCTTACAAGGTCTATTTATGGACTTAAACAGGAGTCTAGACAGTGATGTTTGAAATTCCATGATATTGTCACCTCTTTTAGATTTCAGGAGAATATTGTTCATCAGTGTATATACTTGAAGATCAGTGGGATCATATATATCATTTTGGTGCTTTTTGTGGATTGCTTGCTGTTAGTGACACTGATGTTTTACTTGAGACAAAACAGATGTTGTTATACAATTTTGATATAAAGGATCTCGGTGAGGCCTATTATATATTAGGCATAGAGATTTTTTGTGACAGATCTAGAGGAGTTCTAGGATTGTCTAAAAAGACCTACATTGATCATGTTCTGAAAATATTTAATTTACAGTCTTGTGCTCCTAGAAAAGTACAAATTTCAAAGGGTAACAAATTTTGTAAGTCTCAATGTCCAGATAATGATGTAGGTAAAGTTAGAATGCAAACAGTCCTATATGCATCAGTTGTGGGTAGCTTGATGTATGCTCAAGTTTGCACACACCCTGGCATTGCTTTTGCAGTGGATGTACTTGAAAGATACTTGACCAATCTTGGTTTTAAACACTAGAAAGCTACAAAGAAAGTGCTTAGATATTTACAAACTACCAAAGAACTTGAATTGACATATCAGCAATCTGACTATCTAAATATAGTTGGATATTCTGATGCTGATTTCGCTGGATGTCTGCAAGACAAGAAATCCACATCTAATTATATCTCTATGATGGCAGGAAGAGCTATATTATAGAAAAGAGTCAAGCAAACACTTATAACTTCTTCAATAATAGAGGTAGAATATGTAGCATGTTTTGATGCTACACGTCAAGCTTTATGGATACATAATTTTATCATATAGCAGGATTTTTTGTTGGTCGATCTGAGGCCATTAAAGATATACTGTGAAAATTCTGCAGCTGTTTCTTTTTCTCATAATACAAGGAATTCCTCACACACCAAGCATATTGATGTTAAATATTTATTTATGAGAGAGAAATTATTCTATTTTATCTATCGTTAGAGTATATACCTACAAAACTCATGTTAGCTGATTCACTTACTAAAGCTTTAACTCCAAAAGTGTTTAGGGATCATGTGACTCATATGGGTTTGTTAGAACCCTCTTTTATATGTTGAGTCAATGGGAGTTTTGGTTTGTATTATATGTTACAACTTAAATGAGATTTTGTATTACTCATATTTTGTTATTATGCATGCATATTGTTATATAACACTGATATGCCATATATTGTGTACACATTTGGTTGAATATGGCATTATGTATATCGTGAGAATATAGTAGTCTGAGACATTTGGTTTAGTCTCAATATGGACATTTTGAACTGAACCATTTTGGCTTGACTTCAGTGTGCTTTCTTGAGATATTTGATTTCAGTCTCATTATGGTTATAAGAAAACACAGCTTCCTTAAGACATTTTGGCATTAGTCTCATTATGATAAAATGGAAGCTTGCTTCTTAAGACATGTTGATCTAGTCTCATTATGGTTATATAGAAGCAATGGTCTAGGAGATATTTTGGTTTTGTCTCATTTTGCTAGACATGTGGACCTTCTGGAAATAGGCATGTCGATCACATTTCCATGCTATTTTTATTATTATACTTGTATACTACTAATTAGTCATATGTTTATGGGTGTCTTGTTGTGTAGAGCATCCTATCGGTGCACACATGATTTGATAATTATGATATATTTTGACTTGTTTATGTTTGGGTGATTGCTCACATTTGACCTTTTGCTATAGTTACATATTGATTAATTCAGTTGTTTTCAAAATATTTTATTTTTAAAACTATCATTAGAATGACTTATGCCGTCCAAGTGACAGATTGTTAGATTTATTTCTCACATATTATGACTAGCATAAATCATTTTAATTGTTTTATACTTTACCGAATTAATACGTGACAAATATCAAATATTAAGAAGCAATCTTAACAGACTCATTTATTAAGTGATCAAATATTGTGTTAATTAGTCTGATTTTGTCATACCCTATATAGTAGTATATTATGGACAAGTATAACCTTTAATTGTATTATTATAGCTTATAATGGGATGGGCAATTTTGTACCAACGCATAAGGAGTCTCACACTCAGCCACAGTATTTAAGTAACTTTAGCCCATTAAGAGTTAACTGTTGAAAAATTTTAGGAATAAGCGCAGTGTACTTCTCTCCCTCTTTTCCCTCCTGATTTTACTATTTATATGTACAGTACACTCAAGCAATTTCAATCTTAGGTGAGGGCAGTAGATTTACAGCACTTGGATCTGTTTTCTAGCAATGTATACAAACTCCATAACAAGTTTCAAAACTTGGATTCATAGCTAATCAAAGTAAATTTTTAATTTTTCCTAAAATATGTGTTTAATTAGAAATGAAAGATTAAGGGCATTAAGTTTAAATTTATTTCAACATCTAAATTATTGCTTCCCTTGCACATTAATACCTCTACGGAAATTGTAGATATCTTCACCAAACCACTTTGTCGTGATCTTTTTCTTCATCATGTGCGCAAGTTGTTGATCTTCACGCTCCAACTTGAGAGGATTATTAGCGATCACACCACTACTAGAAAAATGGCCTTTAGTGATACTAAAATAGTGTCACTAATTACTTTTAGTGACACTTATTAATAGTATTAGTGATCTGGGAGTCAGAAAAATACTGACACTTAAATGTGGTGTCGGGGATTACTATTACTATAGTATTACAGATTTTATGACACCATAGTGATAGAAATTACTAATAATTATTACGTGTCAAAAATTCAGTATCACTATAATATTCTCGAACTCAATATTTTTAATATTTTTATATTAAAATCGAACTCACTATAGTATTATAGCCTTAATATTTTTAAAATCTGAAAAAATCAATTCTATACATTAGATTTTAAAAATAATTATAAAAATTATAACAATAGCAAATCCTGAACTCAAACATTTCATCATGTACAGAAGCCCTAGCCTAACAACATCACTCACACTCACACACTCATAGATCATCATGGACCCTCAATCTCAGCCGTTGATCCGATCTCACCACAATGATGATGTTACTAACATAGTAGTAAATAGGCGTTCCATGCGAGATGAGGTTTCTGGAAGAACAACAATGACCTCCCATTCCTTGCACTTTATTCTGTTATCCACCCAACACAAAGCAGCAGCTGGTGCATTATTTCCTGTTATTTGACATCAAGAAGGGGAAAAAAAATACAATAAGAATCATTCTTTGACAAAAATGAACAAAGCAAAGTCACTCAATTTCTACCATAGACATGCTAAACTTTACGCGTAATGATCAAGAAGATGCGTAGCAACAATTCAAACAGCATAATTAATTAAATCCTCAGCTAAACTATAAATAATAAAATAATAAAATAATAAAATAAAATAATTGCCATGTTATAATGGATTGAAGAGAATAACTATCTTAGAACTGTCTACTTTATTATAATTTTCTGTTACATAACTAATAAATTTTAATTGGGCACCTACCTTAGGAATTGGTCCAATTCTACTTATCAAATCACTAAAGTTCCAAGTTAACAGAGCCAAAGAAGAAACACAAGGAACATAGCGAGGATAGTGGGAGCACATACCCGAGCCTAGCACTCAATTTATCAAACCGCTCCATGATGTACAAGATGGATGTGTGCCTCAACGATATAGCATGAAAAGTTTCGAAAGTTCGTACATGCTAGAAACATTTTCCAAAGATATATCCTACAATGAAAATAGAAAATTTGATTAGAAAACTACTACTTCCAATTTACAAGCAGCATTGAGGGTATTTAAAAAAAAAAAATACAGCCTTCTAAGCTCACCTGTGCAATGGTATATTCACAAAGTCGCTTAAGTCCCTCCAAGAGATACTCGATCAGCAGCTCTAAGGAGATCTTGTGCAATATCTAATGTAACATCTACAGATCCAGTGTAGATAAATCTACAGCAGAATAATCCAGTAATTCCAGATGTTCATAGGAAAGGATTTATAAGGAGCTTAAGTTAAAGGCACAGAATTCATCAAACCTCATCATCAACTCGAACACTTCCTATCTAATGTTTGGAATTTCAATGTCCCTAGCATCCTTCTCCTGCAGTAAATCCACATAAATTAGTTACAATATGCATATCTTAAAAGCATCTACACTTTCGAGTGCTTCAATTTGTATTGGAAGATAACACCACCAAACGATTATGCTTTTGAGTTACCAGAAAATGTCTGCAATTAATGTTTTATAAAAAGGCAGATAAGTTTGAACTTAAATTTTGTATAATCCAAAGAAATGATATACTTCAACCACAAAGTCAGAGATTTTGACAATGCAACGACTCCTTAGCCAACATTTTTAAGCTTTAGTACAACAATCCCACCCTACACACGCAAATACAAAAGAGAAGATGATTGACGAGTGGGGTTGAGGGCTAAGTCAGATATACAGACACTCACCCTAGTAACCACCATCAAACATTGCATGGAATGCATCCGAAGATGCAAGTAGACAAATTCGATGGGCATAGAAACGTCTTCCTGCGATGAAGGAGGCAATTTTATAATTCAAAGAGAGAACTTACGCTAACAAAACACCTAAGGAAAAAATAATTTAGAAAGTGTATCCAACATATACTACGTAATTAAGCAAGAAGAACTCATATTATTGAGAAAGTAAATTTAAACCTTCAACTAGAAAGGTAACGTCCGAACAACGTAGCATTGTTTACAAACCGGTCCCCTAAATAGACTCGCACCAAGCAATCGATCGTCATCATAGGCACGAAACTCTCAACGAATACTGAACTTTGAAAGAAATTTGCTAGTTTGTAAGAAATTTTCTTTGTATCCAGATCGAGTTTTGATTATTTCTCTAATAGATTTGAAGGAAGATTATGAAATTACTAGGTTTGACTCGGTTTCCATTGTAAAAGGCTTTTAAATGATTCCCGTGTTTTCTTTTCTCGAAAATTTTAAGTTCCTCAACAAAAATAAAGCCTAATAAATAACAAACAGAAGTTGCACTTCATCAGAGAACTCTCATTTCCATTTTACATTTTCATCAAAAGACAAGGTATGTAAATAACCATTTCTTAAACCTCACCTGAGGCGTTGGAGATGGGGGAGCTGCATCTACAGAAGAAAGAGTTGTTGCTTTGTTTGCCAACTTGAACAAAGCCACAACACTATCAAGTTGTTGCTTTGGGTTTGTTGAACCCAGAAGCCCAAGAAGTAACTCCAATCCTGCATGAAAATGAATAGTTATAGCACCAATCACACCAATATGAACATCTCAACTCATTTTGCAAAAACTAAATCAGAACAAATGCATGGCAATATAAACCTAAAATTACCAGAAAGTGTAACTGGAATGCAACATACCACCACCATCAATAAATATAGTTCTCCGATCATTGGGGAACACGGATGATATGCAAAAGGGGGGGGGGGTGGCACATTATATCAAACAGGTGATATGCAAAAGGAAAACGCTAAAAAGAGAAGATAAGAAAGGGAATGAGAAGAGAACAGATTGGCAATTGCAGAGCAGCATGCACTTGACCATATCTTCGAACAGAGTAAGCACCAGTCTGGAGCTCCCAGAGGCCTTGGAGGCAGAGGGCTCCGCCGAGGGTGACATCAGCGACGAAGAGCCTGGAGTTGCAAGCAAGGGCAAGGCAGAGGAAGGAGACGAGGGTGGAGATGCGGCCGGAGAGTGTGTCACATTTGGCCTGGAGATCGGAGGTCTGGACGGAGGCAGCGAAGGAGGGGACAGAGTGGTGGAGGTAGAATAGGGAGGCGGCTAGGGCGAAGAAGAGATCGGAGGGAAAAGGGAGGAAGGAGGTGGATTCGGAGAGGAGGATGGAGAGGGAGAGGAAGAGGAAAAGGAAGAGGACAAGCGCGGACTGGAGGGAGACGAAGAGGTGGATGGGGGAAAGCATTGAGAGATGGGTGAGAGTTAGAGAGATCGAGTGAGAGATGGGTGAGAGTCAGAGAGATCGAGTGGGAGATGGGTGAGAGTCAGAGAGATCGAGTGAGAGATGGGTGAGAGTTAGAGAGATCGAGCTTTTTGTTATTATATTTTTGTTTTTAAAATCTTTAAAACGAACGAATTAAGTTAATTCAACGTGGCTCAATGGTCTCCGTTTTGAATGTTAAAATTTTAAACTCTTGAAGTCTCAAGTTCGAGTTACAACTAAAACAACTATTAATAAATTTTTTTTTTATCTCTGATACTTTAGTGTCAGTGATTATTGATATTTAATTTACTAACACACTAGTATCAATAACCTCTAATACCTACTTGTTAATAGGTGCATTTGTTCACAATTACTGATACTTTTTACTAAGTGTCAGTAAATGTCATTTTTCTAGTAGTGCACATATTTTCTATATCTTTATAAATCTAGAAAGCATAGATAAGCGTATATTCCTTCCTTTTTTTGTTTTTATTTGATACTCCTTGTTATACGAGGATTGTTTTCCCCCCAATATACACAATCTGGTGGGGTTTCTTTCATCAAATGTGAGTCTAATTTCACATAGTTGTTTGTATTTTTTACCAATACAATCTTCTAATAACCAAAGTAATTTGTAAAAAAAACTTTAAAATATAAAAAATTGCTCACCCCTAATATGAACATGATATGAATCCATCCTAATGTATTTAAAGTTAACCTGATTTTGACCCAACCCAAATGAAATCCGTATCAGATACCGTCAACTTAAAAGTTAGTTGGGATGGCTTTTCTCCAACTTAAATTCTAATCAGGTTGATCCGAACCACTTTGTCCACCCCTACTTTTAACTAGAGAAAATAAGAAGAGAAAATTAGAAGCATCGAGCAATTAGCAAAAGAAAAAAAGAGCAATTATATGTTTCTAGATCCGACTATAGTTTTTTTTTTACTTGTATTATTGAAACAGTTTTGTTGAAACTATATTAATTTATAGTTTTGAGCAAGTAAAGAAGACAATTAATATGCCTCCGACTTGACTAGATTTGACGAAAATGAACTGATTTTTATAGTTTCAAATGATGATGGATTATACACAATGATACAGGTGAAAATAAAAATTAATTTGGAATTATATGAAAATTAGATGGAGTATACTGATAAAGAAAATTTACTTTTAGCTTTTTAATGAGTTTGATCAAGAAATGTGGTCTAGTGTGATAACATGAAATCTCCCTTTGCCTTGATGAAAATAGGATTGGGAAAAAAATAAAAGAAAAGAAAATTCAAAGTAAATATATTATAGCCTTCAAGGATAATTCACGTGGACAGTTTTACTGCAGGGATGGGAAAATCGTTGATGGTGACTTGCAACAGATAGCAAAGCATATGGAGGAGCTATAAAGGGGCATGGCAGAAGTAAATAGAATTAATAAGGAAGTAGAAAATAAGACCTATGTACCCGTACGTCCTCCTTATTTTGTAGTTTTCTATTTTGTTTTTCGTATAGCGTTTGACGTGAGGAATTTGTGAAAGAAAACCTTCTCATTAAACAGTTTAGCAATGTGTGGAAAAGTGAGACAGATATGGCAGAAGTAAATAGAATTAATAAGGAAGTAGAAAATAAGACCTATGTACCCGTCTTCCTTATTTTGTAGTTTTTATTTTCTTTATCGTATAGCGTTTGACGACAGGAATTTGTGAGAGAAAACCTTTTCATTTAACAGTTTAGCAATGTGAGGAAAAGTGAAACAGATAAATTAATCTTACCGTACGCCCCTTAATTATTTCTTAAAAATATATGAGTAAATTGCTAGTTTATGTATGAAATATGATGGTGACAATTCATCTATCGAATCCGTCTAGGAGAATCAAAAAATCATTTCATAAAAGATGAACAGTGTTGAATCTCTATAGAGCCACATAAGGACAATGAACATAAGTTCTTCGAAATAAACACTACTTAGAGAACTTCAAAAATAATTGTGTTCAAACATACGTTGTAAAGAAATAAAAAAAAAAATGAAAAAAGCACACTTTGTGAAGAGCTTTACTGAATTTTATATAGAACATTGTTCACACAAAATTTGAACTATACTTTTTAACATTTATTTTGAGACCCTTTATATTTATGACTTTAAGACATTTAAACCCTATTTAATATTGTGGTTGGATAATTGTCGTTAAAAGTTACTGGACTAAAATATTTAGTTAATACTTGTTATTGTGGTTTGTAAGATAAATTGATCTTATTTCACACTTTTATAATAAATAAAAATTATTTAGGTCTCATTTGGGATTGAGATTGAAATGCTATAAGTGTTTATTTTTAAGTTTTGACAAAAGTGATGTTTGGTAAAATTTTTAAAAAATGCTTATTTTATGATTTTTTTTTCATTTTGACAGTAATTTTTAAAATTAAGTAGATAGTTGCTTTTTATTAACAACCCACTAAATAAGTTACCACACATTTTTAAAGTTTCTATTATAATCGTAAAATTTTAAAAATATTATTTCTTATTTTCCATATACTCTAATATATAATAATAGGTAATTGAAATCCGTTTTTGGTAATTAAATAATAAAATAATATTTTCATAATAAAATTTATTAACCTCATGTTATCTACTTTTCAAACTCAGAGCAATCGTAACAATATAATTTATCAAATATCAATAAACCTTTTTAATAGTAACTTATTTGATCAATATAACAGAAGTAACTTATTTTATCAGCAATCCCAAACTAGCCCTTATTCTTACTATTTTTGTAAAAATTTTAATTTAAAAGTCTTATTTATCATATTTTATCAACTTTTATTTTATAATTATAACTTTTTTTCCGTTATGACTTTTAAGCCACTGCATATCAATACCACGCAAGGTCTTATTCATGGATTGGAGTAATTTTGCCCGTGAATTCAAGTGTTAGCTAAATGATAATAGTGCAGCATCTATCCCTGTCATCCGCAGTCTCTATATATATTTAAGGTTATGAGCATAGCCACAAACATCGATGAATATGAACTAGAATTTACAAACATGAAGACAAAGGCAACTTACCTCTTTGTATATGCTCTGCTTGTTTCCAGCATTACCTATTGTGCTGCTCAAAATTCTTCGGGATTCCACCACTTTTGGCTGGTCCAGGCGTGGCCATATGGCTATTGCTTGGAAGTCAGATGCGCCCGTAATGTATCAAGGTTCGTCATACACGGCCTCTGGCCTGTGACGTTTAATGAGCAAACACTACCAGGTACCAACAAATCACAACCCGAGATTCTTGAATCGGTATTTCTACTCGTTCTTGCCTACTTTTGTTTTCAAAATAAAAAATTGAAAGGTTTTTGATGTCTTTTGGGACAATGAGTTAAGTCTATCCATTTTTATCTGAATGGTCTAAATATATCTTTGTTATTGCTTCTGTAGCTGAAACATGATAAATCTCTTTGGAACAATTTGATGTACTATTGGCTTAGTCTCTCTACTTGGGATAAGGATAAACTTCAAAATTTTTGGATATATCAGTGGAAAGTACATGGTAGTGCTCAACGACAGGTGGTGCCACCATATTATTTCCGAAGGGCTGTCCAACTAACAAGATACACGGACCTGTTAGACACACTAAATAGAGCTGATATACATGCAAATGGATCTAGTTACCCGAAAGTTGAATTCAGAAAGGCAATAAAGACTAAAACAGGTTACGATCCTAGTCTTAGTTGCGTTTTCGAAGGCGGTCATTTTCAGTTAAAGGAGGTGATTATATGCGTTGATGCCGAAGCAACAAATTTCATTCCCTGCCAGCGTAATAAAATTAATGGAGAGAGCTGCCGTGACAAAATCATGTTCCCTACTCGGACTAAGTAGCAGAGTTTGGCGCATATATATTCTGTAAAGATTATGCATGGAATAAAAAAGCTTGATGGAATGTTCCAGTGGATCTTCGCGCATTGGGGTCCAATCAGAAGCTGGCTTTGAATTTTTTTTCCTTTTTCTCTTTTTTGGAACTTCGACAGATTTAGGAAATTTTATTAAAATAAAAACAAAATTATACCAAATCAGAAGTTACATAATAAACCTTATTCCTCCAGATACATACAGACCACAAGAGAAACTAGAAAATAAAAGGCAAAGTGAAGAAAACAAATATGTTAAAAATAACAAAAATTACTTTTAAGTGATATTAAGCATTAGCCCTATGGGCATGGTTAAGTGATTCTTCATTTGATTGGCCAATTCGAATCTTACAGAGATAAAGGAGTTAAAAATAAATTTAGACTTTACTCATCCCTTACCATGTATTAAAAATAAAAAGAAAGTGAAATAGCATTAATTAGTTGAAAAAAATAAATTTAAACCATAGTTCATAATCCAAAAGTGAAAAATGATTATAATTAAGTAAATTGTGATGGAAGGAATAAATAAAGTGTAATGCTACATGTACTAAATTTTTATTCTAAATAACTATTCTAAATGATGTGTCATTTATCAATTGATTGGTAAGATAATTGATGAATGTCACATCATATAGAATAATTGTTAGAGATAAAAAATTTGGAATGTGAAGCATTATTGATAAACAAAAATGTTTTTTAAAATTATTAATAATATAAGTATTTGGCTCAAATCCCTAGGTACCAAAAGAGGATTTACTCAAAATAAAAAAAAAAACAAATAAATGAGGAAGGGAGAGAGATAAATGTTAACTTGTGCCATATGCCATGGAATGTCAACAACATCCAACAAGCTATATATCATATTCCTTGATCGAAATTAAACTCTCCTTTAAAATATGCACCGAGAACCATAAACCTGTAATTCCGAAATCCCTCATTTCTTGGTATCTAGAATCATATAAGACCACCCGTTTTTCACTTGATTCCAATAAAAATTCACCTTTTCTCCAAAAGCCAAGCGGCTGATATGTTTCTATAAAAGGTCCAAAAGCCAAATGTTTCGTCCAAGACCCCCCTTTCAGAATCCACAACTCAAAAGAATGTGCGAACTTATCCGAGTACAGTAAAGAGAGACAGTCGTCATATGTTCCTAGCATCCAAGGTGTCTTCACTGACTGATAATAAGTTGTAGTTTGAGGAACACTTGGTCCTTTTATTTCTTGAAATACATCGTCACTCATGCTAAACGAAAGAATTGCTTTGGAATAATCAGGTCGGCATACAACCCAATAACAAAATCCATTTAAGTAGACATTATATATCCTGTCAACCATATAATCAAATCTCATTTCAAAGCCTTCCAAATCTCTCCAAGAGTTAGTGCTAAAGCTGTACACTGCAACATGTGAGAAATCATGAAACGAATCTCTTTGATCATTCCATAAGGTCAGTATCAAAACCAACTTGAAGTCATTAGTCAGGGGATCTAATCCTAATGCAACGTTAGCATAGTGAGTCTTTGTATAGCATGGAAGACGAGGTTTGCACTCTGGAATAAGTCTGTATTCATTCAGTGAAACGTTCCATAAATTCATGAGAGTATGACTTTTCAATAAACAAAATATACCGTCATAAGGGCCAATGTGAATTCCCTTCATTACGGGCTCAAGATCTTGAAAATGTAAGTTTGTCAGTGTCCTATCAGGGAATACAGAGAAGTAAGTAATCAGATCGTCAAACGGATCCCTATCATCTGGATTTTTATATGTACAATAAACCATGAGACGCATATTGTCATCTCTTCTGAGATGCTTGTAAATGAATTTAGGATCTTTCACTAAATCACACCAAGATTTACAAACACACTTAAATCGCATCAGTGATTTCACGGGCAATCTTGACAAAGTCTCAATCATCATATCATCGAACAAGTTTCCTAAACTTCTCGCCCTCATCTCTCTCTCCATTTGTTTCTCAAACCAAATCAATACCTTTTCCTGTCATAATTATTAATAAAATTAAAGTTTTGCAAAACAGCAATTTCAGTTGTCTATCATTATGGCTTTTGATTTTCATTTTCAACAGTTATGATAAATTTTAGTTTTTCAATTCAATTGGTTGGAGACAGAAATTCGATCAACTATATATTAATATATAGAAGATATAGAAGCAGGATATGTCAAAATCAAACATGATCTGCTTACATAAAAATTAAGGAACAACATTCTTGTATTATTAGAATATTTTGATGTATGAACTTTGTCGGTGGCAGAGAACAAAACGAGTGAAAGGATTTTCACTTCAAATGGGTTCTTCAAATAAATGATAATGATTGGAAAAATATCTCACATATGGATAATAATTATTAAGAAGCTAGTAATACAAGTTTGAGATATTTTTCCAATCATTATCATTTATTTGAAGAACCCATTTGAAGTGAAAATCCTTTCACTCGTTTTGTTCTCTGCCACCGACAAAGTTCATACATCAAAATATCTCACATATGGATAATAATTATTAAGAAGCTAGTAATACAAGTTTGAGATAATTTTCAATTTATAAGCTACCTTTTAAAAATAAGATAGACTCTTCAACTTCTATATACTATTTGTCGTAATAAAAGGAAAAAAAAAAAAAAAAAGATTCCAAGAACAAACAAAATTTTCCTCCATAGATTTACTTTAATTTCGATGGATATATTTCAACTTCATTAATTGAATCACATTTATGTGTATTTTGGCATTTTTTTTTGTAATAAATTGCAATTTTTTTATTCTAAATGAAAAATTATGGATCCTAGTCAATAGCAATAACAAATATACAATAATTTGGTACATGCTACAATTTAATCCATAAACGCAAGCATGGTGATTGGACAAAGAAACTCACATCATCAAGTTCCAATAATCGAACTTCCACGTAACAGGAAAAGTTTCCTTCGCAAATGATCTAACAGGGATTTTGATCTTCAAGCCGAAATATTTATGGCACAGGAAGGACAAATTGCAGAAAAAAGGGGATAATACTGGATACGCAATATTTTCGCAACTAAAGTTACTGTTAAAAGAGAAACCATTAACTAGGGGAAAAAACAGAAGGTTACCAATGAAAAAAATCTTAATGGACAAAAACGATAATAAGTTTTCAAATTGCTACAAAGAAGAATTTATTTTAGTCCTTGGATTTTGGTCAGTTAGTCAGATAATCTTTATATTTCTTAAAATTACCAACAACTGTTACTTTTGTAAATCTAATTTCTTTAAGAATAAAATAATATTATTATGTAGTTTGAAAATTTTAAAATTTTAAAAATTCAAGTAAATGATGATTGTCTAATAGAATAATACTACACATTCTAAATTTTTTATTCTAAATGATGTCGCATCAATTGGTTAGTAATATAATATAATTAATTCACTTTAATTTTACTAACCTGCTATGCGGAAGCGCGGGTTGAGCAGATTACCAATTGATGGTAACTGTGACTTCTAGAGAAACTTAAATGTCGTGTAAACAATTTCAAAGAAAATTGACACAATAATTTACGTGGTTTGGCGTAAAGCCTACATCCACGGGCAAAGACCGGAAGATAATTTTACTAACAAATGAGAATTTACAAATTGGAAAAAACTCACAAAAACTCAATACCCCAATACACCCAAATGAATTCTCCTAGCACTCAAGTGGAAGCTCTCACAACTCTCTCAATTGCTTCACTTGCAATTATGGGATGCCTTAACAAATGAAGAACAATAGCTATTTATAGGAATGCATGGTAGTACTATTTCACTAAATCTTTAAAATTGTCGAAGTTTGTTTGGTGATTACCTAATTTTTAGTCAAACTTTGAACATATGCTTTGCCAAACTTTGAATTGATTTTTGCAACAATTCTCCACCTCGGTGAAGATTTATCCAAATCTGAGCCGACTACCAACGAACCATCATTCCCAAAGCGACTGCATCTCTGTGACTGCCTACGTACCCAAAATTTGTAATTAAGCCAACCGTAGTTCAAAATATTACTGAACTTCCTAATATAAAATGATCCCCAATCTCTACCTTTCTCACTGTTTTAAACTTTCAGGATATTGACCAAGTTTAAACAATGCTTAAACTTGATAGTTGTCACCACCTTGGTCAACATATCTGCAGGATTCTCTGCAGTCTTGATTTTCTGAAGAAGAATCTTCCCCTCATCAATAATTTCCCGCACAAAATGAAATCGTACATCGATATGCTTCGTAAACACATGATAAACTTGATTCTTTGCTAAGTGAATAGTACTTTGACTGTCACAATACAAGTTAACATGCTCCTGGATCAATCCCAAGTTTCCAAGCAAGCCTTATAACCAAACAGCCTCTTTAATAGCCTCCGTAATTGTCATATACTCGGCCTCTGTGGTTGACAGTGCAACTATAGACTGTAGTGTAGACTTCCAACTAATTGGCCCTCTAGCTAAATACATATCCGGTGGTTGACCGTCGTTTGTCTATATCACCGGCATAATCAAAATCAACGTACCCAATCACACCTTGACTAAGTGTGTCATTTCGTTCAAATAGTAAACCAACATCAACGGTTTTCTGAATGTACCGTAGAATCCATTTCACAGCTTGCCAATGTCCTTTACCAGGATTATGCATATATCTGCTCACCATACTAACTGCTTGTGAAATGTTAGGCCTTGTACACACCATTGCATACATCAAGCTACCAACTGTATTTGAATACGAAACTTGCAACATGTATTCTTGTTTCTCATCCGTTGAAGGAGATAGTTGTGCAAAAAGCTTGAAATGAGAAGCCAATGGGGTACTTACAGGTTTTGTCTGATCATTTATGCTAAACTATTGTAATACCTTCTTCAAATATTGCTTCTAAGGCAAGTTGACTTTACCACGAGCTCTATCTCTGCATATCTCCATGCCAAGAATCTTCTTAGCTTCACCTAGATCTTTCATCTCAAATTCTTGATTGTGTTGAGTTTTCAAATTCTCAATCTTATCTTTATTCTTAGATGCTATTAGCATATCATAGACATACAAGAGTAAATATATGAAATATCCTTCTTGTAGCTTGCAAAAATACACACAATGATCAAATTTATTTCTTGTGTACCTTTGCCCTTTCACAAACCGATCGAATCGCTGATACCACTGCCTCGGAGATTGTTTCAATCCATAAAGCGACTTTGTCAGTTTGCAAATCTAATTTTTTTTTCCAGCAACTCTAAATCCATCTGGCTGAATCATGTAGATTTCCTCTTCCAAATCACCGTGTAAGAACGCAGTTTTCACAACAAGTTGAACTAGCTCAAGATCATATTGCACAACAATGGCTAGCAAAATCCGAATAGACGAATGTTTCACAACTGGAGAAAATACATCATTGTAGTCTTTCCTTCTTTCTGAGCGTAACCCTTCGCTACCAATCTAGCCTTGTACCAAATTTTATCCTTACGAGGAAATCCGTCCTTTTTCGCATATACACATTTGCACCCAATTGCCTTTTTGTCTTTGGGCAGTGTAACTAACTCCCAAGTTCCATTTTTTTGAAGAGACTGCATTTCTTCATCCATTGCTTGCTTCCACTGTACATTTTCGTGGCTACGCATCGCTTCTCTGTAAGTGGAAGGAACATCACCATCTACAATTGGAATAAGCCACCATATCAATAAAGCGAGCAGGTCTACGAATCTCTCTTCATAGCCTTCTATATGCAATTAAATCTTGTTGCTCTAAAGGTTCCTAAGTCGAAACCTCTTCTTCATCTTCGGTTAATTGAGAATCATTTACCTCTTCAACACTAATTGGATCATCTTTAACCTTTTCAAGCTCCACCTGCTGCAGAGTACTACTGGTGCTGTCATCCTTTTGTGAATCCTTTTATTTTAACATGACTAATTCATCAAAAGTCACATCTTTGCTTAAAATGATCTTCTTCGTATCTGGACACCATAAACGGTATCCTTTTACTCCACCAGTTATACCTATGAACAATGTTTTCTTCGCTCTTGGGTCTAACTTAGATTCCTTTACATGATAATAAGCAGTGGAACCAAAGACATGTAAAGTATCATAATCGATGAGTGAGTTTACCACCTACATTTCTATGGGTGTTTTGCCCTCAATTACAATTGATGGCAAACGATTAATCATATGGCATGCATATACAACAGCCTCGGCCCAAAATTCCTTGCCCAATCCAACATTGGACAACATACACCGAACTTTCTCCAGTATAGTTCGGTTCATGCGTTCTACCACCCCATTCTATTTTGGTGTACCTCGAACAGTGAAGTGTCACACAATGCCCTCATTTCGGCATACTTGTAAAAATGGATCATTCTTGTACTCACCACCATTATATGAGCGAAGTCTTTTAACCTTTCAACCAGTCTGAGTCTCGACCATCTTCTTCCATTTTAAAAATATACTCAAAACTTCATTTTTGTTCTTCATTAAATACACTCATATTTTTCTTGAATAATCATCAACAAAAGTAACAAAATAGTGCATACCTCCTAAAAAAGCTACTTTTGTAGGTCCCCACACATCACTGTGAACATAGTCCAGAATCCCTTTTGTATTGTGAATTGCTAAACCAAACTTTACTCTTGTTTTCTTGCTCAGAACACAATGTTCACAATATTTTCAATTTTTAAGAATTTGCACCTTTCAATAAGCCTTGCTTAACCAAAGTCTGCAAAGCTTTTTCACCGGCATGTCCCAAACGCATATGCCACAACTTGGTTGCCTCTGAATCTGCATCCTTTCTCGAAATTGTTGATGCTAATCTAATAATTGTACTCCCTTGGAAATAGTATAAGTTATTCCTTCTTGTGCCTTTCATCATCGTCAGTGCACCAGCTACTACCTTCAAGAATCCATCTTTCATAGTGATTGTAAGCCCTTTGGATTCTAGGACTCCTAATGAGATGAGATTTTTCTTTAAGCTTGGTACATAGCGAACTTCTGTCAAGACTTGGATTGAGCCATCATGATTTTTCAATTAGATTGAACCTATTCCCATAGTTTTACAAACATTTTCATTGCCCATAAAACAACTCCACCATCTAGCTCCTTGAAGCTAGAAAACCAGCCCTTATTAGGACACATATGATAAGTACAACCCGAATCTAAAATCCACTCATCTGATTGACATCTCAACGTCATGCCAACCAAACTAAATTCTGACTCCTCATCATGCTCGGCTACACATGCATCTGAAATAACCTTGCCCTTTTGTAACTTAAGACAATTCTTTTTCCAATGCCCTTTCTCGCGACAAAAAGCACATTCATCTTTGGCAGGCCTACATTTAGACTTGCCCCTTTTTCCAAGTTTGCGACTTTATGAACGACCTCTTGCTGTCAATACTTCTGCAACTGTATCTCTGTGATCCTTTTTATCTTTCTTTCTGGTCTCAGCATTATACAGTGCACTACATAAAGCATCAAATGTGACATTGTCCTTCCCATGAAGCAAAGTGGTGGTGAGATAGTCATATTCATTAGGAAGTGAATTCAACAACAACAATGCCTTATCTTCATCTTCAAATTTCTCATCCAAATTTAGCAAATCCGCTAATATTTTATTGAATGAGTTCACATGGTCATTCATCGACATACCAGGTGCATACGTGAATCGATAGAATTTCTTTTTCATATAAAGCCTGTTTTCAAGGCTTTTCTTCATATATTTTTCTTCCAGTGTCTTCCACAATTTCTTTGCTGATGTCTCCCTCATGATAGAGTACTTCTGATCTTTAGTCAGATATAGGTGAATAGTACCACATGCCTATATATTGATTTTTGTCCACTCCTTGTCATCTATTTTTTCAGGCTTTTCTTCTAGAGCAAGATCCAGCTCTTGCTGACATAAGACATCCAACACCTCACATTGCCACATACCAAAATTATTTGTACCATCGAATTTCTCTACTTTAAAATTTGCATTAGTCACAGTAGTCCTTGCTGACGAAGACGACGACGACGACGCTTCTGCCATCCTCCTCAACCTCAAATAATCAATGTCTTTAATAACTATTCACACTTGAAAAATAGGCTCTATGATGTTTATTTCGCGTGAATAAATGCACTAGGAAAGTTCCCAGGAGAATGGAGGGGTCACAATGGTCCCACTTAAAATCCAAACTCCTTAGACTCTTAACTAAGAAAGTTCCCTGGAGAATGGAGGGGTCACAATGGTCCCACTTAAAATCCAAACTCCTTAGACTCTTATCGTCTTGTTGACAGAACTTTCCTACACATGCAAAAATACACACTACTTACAATAGACTATTCTCCAAGTACAAATGGTCATATCTAGTACCGTATTTGTGAATAGTATTATATACGTGAACAGTATCGTATACCCCAAGTACGAACCTTCGGCTCTGATACCAATTGTTTTACGGAAGCGCGGGTTGAATAGATTACCAATTGATGGTAACTGTGACTTTTAGAGAAACTTAAATGTCGTGTAAACAATTTCAAAGAAAATTGACACAATAATTTACGTGGTTCGGCGTAAAGCCTACATCCATGGACAAAGACTGGAAGATAATTTTACTAACAAATGAGAATTTACAAATTGGGAAAAACTCACAAAAACCCAATACCACAATACACCCAAATGAATTATCTTAGCACTCAAGTGGAATCTCTCTCAACTCTCTCAATTGTTTCACTTGCAATTGCTCTCAATCGTGAGATGTCTTAACAAATGAAAAACAATAGCTATTTATGGGAATGCATAGTAGTACTATTTCACCAAACCTTTAAAATTGTCAACGTTTGAACAATTTATGATTACCTAATTTTTAGCCAAACTTTGAATAATTTTGGCTAAATTTTGAACATGTGCTTTGCCAAACTTTGAATTGATTTTTTCAACATAACCAATCGATGAATGCCAATAATTATTTATGATAAAAAATTTATGATATATAATATTATTGTTGTCTCATCACTACTCCTTCTAAATTAACACTATTTTGTTTCAAAATTATCCTTATTAAAAAGATAAAATAAATATTAACCTTTTTCTCTCCTTTAATTTCCCAACCCCCTCCCCTTAGATAAACTATTCACCATCGCCACCTATCTTCGTCAACTATTTTTTTTCCAATTGATTAGAAGATTTATTGCAATTATTTCTGTACGGAATTAGTTAATCTCGACATCGGTACCATCAACTCGCCAACTCGCTCCTTCAACTCGGTTACACTCACCAACTCGCCCTCTTCATCTGACCGAGTCACAACCTAAGCCACCTTCATTGCTTGATCATCACCTTGGCATGAAACCTGCAAAAAAGATCAGAAATCAAGTGTAGCCGGAAAAGAAAAACTCTCTCAACTTCCCTCACTCTGAACGAACCTTGAACAACCAAATATGGCTCCACCGGCAGCCGGTGATGGATCCTCACCATCACCGGCACTCGCTATCTCACGATGGCAACCATCCGTCCAATCAGCGACCCATATCGCCCACAACAATTCATCGCATACCAGCTCTAGCTCGTGTTTTTGACTCAGAAAACTCCACCGTGCAAGCTGCGACTTTACCATCTCTAGGCAACACCCAACGACCCACTGTCACCACCCACAACACACCTAACCCAAATACCAAAGACTTTACAAACAGCCCAACTCTCATCTGCAATGCCTCAAACAGACTCTAAAGAGCACGCAACAAGAAAGCTAAAATCTGGTTTCTGTCCTTCTGAATGTCGTCAGTGGCTTGGGCGTGTGCCTGTCACCGTCAACAATCCTGGAATAGGAATGACTGCAGCAAATGTTACTATGAACCTCATGGCATCACCACTGCCGGAATCACAACCTCCAACCGATGGATTTATTTCTCATATATTGTAGACTAACATAAATTATTTTAGTTATTCTATATTTTATCGAATTAATACGTAACTAATGTCAAATATTAAGGAGCAATCTTAATAGACTCATCTATTAAATAATTAAATATTATATTAATGAGTCTGATTTTATCATACCTTATTAGTAGTATATTTTGGATAAATATAATATTAAATTGTATTATTATAGCTCATAATGGGATGCATAATTTTGTACTAAGACATAAGGAGTCATTGTACTCAATATAGTATTTAAGTAACTTCAGCCCGTTGGCAGTTAACTCTTAACAAATCTGAAGTATGAGCGCACTGTACCTCTCTCCCTCTTTTCTCTGTCGATTTTACTGTTTGTGTGCACAATGTACTCAAGCAAATTTTGATATAAGGTAAAAGAAGTAGCTTGCTCCACAACAAGTTTATAACCTTAGATTCATAGCTAATTAAGGTAAATCTCAAATTTTTTCTAAAATATGTTTTTAATTGGAAATGCAAGATCAAGTGTATTATGTTCAAATTTATTTCAATAAATGGTTATTAAATAATGTATAGGTGATATTTATGGAGTAAAAATATAATTTTTTTTATGAATTTTGGTGGTCAAAATCAGGTTCTTCAAGCAAATGTTAGCTTTATAAAATTATATTATGGCCTAAATATTTTTTACAATTTGCGACTAGGTCCTTGACCAAAAGTCAACATAGGCTAATATTATTTAGATTATGATATTTTATATAATTATTGTGTGGCTTATAAAATTATCATTCAATCCTTAAACATTGTAAAATTATGTTATGGCTCTTAAGTTCTCTAAATATTATTTTTCCTCCTTAAATTTTGTGAAACTATAATAGAGACTAGAAACTTATTTTTTTGATTTACAGTTTGGGCTAAATGTTTTATTATTATAAACAGTGGCAATAATTTTGAAAATTCTTTATTTAAGTCCAAAATTTTCATAAGTTTTGGCAATTTTTTAGAATTTCAGTTATAAAATAGTTCATCATTGTTGTATATTATGAGCATGGCATTCATACATTTTGTTGAGGCATATAGATATTTTAATTTAATTTAATATTTTGATAAAATATTTAATTATGTTTTATAAAACTTATTTAATCTCAATTTTAATTCATGTATGAAATCATATGCATGGCAAAACTTCAATTTAAAGTGATTGTGTATATACTTGTCGTATGATTAATCATGATAAATTATTCGGTGTTTTGTAATTAATTGCCCATTTACAATTATTGATGATAGATTATGTTATGCATTATTATTGCTATAACCAAGATTTATACGGATGATGATATTACCCTGTCGGTAAATCACTACTTGGTAGGATGCTTGGGTAGGTAAAGAGATTTGGTATTTTCTACTGAGTGGCTTAGTTACCCTGTTGGTAATAGATCAATGTTGGTATTATATTCAACTTATCTGCTTTATCTTTGAGTTAGAGCACTCCTATATTGTTAAAGGATTTCTAAAATATTATGTTGTTAATGGAGAATTGTATAATGAGGAATCATTGTTTATACTATGATTTTGTTTTCACATGCCTAATAATATTTATTGTTGATTCCTTAGCTTTAGATATTCTTTCTTTTCTCCAAGTTGCCCCCATTAAAACTTTGACTAGGACAAATTATGAAAACTTACATAAATCTGTCATGTTTTATTTATCTATATTGAATAGAGACTTGTCTTTCAGAGTTGATGAACCATTCAAGCCCACAGATAATGGCACTGCTACGGAAAGGGCAGAGTGGATGGCTTGGGATGAATCCAATAGATAAGGCTAAGAATGGTAACTTTCTTAGACTACTTATTAATACCTAGTATGATGGTGTTTCTGGGGTGAAAGTTTACATTCTCAAAATGACTAGTTACCATAAAAAGATGAAAGACATGGATGTTAGTTTGCCTGATGACTAACTGGTATTCCAAATTCTTGAATTTCTTCCATCACAGTTCGGTAATCTGAGAAGTCAATACAACATTCAGAGAGGCACTTGGAAAATTAATGAGTTAACTGCTTGTGTTTTTCAAGTAGAGGAATCATTGAAGAAGGAAAAATTCCACACTGTTATAATGGCCCCTACTCAAGAGAGTGAGAGTGTGAAGAAAAGTTCTTCAAAGAGTAGTAACAAGTTTTTTAAGAAGAATAAGTTTAGAAAGAAAACTTCACATGGCAAATCTTCCACTACTTATGGCTCCATTTCTGAAGGTTTTAAGGGAAAATGACATTTCTGTAAGAAACTTGGGCATAAGAAAGCTAAATGTAGAGGATTCAAAGTATGGCTGGAAAAGAAAAGTATTCAAGTAGCTTTTGTGGGCTTTGAATCCAATCTTATTGATGTACCTTCTTATACTTAGTGGTTGTATAATGGTGCGATCATCAATATTACAAATTTCTTACAGGATTTCAAAAGAAGGAACCCAATGAAGGAGAGCTAATTGTACATATGGGTAGTAGAGTATAGGCTAGAGTTGAAAGTATAGGAGTTATCAGACTACACCTAGCAATAGACTAATTTTTAGATCTATCAGATACAGCTTATATTCATTCTATTAGGAAAAACTTAATATCTGTATCTATTTTAGATAGATGTGACTATACTTTTCATTTTGGTGACAGAAAAATTTACTTATTCTATAATTCAAAGCTAGTTGGTTCTAGCACTCTATATAATGGCTTATATATAATTGATTTATTTCTTTATGCTACTGAATCATCATCCAATGCTCATGTTATGAATGTTGTTGGCTTTAATTATAAAAAGGCTGATGAAAATTTCTCTATATTGTGACATAAACAGTTATGTTACATTTCTAAATAGAGGATGGAAATGCTCATTAAAGATGATATTCTCTATAATCTAAACTTTTTTTATTTTGATTCTTGCGTTGATTGTATCAAAAGCAAACTTATTGTCAAAACCAAAAAAGAGAGAATTCGAAGTCAATAGGTTTTGGAGTTGATACATACAAATATTTGTAGGTCTTTTACTCCTGCTGCTATAAGTAATTATAAGTACTTCCTCACATTCAACGATAACTTTTCTTATTATAGTCATGTTAAGCTTCTTACTAAAAAATCTAAATTCTTGTCTGTTTTTCAAGTCTTTAAGGCTAATATTGAGCCTCAAAATGGCAAAAGGATAAAATCAGTAAAATCATATAGAGGTGGTGAGTACTATGAACTATACGAAGAAACTAAACTAGGTGGAATAGAAACTCAGTACACAATGCCTGAGACTTTTGAACAGAATGCAATTATGGAAAGAGGAAACTGTACCCTTCTTAACATGGTATGGTGCATATTGAGCAACTCCACCTTACTAAATTTTATGTGGGATGAAACCTTGGAAACTGCTACTTATATTTTAAATTAGGTACCAATAAGTCAGTGCCTAAAACTCCTTATGAATTATGGTCAGGAAATAAGCCTAGTCTTTGTCACTTTTACATCTGGGGATGTAGAGTATAAGTGATGCTATATAATTCACAATCAAGGAAACTTGATCCAAAGACTATTAGTGGTCATTTTATTAGCTATTGTATAGCTCAAAGGGTTCTAGGTATTATTGTTCTTCACAAACTACTAGAATTATTTTGCGTGATCGAGCTATTTATTTTGATAATAATAAAAATGGTGAGAATTCTGAGCCTCACAATCTTACCTTAAGAGAAGAACTTGTAGTTTTACCCATCCCATCTTTTCCAACTTCTACGATGGGATTACTATATATTGATGTTCATTCTCTTGATCCTAAATCTCATCATGTTTTGGAGCTTATAGCTATGGAGGATGGTGTCATTGATGTGCAATTGAGAAAATTCAAGAGGGTTAAGAGGCCTATAATTTTTTATAATTATTTAGTTTACTTGCAAGAATATGATATTGATATTAATTATCATTTGACCATGTTACCTTACGGGAGGCTATCGATTGTTCGGAATCTTCATTTTAGACACATGTCATGTAAGATGAGATGGCATCTATGTACCACTAATGGGGTTTGGGACTTAGTTGAATTGCCAGATGGATGCAAGACAATTGGTTGCAAATGAGTTTTTAAAACCAAGAGAGATGCCAGAGGTTAGGTAAAAAAATACAAGGCCAAACTAGTGGCGGAGGGTTTCAGTCACGAGAAGGTATTGATTACAAAAAAACCTACTCTCTTATTTCTACCAAAGACTCATTTCGTATTATCATGGCAGTAGTAACTCATTTTAATTTAGAATTACATCAAATGGATGTGAAGACAATTTTTCTTAATAGAAGCTTGTTTGAAGATGTGTATATGGTGCAACCTAATGGCTTTGTTAAATTAGAAAAGAAAACATGGTGTGTAAGCTTAAAAGTGTGTTTATGGACTTAAACAGCGTCCAAACAGTGGTATGTGTAATTTTATAATATTATCACCTCTTTTAGATTTCAGGAGAACATTGTTGATTAGTGTATATACTTGATGATCAGTAAGAGCAAATACATCATTTTGGTGTTTTATGTGGATGATATATTGCTAACCGCTAATGACACTATTTTTTACTTAAGACAAAACAGATATTGTCATACAATTTTGATATAAAGGATCTCGATGAAGCCCATTATGTATAGGGATAGAGTTTCTTCGTGACAGATCTAGAAGAGTTTTAGGATTGTCCCAAAAAATCTATATTGATCGTATTCTGAAAATGCTTAATCTATAGTCTTATGCTTTTGGAAAAGCATCAATTTCAAAGGGTGACAAACTTTCTAAGTATCAATATCCAGATAACAATGTAAATAAATTCAGAATGCAAACAGTCTCATATGCATCAGTTGTGGTTAGCTTGATGTATACTCAAGTTTATACATACTCTGACATTGTTTTTACAGTGGGTCTACTTAGAAGATACTTAAGCAATCCTGATTTTGAACACTAGAAGGTACTTAGATATTTACAAGTTATCAAATACTTTACATTGATATATCAGCAATCTGACTACTTAAATATAGTCAGATATCCTGATGCTGATTTCAAAGAATGTCTGAAAAACAAGAAATCCACATCCGGTTATATCTTTATGATGGCAAGAGTAGCTATATCATAGAAGAGTGACAAGCGTAAACTTATAGCTTCTTCAATAATAAAGGTAGAATATATAGCATGTTTTGAGGCTACACATCAAACTTTATGGATGCAGAATTTTATCACAAGCTAGATTTTTGTTGGTCGTGCCAAGGCCATTAAAGATATACTGTGATAATTCTGCAACTATTTTTTTTCTCTAATAATACTGAGGTGTTCCCACGGTCCAAGCACATTAATCTTAAATGCTTATTTTTTAGAGAGAAAATTATTGTATCTTATGCATCAATAGAGTATATACCTACATAACTCATGTTAGCTTATCCACTTACTAAAGCTTTGACTTCAAAAGTGTTTAGAGATCATGTGACTTATATGGGATTGTTATAATCCTCTTTTATATGTTGATTTAGTGGGAGTTCTAGTTTTTATTATATGTTACAATTTAAATGAGATTTTGTATTACTCATATTTTATTAATATACATGCATATTGTTATATAACATTATGTACAACGTGAGAATATTGTGGTCTGACAATTTGGTTTAGTTTTAATATGGACATTTTGAACTGAAGCATTTTGGTTTGACTTCAGTGTACTTTCTTGAGACATTTGGTTTCAGTTTCATTATGGCTATAAGAAAGCATAGCTTCCTTGAGACATTTTGGCACTAGTCTCATTATGATGAAATGGAAGCTCGCTTCTTGAGACATTTTGATCTAGTCGCATTATAGTTATAAAGAAATGATGGTCTAGAAGATATTTTGCTACACGTGTGGACTTCATGGAAATAGGCATGTTGATCACATTTTCATACTATTTTCATTATTATACTTGTATACTACTACTTAGTCACGTGTTTATGGGTATCTTGTTGTGTGGAGTATTATCCTGTCGGTGCAAACATAATTTGATGCTTGTGGTACATTCTGAATATGGTTATGTTTGGGTGATTGCTCACATTTGACCTTTTGTTATAGTCATATATTAATTAATTCATTTGTTTTCAAAATATTTTATTTTTAAAACTATCATTAGAATGTCTTATGTCATATGAGTGGGAAATTGTTAGATTTATTTCTTATATATTGTGGACTAGTATAAATGATTTTATTTATTCCATGTTTTATCCAATTAATACGTGACTAATGTCAAATATTAAGGAGTAATCTTAACAGACACATTTATTAAGTGATTAAATATTATGTTAATGAGTTTGATTTTATCATACCCTAATAGTAGTATATTTTGAACAAGTATAATCTTTAATTGTGTTATTATAGCTTATAATGAGATGAGCAATTTTATACTAACACATGAGGAGTTCCCATACTCAGCCATAGTATTTAAGTGACTTCAGCCCATTGAGAGTTAACTGTCAACAAATCTAAGGCATGAGTGCAATGCACCTATCTTCTTCTTTTCTGTCTTGATTTTACTCTGTGTGTGCATAATGCACTCAAGGAAATTGCGATCTGAGGTGAAGGAAGCAGCTTGTATCATTAGTCATAATTCAATAACATTAATGTTGTATCATCAATAATCAATAATTAAATTTATGAAAAAGTACTTGAATCCATAACATAAAATTATTCTATAGAGTCGTGTGATTCTCCTTTTAGATTAACACGTTCTCATAGAGAATCTTTTAAGTTTCTTTGTGTACTCTCTCTGATGATAGGATTTCAGACGAGAATAGAATTATATGTGTGACCTAGTCACATAACTACTTATGTAGACAACTTTTCATGTTGCCTTTAGGTATTCCTATCTCAATCGATCATAGAAATATATAGCAATTACCATTTTAGTCTTTACACATTAAAGACTCACTCCTTATTAGATATATTAAAGCTTAAATTACTGAAAATCTTACTAGATCACTTTCAATAAAATTTAATCTTATATGAAAGTAAGCAATACATAATTATTCCTAACATTGGATTAAGAATCCAACAACTCTGGATTAAAAAGTCCAATAATCTCTTACTTGGGTTATATGTGTAATCTTATAATTATACTTTACGAAAAATAACCATATGAGTTCTTAACCTTACTATCATACCGAAATGTATCTATAAACAATCTCGTCCATCAATCATATCAACATAGGATCAAAGCAGCCTTCGTTATAACTGTCATTACTCAAACCATCAATGGTCATTATGCCAATATAATTGAATGACGTGGACCATTATGTGAATATGTAGCATTGAAATTTCATGCAATGTGATCTTAACGTGCTTATTTCCAATTGTTTTACCTTAAACCTTAGTAAGATTATACGTTACCAAAATCAGTGTGAATAAACTAAAACTTTATTTCATATATTGATAGAAAGAAAATTTGTGTCATGATTCATGAACTAGTGTAATGGCTAATTCTTTTTCGTAATCGAAAATAAAAAAAAAAAAAAGGCGGTTGAAATAGGTCTTTCATAATGAGATAGACCTTATACAGTAACGGTATTTAATTATAAAGATTGGTGGGGTAGCAAACCTTTCAATTATTCTTTACCCCTTTCCTAGTCTATTAATAACAAAACGGACTCTTCTAAGTTATAAAATAAAAATTCCAATGGCTTTTGCTACTCTAACCTTCCCGACCACGCTTTTACCTTTAAATATCCATAAATTGAAATAACTAAAAAATTTCTATATCATAAGAGCATCTAAAATTGAATATCTTGTAATGATACGACACTCATACGAGCAATCTACTCATGAAATATTTTGGGTGGCAATCCCTTAGTAAACGAATCCACAATCATAGAGTTTGTCTTGACGTGCTCTATAGACAACTGTACACTATGAACTCTTTCTTTAACAACTAGGAACTTGATCTCTATATGCTTCAACTTCGACGAGCTCTTGTTATTACAGACATAGAGTCTGTAAATGCTACTACAATGGCGATCTTCATGATTATCATACACATGCAATTTAATTTCTCCCACATTTTGCATATCCCTCTTTTCATCAAAGATACTCTCATCTATAAGAGGTGGCAGATAATCAACCCTTTACACAAAGTCAAGATCTAGGACTGTGAGAACTATTAAGAGGTTCTATTTCCAAGACTTGAAATTAAAGCCATTTAGTATAAGAATATAATTGATGTTGGTAGTAATATTGGCAGGAGTTATGAATGAATCAGAGAATAACAAACAAACAAAACAAGCTCTCATAAGTCTCGGAACAAAATTAAATTCAAATAAAGGTAAACTCCATATCAAGATACCAGACACTCCATTAATATATTATCTTTGGACAAAATATTAACTTATAAGTGATATCTTGGTGCAACAATTAAATACTGATAATAAGAATATATTAAATAGTTGTGCTATGACGCTATCCAATAGCCGTGCCATAATGTTGCCTATGGCTTTAACGTCGTTTACCAACCGTGGGTTCATGAAAACCATCAACCAGTACGACAAAACATGCTACCAACAGTCGCTCAAGTGCCGTCATGCAACTGCCGTATGGCAATGATGATGCCTGGTGCCGGTAGTGGTAGTGGCAGCTATGGCCTTAATTCTTAATTCAAATCGAAATACACAATATTTTATTAGCCAAATTGCTTAATATTAATGTTTCTTAATTCTGAATTTTTTTAATAATTTTTAATCAGAAAAAACAAACACAAATTATACACAAATTTAATGATACCAGATTTGAGAATACTAAAATTTAATCATTATTCGAAAATAAATTCAATTCTCAACTATTCAATATAAATAGGCTCTTATACCACTTGTTAAAAATAATTAAAACCTTGATGGTGAAATCTATCACCCATAATCTAGGAACATTGATATTGTATTATCAAGAATCAATAATTAAATATGTGGAAGCATACTTGAATCCATAACGTTGAATTGCTCTCTAGTGGTCATGTGATTAGTCTTCTATATCAACACGTTCTCCTAAAGAATCCTTTAATTTTCTCTGTGCACTCTCTTTGATAATGGGATGTCAGAAGAAAATAGAATGATACGTGTGGCCTGAGTACATAACAACTTATATAGATAACTTTTTTTGTTGTCTTTAGGTTTTCCTAGTTCAACTCATCATAGAAATATATAGCAATTACCCTTTAGGTATTCCTATAGCAACTTATATAGAACATAGTCACGGCCTGCTTAGTGCCAAAATTCGGCAAAAGGCACTCCCTCACGTGTGTCGTAATGATGCACACTTGCTAACTTAGGATGCTATAGCACATGTGCAAGCACAAGCTCTAACTAACCCACTTTCGATTACCTATCATTTAGTCAACCAACATGTAAGACTCACCAACAGCCATGTGCCTTCTACAAGCTCTAAATTTGTCACCCAAGAACATATAGCAACCCAAACACAATTAGCCATAACACCTTAACCATGCCCTAATATGCCGCAACTCTTAACCTGGCTATTATTTTTAACCCAAATGCTTCTTCAATTCCATAAAAATCATTTTCTTGATGCAGTAGCCAAATCAGCAATGCACATAATTCCTGTAAAGTTAGTTTAATTATATAGAAGCAAATTGGCTGTCCACTTTTTCACTGAAGAAATTTGAGAAATGGCTAAGCCATCTAAATTAGCATTGGTTGGTAAATTTTCTTTTAGCCACCCTTCTATGGATGTCAATAAAAAATTTATTATATCACTCTAATTGAAAGAGAAAATTCAAGTTTCTATATTGGATAGCAAACACATTACAATAAAATTAGAGAAGGAAGAAGATTATTCAAAAATTTTGATAAGATAATCCTAGTACACTAATGGCTTGATTAATGTAGTTTTGATAATTGATCATTTTGCATGAGTTTTCTTGATTGATTCATATGAGTAGTTGATGTGAGAGTGATACCTCTTTAGGCTATAGATAATACTTATACTTTTGTTTGATTGTTGCTATTAATCTGATTGAAAAAGTGAATGCAAATGCCTTAAGAAAAAATTTAAAAAAAAATAGTCATTTTTTTAATATTTATTTATTGTCTTTAGGTTAATTTTGATAACATTACCCTCACAAAACTAGAACTCATCCATTAAGGCCGCTTAGGGTTTAAAGGCTTATTACATGCATTATTGATTGTTAGGATTAATATTTTTCATGCATTATTGATTGTTAGAATTAATATTTGACTAAACTTATGCTTGGATTTATAAAGTTTACAAGGCTTATCTTTGATTCTGTGTCATTTATTAAATTATTTACAGAGAATGTTTAGGAAAACTTTAACTCTTTATTATTCAATGTTGTTTACATAAGATATCATACTATTAAACAGAAACAGAACCTATATATGATTAATTTTAATTGGGCTTAATTATTAAATTTATGAGGAAACATAGATTGCTTTCGAGTTGTCACTCCAAAATTGGGAATTGATTGGTAATTAGATAAGTAATAAGTTTAAATATGATAGGTTCTGAAACTCTAGTAACTTGAATCTCTTGAATTCTTGTGTCAATTTATTCATTTTTATTTTAATTGCATCTTTAGCTTTAATTTATCCAAACAAAATATTTTCATTTTAAATTAGAGTAGAGTTATTATTATCTTAGATTAAATTTGATTTTCCTAAAAATTAACGAGTCTCGTGGGTTTGACCTCGTTATTCATAATCTATATTTCAATAGATTCATGCGCTTACAAGTACATTAAAATTTTCACAACAAGCAGCCTATTTCTACTGCAGATGTTCGGCCTCTAGAAGCTCCTACTTCCCAATATGTTATTAGAATACCATCAGGTTCAACAGTCCATACTCAGTTCAACAGTCTTGTTCAGGTAAGGCGGCGCAACTTAGTATTAGTGAGGCTACCCAGCCTTTGAGATAGGTTGACCAGACTCAACTTACTACAAATTCTATTGATTGTGAGATTTTGGATGCCTTAGTTATTAGTCTAATGCCTTTCTTTGATAACTCAGGTACATAAGGTTTTGAATACCCATTGCACCGATAATCCAATAACTTATTTCAGCCACGAGGATAGGCTTTGTACTTCCCATCCAAATATGGATATCAGTCCTGAGAAGCATGGTGATGATGAAGGTTAGTTTTAACAAATCCTAAGGATGTCTACAATCGAGATTTCTCACCTGTCAGTGGTCAAAAGTCTTATAAAAATCAAAAGCATAGGCCACCTGTCAAATATTCCTCTTCCAAATGATTAGTTCTATTATATGGAATATATGAGGATCAGTAAAACCCCCATGATTCGTAGGCTTCGAAAATTAATTTAGATGCATCAGCTAGCATTAGTTTGTATTTTGAAGTTGTTTCTAGAAGTAGATAGGTTAGATTCTACTAAGATTGATCTTGGGATAGAAAGGGTTGTCTCTTATCAGTCTAACAAGATCTTGGTGTTTTGGCCTTTCATGTTCTCAATCGAAGTGGCTCAAGATACAGGCCAAGTGATTCGTTGTCGGGTTATTTATCCATCTTTTAGTGAGCCTGTTCTGATTTTCTACATATATACTAGCTGTTTAATTCATGTATAGGAGAATTTATAGACTGCCCTTATGGCCTTTGCTGACACTCGTGATAATCCATAGATGGTTGGAGAATGATTTAATATAGTATAGTCATTGTCTGAGATTTCTAGAGGCCAAGTTCAGCCCCAGACTGCTTTGGATGTCTTTAATATGACATTATTAGATTGTGGTCTAGAAGATGTTGGTTTCATTAGAAGTCTTTATACCTAAACTAATAGATATACATGGAAGTGTCTCGATAATTTGGTCTGTAATTCACAGTGGTCTGAATTATCTTCAATTTTCAGAGTCTCTTACCTGAATCGCTCTGCTTTCATCTATTCTTTATTGTTATGGTCTTGTCAGAAAACCATATAACTTTAAGTTTATTCATACTTGGCTTAACCATCTTAATTTCGGTGATGGGTTGTGGGATGAACGCTCTTCAGAAAAATCATGTTTGACTAAAGCTCCTTTAAAAACTTGGAATAATAAAGTTTTTTGTTATGTTTTTAGCAGTTTAATGAGGTTGAAAAGGAAGTAGCTCAGAAAGAGAGATAATATGACCTCTCTAGATCCATTGCAGCCAAGGTCATCTTTTTGGAATCTAGGGCTTGACTACAGCATGCTTTATTGTGTTAAAAGGTCTTTTTAAGGTAGTAGTCCAATGTTCGATGGCTGTGGGAAGGGGATTCCAATGCCCATGTTTTTCCTGCAATGATTCATAAAAATCATCAATTGTTCTATGTTCACCATATTCGGTATGCTTTCTTGATGTAGATATCTGAGCTTTCTACTATTGCTAACTCTACTGTTGAGTTCTATCAAGGGCTTATGGCCAAAAGTAATGGCCAAGTTCAGATAGCGGATTTTGATTTCATTCATGCTTTGGTCACGAAAGATGATAATATAAATTTATATAGAATGCCTAATATGGAAGAGGTTTATCAGGTGATATTTTCTATTGATCCTGATGGCGTTCCTAGGCTAGATGGTTTTTGTGGGAAACTATATCAGGCATGTTAGGATACCATTAGAGCTAACTTGTTTAATTATGTATTGGATTATTTCAGTAGATCTGCCACGCCTGGAAACTTTTAGAGTACTTTATTAATCCTCTTGCCTAAAAAGATTCTCCTTCTACCTGAATGAATTTTTAGCCTATAAGTTTGTGTAATGTCAACAATAAGGTGCTGACTAAACTGCTGGTTTTAAGGCTTTCTACTCTACTTCCTCGTATTATATCTCTGTTCTAAAGTGGAATTGTTCCAGGTCGAATGCTTTAAAGCTAGTCCATGATATTAACCGCCGTGCACGAGGTAGTAATGTGATTCTTAGCTTGGATATAGTAAAGGCTTACGATAGGATGTCTTGACCCTTCATTCTTTAGATGCTCTGATGCTTTGGATTTTCTGATCATTAGGTTTCCTTAATCAAGCGAGCAAATATGGGCCTTGATTTTTTGTATTGGTCAACAAGGTGAGTTATGGATACTTCCAGTCACTATGTATTATTTGATTGGAAAATCCCCTATTTCCTTATCTTTTTATCATTGCTGCAGTGTTTTTATCTCGAAGACTAGACCACTTATATTCTCAATACCCTTTATATAGAGACGTCACAGCTGCTTCTATGCATGTTTCCCATTTGAGTTTTATTAATGATATTATGTTTTTTACCAATGGGAGCAGACTTAGTCTTCAATGACTTAGGGCCTTTTTACACCACTCTAAGGTTGTTTCGAGTCAATTAATTAGTCAATCGAAGAGCAGTTTTTATATTAGAAAATGGACCTCAGTTTTTCACCAGCTATAATTCAGGTTGTGACTAGATTCTAGCAGCGCTAGTTTCCTTTTACTTATCTAGGTGCTAAGTGTATGTAGGTTACACACGAATACGATATTTTGATGATATGATTTGTAAAATTAGAGATTAAATTTTAGGGTGGGCCAACTGGATCCTTTCTTTATAGGGTAAGCTTGTGCTTTCTTCCATGCCCCTACATATCTTCCAAGTTCTTCAGTTGTCTGCTGAAGTCATTCACTATCTCAAGTAGTTGTTCATTAATTTCTTATGGGGAGGTACGAATTCAAGATAGCGCATCCATTGGTACAAATGGCCATCGATTTGTTTCCTTTAGATAAAGGTGGTCTAGGAATTTATCCTTATTTGGATCTGGCTGATGCTTTTAAGCTGAAATTGTGATGTAGATTTCGAGATCAACAATCTCTTCAGGCTTTATTCATGAAAACCAAGTAGTATAGAATCGAACATCCCAATTTGTTAAATTTCGCTATCCTGCTTCCTCACTTTGAAGACACTTATGCTTCATTCACTATGTTGCTAAGAATTGTGTTGGTTAATTAGATTAGGTGATAGTAGTATTTTATACAATTGCTTATTAGTCTCTATACCCCTCTTCATTTTTAGTTATGCCACTGCTTCATGGTCCCTTAGTCTTTCTTTTAGAACAGCTTAAGATAGGGATAGACTATTATTTGTTCTACCTACTTCAATTTACAAGCATATTTTATTGATCCTTATTTCTGGAGCTAGACTGGATATGCTTCGTTGCACTTTAATTAAGGATGGAATTTTTCCTATAAAGAATGAAGTTTTTACATTTATTTGGTAGTGACATATTACTTCGAATGTTTCTTTTTCTTATGGCTGCTACTATGTGGTTTTTTTGCCATAGATGATGCCTTAAGTTTAAGGGGTTTCTACATGTTTTTCTGATGTTATTGTGGTTCGGCTATTGAGATTATCAAACATTATTTTTAAATTGCTCATCATTTAAGTAGATCCGATCATGCGGTTTTATTGCGTTGCTTGTTCACTAGCGGCATTACATCTATTCTTCGAGAAATATTCGAGTCCTTCTCTTATGTTTTATCTTGTAGCATGTCTAGAAAGCTTGAAATGCTTTTAGATATAATTCTAGTTCCTTTCATGTAGATGTTATAGCTTTTCGGGTAGTTTCAGACCTCAGACTCGTTATCTCTTCTTTTGGTTTAAGCCATCCCAATTGATGGATGTTTTAGATACTCAAACTGTGGAGGGTTTTTAGATTATTTTCCCTCCTTGGAGGCCGGTCTGCTTGGTTTGCTATTTAAGGCCACCGCTTGGGGTAATGAAGTTGAGTGTAGATGGGTGCTCTAGGGGCAACCCTAGTATGTCTACTACTGATGGCGTTCTGCATGATCATCAAGGAATAGTATTAGCTATTTTTGGTTCTATCTTAGGATATCAGTCAATATTATTTGCTGAGCTTATGGGTGTACTTGAAGGGTTGGATCTTGCTTGTAGCTTGGGTTTACATTTCCAGAAGTGGAATTTGACTCGACCATTGTGGTTTCTTCTTTTACTTTCAATGGTTCAATGTGATGGAAATTTGCTTATTTACTTAATTGAATTCATGTTTTATCTTTTGGTTCTTGTATTGCTATCAAGCATGTCTTGTGAAAGGCTCCTTCCACCGTTGACTTCATAGCCAATTGGGCATGTCCTTATCAAACTCATCAATGATTCTTTAGTTCTAGGGATCTTCCATCTGACCAGTTTGGCTTTCTTCATTTGGATGCTCCCCAATTGCTACATGTTTGACGTTGATTTAGCTTTGTTGGTTTCATTTATTTACTTTTTTCTACTTTTTAGGAAGTATTGGTTTATGTCTCCCTCCTTATCTAATTTATATTACAAGTTAGGATTCAGCCTAACACCTTACTTATTTGTTGTTTAAATGAAAAAAATCTCGACATTGGTATGTTATTGAATTAAATCAATATTTTGTTTTTCTCAAAAATAAATCTTAAATTTCTCTTTTTTATGCTTTAAAAAGATTGAAAACTAAATCTCAATTACATGTTAAATATATTGTCTTTCCTATCAAAAATTCAGAATCTGCAATCCCTTCGTGTACAATTTTGAATATTCCATAACATACACCATGCGTGTTCAAGTATTAAGACAGCAGTAACACATAATAAAGATATGAAGGTTTTGGGAAAAAAAAGCAGATTTTTAGCATTTACTTGATCCAACTTAAGCTCTTAATATTGATGGGGAGGAAAATAATCACATTATATGTTGCTTCTGCTTCATAAACGTAACTACAAATTCATTCGATTATTCATGAAAGAATTTAAATTAAAGGGAGATGTAATATGCTTTCTGGGCTTCTCTTCATTCTCTTAAAAGCACTTTCAAAAGCAGGCTTCGTAGTGCTCTCACCAAGGGCTGTTATTAAATCCAATCTTTGTGGCTCTAACAACGCACCAACAAACGAAAAATGCCGCTGACAGGGCTCCACGCCCTGCAAAAGTAGCAAGTGTGTAACATATGCATTTGTTTTATTTATATATGTAAATAATTAAACAAGAAGGGGTCTATGTGATAAATCAAGAGGAGGTCGATGTGATAATCATGAGGGGGTCTACTTGGTATTTTGTGTGTGTGTTTAAAAGAGAGAAACCGGGTGAAGAATTGGAGCAAAATCGAGAGAGAGAGAAGTGAACCCGTTGACCCGTTTGACCTGACCCGAACCCGCAACCCGGCCCATCTGTTTCTTCCATTTCCGGCCACCTCACCGGCCGAGCAAGGTGTCAAACGAAAGCTTGTGAGCTGGCCGTCCACCCCCACACATTCTTATCGCTGGAAACCGCGCGGAACGCTGCTAGTGAAGCTCGAAACTTCCACTGGTTTGTGCAGATGATTGCCGCAGATTTCAACCGTCTTTAGCTGTTCCACCGATTGGAAAAGATTCCTCACCTCACCATCTTCTATTCCCAACCAGCCACAGGCACCAAGGAGGCCGATTTGTCACCGATCGATCACCCCAAGTACCACGACTTCACGGCCTCGATCCGGCGCCACCGCCGCGTGTGGGAGGACACCGCAGCACCGTTGAACTCATCTCGATGAGAAGTATCTAGTCTGAGCTTCCCCACCGCCATTGGGTGAATTTCAGTCAATGTTGACCGTAGGGGCATTTTGGTAATTTTTTATATATAGGGAAATTTCGTAATTTCTAGCTTTGAGGATGTTTTTGCAATCTAAATTGAGGATAAATTGATAATTTTATGATGTTAAGGATAAATTAGTAAATTATGAAATTGAAAGTTGTAATGTTAGAACGAATATTTACTTTAAGCGTTATTTTTGTGACATTAGTTCGAATTATAATATAAGAAGTAATTATATCATTTCTGTAAAATAGGTGGATCTACGGATGAGAATCTACCTGCGGACTTAGGTGATAGCCGAGTCTGAGTTTGTCACTGTAAGTGGAATATATTAAAACTATTTGCGTATATTATTTTAATATAGTAAAGCTTATTCGTGAAATAAGTATTTAAATTGTTTCCATTTAAATAGTTCTATGAAATAAATGTTTATTAAGTATAAATATTTTGTTAAGTTATATTTATTCATTTTTGCTCCGTATCGATTTTAAAATGATAAAAGAGATAATTGATTTTTGAGCATGAATTAAAGTGTATTTATATGGATTTCAACCATGATTTAAAGTGTATATATGTTAATTTTGAGTATGATTTAAAGAACATATGATTGATCTTGAGCATGATTTAAAGTGTATATATATTGATTTCGAGCATAATTTAAAATGTATATGTTTATTGATTTCGATCATGGTTTAAAGCTTAAAGCAAATACCCATCCCCTCCAGATATAATGAGATGAGATAGTAGGCTTTTGGGGCCCGTCTGAACACACATATAGGCTTTGGGCCGTGTGTTTGGGCGCTTTCGCCCTTTGGGGGCATATGCTTGTAAACAGATATTGAAATATAAGACCCAGTGGTCTGGACATGATGTCACTAGATAGCGCATCATAGCACGTCCGTTGAGATCCGGGTATGAGTTATGCTGATAAGCATGAGATGGTACGCCCCACCGTCTATCCATGTAGCTTCGGGCATGATGGTACCCAGATAGTACATTATTGCCGTCCGTTGAGGTCCAAATATGACTAGATTATTCTCCGGGTATTTGTTTAAGGATATTGATATTACTTACTATTTAATATTTCAGTATGAGATGATATTTCAATGGAATATGTTTTTCTTGATTTTTGTGGCAGTATCAATTATATTTATGTTCAAAATATGATTAAAATGAAAGGAATTTTTACATTAAAATAATTATTTGAGAAAAGTAATTATACAAGCAATGTATTTATTTTTGTAAGTATTTTATGTTTCAAAAACTACTATACACTCATTGAGCTCACTGAGTTTTATACTCATTCTATTTTATTATATTCCCCCCCCCCCCTCACTCCAGGAAATTACAGGTACAACAGTTAACCCAGCAACTGTACATATATTTGGAGTCGTTTTGGCCACGTGAAGTTGTCTGAGGACATAAAATAATTATTTTTCTTTTGGTTAATGTATAATCATCATATTTTGGAATTATACTAGGAATGTGATATAATAATTATGAAACGTGTGTAATATTGAATATATTACTAGATGAGACTGGTTGAAGTAGTTTGATATATAATATATTATTTGGTAGTGCTTGTGTTGTAATTGCAAGTTTGGGAATGTTATATATTTAGGGGAGGTTCTGCTAAAATTTCGGTAGAATTCTCATTAATAAGATGATTTTAATGTTTGACTCCAGTTTCTTAAAATAAATCGCCTCTGAAGATGGGGCGGGTCGCCTCAGAGTGCGTGCCAAATCACAGAGTGAATAACATAATTTGGATAAGGGTAATTTTTAAAATTAGTAAAGTGAATTGAAAAGTGGGGGTTGGTAAAATAATCCAAGGAGTTGAAATATCACCATTATACTGGATTGTTTTAACATGTCATTAGATGTATTTTATTTTTTTTACTTTTTATAGGTTTTCATTAGGTGTATATTTAAATTTGATTTTCAAAAGAATTTTTTAAGATTCTTTACAATTGTAAGGATATTCTTCCATGAATTGAAGTTTGTAAAATTCTTTTGTGAACTACAGAATGTAGACACTGGAAAAAAAAAAAAAAAAAAGCACAGAGTGTTTGTTAATGCTCAGCATAAAGAGCTGCCTAGCAGAGATTGGTATTCTACACGGTGATATTCCAGATGTATAATTCATATCTGAATCTAGGTAACTTGAGATTATTCTCAAGAACGTGAACATCCAACAAGCTATATATCCTCTTCTCTGACTGTAATTAGACTCTCTTTTAAAATGTTAACCGAAAACCATAAACCTGTAATTCCTAGATCTCTTATTTCTTCGTATTTAGAATCATATAATACCAGTCGCTTATCACTTGATTGTAACAAAAATTCACCTTTTCTCCAAAATGTAAGTGGCTGATAGGTTTCTATAAAAGGTCCAAAAGTAAATTGTTTGGTCCAAGACCCCCCTTTCATCATCCATAAGTCAAAAGAATGTGCCATTTCTTCTGAATATAGTATAGAAAGACAATCATCATATATTCCTAGCATCCAAGGTCCCATCGCTGATTCGTAATCATTTAGAAATTGAGGAATATTTGGTCCTTCTATTACTTGAAAAACCTCGTCACTCATGCTAAATGTAAGAATTTCTCTGTAATAATCAGGACGGCGTACCACCCAGTAACAAAATCCATTTAAGTAAACATCATCTGCCCCTTCAAATCTATAATGATGACTTATCGGTAAACCTCCCAAATCTCTCCAACAGTTAGTCGTAAAGTTGTACACTGCAGCTGGAGAGAATTCATAATAAGTCCATTGTTTGTTTTCATCCCACAAGGTGAGTACCAAAACCAGCTTGAAGTCATCAGTCACGGGATCTACGCCAAGTCCGTAATCAGAAGAGTGAGCCCTTGTATCACATGGAAGGCGAACTTTGTACCCCGGAACAACTCTGTATTCATCCATTGAAACGTTCCATAGGTTTATATGAGTATTATCTTCCAATAATAAAAAGATACCATCATAAGGCCCAGTTATATGCCCCTTCATTGTACGCTCAAGATCTTGAATATGTAAGTCAGTCAGTGTCTCATCAGGAAATATCGAGAAATAAGTAATCAAGTCATTAAATGGATCTGTATCGTATGGATTCTTATACGTACAGTAAATCATAAGACGCGTATTGTCATCTCTTTTGATATGCTTGTAAATGAAATTAGGATTTTTAACTAAACTATACCAAGATTTGCAAACACACCTAAATCGCATTAATGATTTCACAGGCAACCTTGAAAGTGTCTCGACCGTCACATCGTCAGATAAATCTCCATAACCCGTCGTCACCGTCATCTCTCTCTCCGTATTTTTTCTATACAAAATCAATGCCTTTTCCTGCCATAATAATCAATGAACTAAAATTTTGTTAAAAACCTGCTTCCAATACTTTTACATAGACAAGGAATGGCGAATCAATTAATCAAACAGGAACTACTTCACATAAGATTGCATAAAGTTGAGGAATAATATTCTTGTGAACTTTTTTTTTTTAATATTATATATCTTGATGCTTGATTTTTGACGGGGTAATTGAACGTACATCCATAGGTTCTTTAAATAGGACATAGGATTTGTGGTGATTAGAAAACAGACTTCATAAACAAGCAAAACCCTTCCTCCAAAGTTTTCTTTTCATTTCAAACCAATCCCATACATTAATTAAATCACATTCTCGATGGTAGGCGGGAAGAATTAAGTCACATTTAATGCAATTTTTTTTTTTTTTTTTGAAAACCTAGAGAGAGGGCTGAATTAATTTTTAACCACTACCTCTGCAAGATTTGAACTCGGCAGTGAGTTAAATAAACTTGCTTAAAAATCATTACGTTTTATGTAAAATAAAATATTTATTTATAAGAAGAAAAATATGTAATAATTCGTACCCGATACGGTGCCTATGATTAATCCACAGTCCCAAGCAAATATAATTGGGAAAAGAAATCCTCCATGATCAAGATAACATAAAAAGCATCCTCAGCAAACGATCAAGGTATTTAAAATTCTACAGAGATTTTGATATTGAAATGTAGAAAATTTCAGAAAATCGGAGATAGGCATGGATGGCCTTTAACTTCGCAACTAAATTGACTATTAGAATATATTTTTTAGCAATTTACTGGGATGTGGTTAGTTTTTCTTTGGTGCAGATCAGTAGATGAGAGGAATAACGTAAAGGTAAGGTGATATATTAGACAAAAAGTCGGCGTATTAATAAGGTGAAAATTTTAATTTTTTAATAATTTTATTGGTTGGACCAAGAAATTAGATTTCCTTGGGGGCCTAGAAACATGTACACTAATGGTAACATATGATAGCAACTCTGTAAATATCAAATTGTGAATTAAACAGAGATTGTAATTGAGCTGAAGAGAAAGCAAGGACTCCAAAGAAATTGACCAAGGAGCTAAATATGAAATGTGTTCATAGAAATAGAATTTTGATCTAAAAAATCTATTGTTCATGAGATTTTGTGGGATACTCTATCTACAAAATCTACAATAGCTGATTGTGGGATGGTCTAAGAAGCAAAAACGAAATGAAATAAAAAATTATGGTTGACATAAATATATCTTCATATACAATGTACACGAAAACCTTACAATATCTCCTTTTTATAATTAAACACATGAACAATTTAGTGCATTGCATGTAAGGTTCTCTTTTATCAGATTCACATGATGATCTTAGAGAATCACTTGTGACCTAGAAATGTGATCTAGAAAGAATCTTCTATATTATGATACCATGCATTTGTGATCTAGACAAAGAGATAGTCTCATTGCTTTAGAAATTTCATAATATTCTCCTTTTATCACTTACTCCATGTTATTTTTGTAAAAAATTATTAAGCAGGATCTCCTCACTTTAAACCCACGTTGCTTTAGTAATACCTTATTACTGTTGTGCAGAAGCGCAGGTTGAGCAAATTACCAATTTATGGTAACTGTTACTTCTAGAGAAACGTAAATGTGATGTAAATAATTTCAAAGAAAATTGACACAATAATTTACGTGGTTCGACGTAAAGCCTACATCCACGGACAAAAACTGGAAGATAATTTTACTAATAAATGAGAATTTACAAATTGGGAAAAACTCACAAAAACTCAATACCCCAATATACCCAAATGAATTCTCCTATCACACAAGTGGAAGCTCTCTCAACTCTCTCAATTGCTTCACTTGCAATTGCTCTCAATTATGGGATGCCTTAACAAATGAAGAGCAATAGCTATTTATAGGAATGCATAGTAGTACTATTTCACCAAACCTTTAAAATTGTCAAAGTTTATTTGGTGATTACCTAATTTTTAGCCAAACTTTGAACAATTTGGCTTTGAACAATTTTGGCCAAACTTTGAACATGTGCTTTGCCAAACTTTGAACAATTTTAGCCAAACTTTGAACATGTGCTTTGATTTGATTTTTTCAACAATTCTCCACCTCGGTGAAGATTTATCCAAATCTAAGCCGACTACCATTGAACCATCATTCCCAAAGTGGCTGCATCTCTGTAACTGCCTACATACCCAAAATTTGTGATTAAGTCAACCGTAGTTCAAAATATTACTGAACTTCCTTATGTATAAAATGATCTTCCAATCTCTACTTTTCTTACTGTTTTAAACTTTCAGGATATTGACCAAGTTTAGACAATGCTCAAACTTGATCATTGTCACCACCTTGGTCAACATATCTGCGGGATTCTCTACAGTCTTTATTTTTTGAAGAAGAATCTTCCCCTCATCAATAATTTCCTGCACAAAGTGAAATTGTACGTCGATATGCTTCGTATGCTCATGATAAACTTGATTCTTTACTAACTGAATAGCACTTTGACTGTCACAATACAAGTTAACATGCTCCTGGATCAATCACAAGTTTCCAAGCAAGCCTTGTAACCAAACACCCTCTTTAATAGCCTCCGTAATTGCCATATACTTGGCCTCTGTGGTTGACAGTGCAACTGTAGATTGTAGTGTAGACTTCTAACTAATTGGCCCTCTAGCAAGAGTAAATACATATCCGGTGGTTGATCGTCGTTTGTCTATATCACCAGCATAATCAGAATCAACGTACCCAATCACATCTTGACCAAATGTGTCATTTCGTTCAAACAGTAAACCAATATCAACGGTTTTCTGAATGTACCGTAGAATCTATTTCACAGCTTGCCAATGTCTTTTACTAGGATTATGCATATATCTGCTCACCATACTAACTGCTTGCGAAATGTCGGGCCTTGTACACATCATTGCATACATCAAGCTACCAACTGTATTTGATTACGGAACTTGCAACATGTATTCTTGTTCCTCATCCGTTGAAGGAGATAGTTGTGCAGAAAGCTTGAAATGAGAAGCCAATGGGGTACTTACAAGTTTTGTCTGATCATTCATGCCAAACTGTTGTAATACCTTCTTCAAATATTGCTTCTGAGACAAGCTGACTTTACCACAAGCTCTATCTCTGTAAATCTCCATGCCAAGAATCTTCTTAGCTTCACCTAGATCTTTCATCTCAAATTCTTGATTGAGTTGAGTTTTCAACTTCTCAATCTCATCTTTGTTCTTAGATGCTATTAGTATATCATCGACATACAAGAGTAAATATATGAAAGATCCTTCTCGTAGCTTGCGAAAATACACACAATAATCAAATTTATTTCTTGTGAACCTTAGCCCTTTCATAAACCGATCAAATCGCTTATACCACTGCCTCGAAGATTGTTTCAATCCCTAAAGCGACTTTGTCAGTTTACAAACCCAATTTTCTTTTCCAGTAACTCTAAATCCATCTAGCTGAGTCAGGAAGATTTTCTCTTCCAAATCACCGTGTAAGAACACAGTTTTCACATCAAATTGAACTAGCTCAAGATCATATTGCGCAACAATGGCTAGAAAATCTGAATAGACGAATGTTTCACAACTGGAGAAAATACCTCATTGTAGTCTATTCTTTCTTTCTGAGCGTAACCCTTCGCTACCAATCTAGCCTTGTATCAAATTTTATCTTTACGAGGAAATCCGTCCTTTTTTGCATAAATCCATTTGCACCCAATTGCCTTTTTGTCTTTGGGCAGTGTAACTAACTCCCAAGTTCCATTTTTTGAAGAAACTGAATTTCTTCATCCATTACTTGCTTCCACTGTACATTTTCAGGGCTACTTACTGCTTCTCTGTAAGTGGAAGGAACATCACCATCTACATTTGGAAGTGTATAGGCCACCATATCAACAAAGCGAGCAGGTCTACGAATCTCTCTTCGTGGCCTTCTATATCTAATTGAATCTTGTTGCACTAAAGGTTCCTGAGTCAGCACCTCTTTTTCATCTTTTGTCGATTGAGAATCATCTACCTCTTCAATACTAGCTGGATCATCTTTAACCTTTTCAAGCTTTACCTGACGCGGAGTACTACTGGTGCTGTCATTCTTTTGTGAATCCTTTTGTTTTAACATAATTAATTCATCAAAAGTCAAATCTCTGCTGAAAATGATCTTTTTCGTATCTGGACACCATAAACGGTATCCTTTTACTCCACAAGTTATACCCATGAACAATGTTTTCTTCGCTCTTGGGTCTAACTTAGATTATTTTACATGATAATAAGCAGTGGAACCAAAGACATGTAAAGTATCATAATCAGTAGTAGGTTTACCAGTCCACATTTCCATAGGTGTTTTGCCCTCAATTGCAGCTGATGGCAAACGATTAATCAAATGGCATGCATATACAACAGCCTCAGCCCAAAATTCCTTGCCCAATCCAACATTGGAAAACATACACCGAACTTTCTCCAGTATAGTTCGGTTCATGCATTCTGTCAACCCATTCTGTTGTGGTGTACCTCGAACAGTGAAGTGTCGCACAATGCCCTCATCCCGGCATACTTGTAAAAATAGATCATTCTTGTACTCACCACCATTATCTGAGCGAAGCCTTTTAACCTTTCGACCGATCCGAGTCTCGACCATCTTTTCCATTTCAGAAATATACTCAAAACTTCATTTTTGTTCTTCATCAAATACACCCTTATTTTTATTGAATAATCATCAACAAAAGTAACAAAATAGTACATACCTCCCAAAGAAGCTACTTTTGTAGGTCCCCATACATCATCTGTGAACATAGTCCAAAATCCCTTTGTATTGTGAATTGTTGAACCAAACTTTACTCTTGTTTGCTTGCCCGTAACCCAACGTTCACAAAATTCCAATTTGCAAGAATTTGCACCTTTCAATAAGCCTTGCTTAACCAAAGTCTCGCAAAGCCTTTTCACCGAGCATGTCCCAAACGCATATGCCACAACTTGGTTGCCTCTGAATCTGCATCCTTTCTGAAACCGCTGATGCTCGATCCAATAATCAGTACTCCTCGGAAATAGTAAAAGTTATTCCTTCATGTGCCTTTCATCATCGTCGATGCACCGACTACTACCTTCAAGAATCCATCTCTCATAGTGATTGTAAGCCCTTTGGATTCCAGAACTCTTAATGAGATAAGATTTTTCTTTAAGCTTGGTACATAGCGAACTTCTGTCAAGACTTGGTTGAGCCATCATGATTCTTCAATTGGATTGAACCTATTCTCATGGTTTTACAAGCATTGTCATTGCCCATAAAAACAACTCCACTATCTAGCTCTTTGAAGCTAGAAAACCAGCCCTTATTAAGACGCATATGATAAGTACAACCTGAATCCAAAATCCACTCATTTGATGGACATGTCAACGTCATACCAACCAGACTAAATTCTGACTCCTCATCATGCTCGACTACACATGCATTAGAAATAGCCTTGCCCTTTTGTAACTTAGGACAATTCCTTTTCCAATGTCCTTTCTCGCGACAAAAAGTACATTCATCTTTGGCATGCCTACCTTTAGACTTGCCCTTTTTCTAAGTTTGCGGCTTTGTGAACGACCTCTTACTGTCAATACTTCTGCAACTGTATCTCTATGATCCTTTTTATCTTTCTTTTTAGTCTCAGTATTATACAGTGCGCTACATACAGCATCAAATGTGACACTGTCATTCCCATGAAGCAAAGTGGTGGTGAGATGGTCATATTCATCAGGAAGTGAATTCAACAGCAACAATGCCTTATCTTCATCTTCAAATTTCTCATCCAAATTTAGCAAAACCGCTAATATTTTATTGAATGAGTTCGCATGGTCATTCATCGATATACCAGGTGCATACATGAATCGATAGAGTTTCTTTTTCATATAAAGCATGTTTTCAAGGATTTTCTTCATATATTTTTCTTCCAGTGTCTTCCACAATATCTTTGCTGATGTCTCCCTCATGACAGAGTACTTCTGATCTTTAGCCAGACATAGGCGAATAGTACCACATGCCTGTCTATTGATTTTTGTCCACTCCTTGTCATCCATTTTTTCAGACTTTTCTTCTAAAGCGAGATCCAACTATTGCTGACATAAGACATCCAACACCTCACATTGCCACATACCAAAATTATTGGTACCATCAAATTTCTCTACTTCAAACTTTGCACTAGTCACAATAATCCTTGCTGACGAATACGACAACGATGCTTCTGCTATATTTCTCAACCTCAAATAATCAGTGCCTTCAACAACTATTCACACTTGAAAAACAGTCTCTATGATGGTTATTTCGCGTGAATAAATGCACCAGGAAAGTTTCCAGGAGAATGGAAGGGTCACAATGGTCCCACTTAAAACCCAGACTCCTTAGACTCTTATCGTCTTGTTGACAGAACTTTCCTAGACATGCAAAAATACACACTACTTACAATAGACTGTTCTCTAAGTACAAATGGTCGTATCTAGTACCGTATCTATGAATAGTATTATATACATGAACAGTATCGTATACCCCAAGTACGAACCTTCGGCTCTGATACCAATTGTTGTACGAAAGCGCAGGTTGAGGAGATTATCAATTTATGGTAATTGTGACTTCTAGAGAAACGTAAATGTGATGTAAATAATTTCAAAGAAAATTGACACAATAATTTACGTGGTTCGGCGTAAAGCCTACACCCACCAGTAAAAACTGGAAGATAATTTTACTAATAAATGAGAATTTACAAATTGGGAAAAACTCACAAAAACCTAATACCCCAATACACCCAAATGAATTCTCCTAGCACTTAAGTGGAAGCTCTCTCAACTCTCTCAATTACTTCACTTGCAATTGCTCTCAATTATAGGATGCCTTAACAAATAAAGAGCAATAGCTATTTATAGGAATGCATGGTAGCACTATTTCATCAAACCTTTAAAATTGTCAAAGTTTGTTTGGTGATTACCTAATTTTTAGCCATACTTTGAACAATTTTGGCCAAACTTTGAACATGTGCTTTGCCAAACTTTGAACAATTTGGCTTTGAACATATACTTTGGTTTAATTTTTTCAATAATTACTCTCGATATCAAAATATTTATTAGAAAAAAAAGGGTTATTATGTAGTTGGAATGAGTTTTTCTAAATTTTTTACATAAAGGCAGGGACAAAACCAGAAATTTAGTTCATAGGGGCAACTTAACAATGATTTTTAAATATAAGTGAACATAAACTTCAACTCATCGAACATTTCAACTTTCATAGAGGCAGGGGCTTCAATTTTTCAACTCTTATTGGCCATTTTAATTAAGTTCATGGGATCATGGGCTTAAATAATGGATGCAATTTAAGGAATTTTTTAATCAAGTTGAGGGAGCTGTGTTGGAGAATTTGAAGGATTAAACACAAAGCTTATTAGAGAAAGCTCATGAACATTACAAGAACAATTCACACACTCTTACAAATCCCTCTCAAGAGCTTTGTTATACTTCTTATTGTTTCTTGCTCTTAGACTTATATCTTACAACACAATAGCATAGGTATTTATAGTGAATAAAACACAAACATAATCATAACAATACACATCACCTAGCACATTCCACTAACCTTTCATCATAACACCAAACATATTCCACTCATCAAACATGCTCTAAAGGAATCCTTTAATGGCATCAAATGTGTAAAGATAGCCTCCACTCAACATTGTAGACCCATGATGATGAAGCATGATGATGGAGCATGATAATGGAGGGACATGTACAACTAAACACCCTATTATTTTGTAAACAAGTTTATTGTTTTTTCAACACTCCCCCTTAAACTTGTTTCTGTGACTCTAAGTCTTCTTTCTCGAGTAGTTTAGTGAAATTATCACCAACTTGTTCTTTGGTTTTATTCTTCTTATTTTAATTGAACAATGCCCTGTAGGAATATGCATTTAATCTTCTTTTTCGTACTTGTACTTGTTCTCCTTCACTTTCCCGTTAATTTCTTTTGATTTCCACGACCAATTGTTTCATAACACCCAATGAATTTCTCAATCTGATAAAATCTTCTTGTTTCAATGGCTTAGTAAATATATCACCGCTTGATCTTGAGATTTGACATACTTTATTTGTGCATCCTTTCTTTCAATACACTCCTTATGAAATGGTAGCGAGTGTCAATATGCTTACATCAATCATGGAAGACTAGATTCTTTGATAAGGCAATTGCAGACTTATTGTCGATAAATATCTCAGTTGGATCTATTCGAGCAAACCCAACTCCTTCAATAAATTTCTTAGCCAAAATTGCATGGCAAACACCGAATTAGCAGCTACATACTCAACTTCACGGTGGAAAGAGTGACAATTGGTCGCTTCTTCGACATCCACGTGAAAGCGATGTTTCCGTGAAGAATACAAATCCGAGGTACTCTTTCGATCATCTAAATCTCCACTCCAATCGCTATCACTATATCCAATAAGCTTGTAATCATCGGAGAATGAGTATAATAAGCCAAAATCAATTGTACCTTTTATATAGCGAATGATTCTTTTGCGACTTTAAAATGGGTGATTGTTGGATTCTCCATATAGCGACTAATGAGCCCAACGGCATAGAGAATGTTTGGCCTCATACATGTCAAGTAAAACAAACTTCCAACAAGGCTCTTGAAAAAAATTGGATCAACTCTTTCTTCTTCGTCATGTTTGGACAATTTGACTCTGCATTCCATTGGCGTACTTACGGGCTTGCAATCATGCATCTTGAACTTCTTGAGTATTTCCCTTGCATAGCATTCTTGGGAAATGAATATGCCTTCTTCCTTTTGCTTGACTTTAATGTCCAGGTAGTATGCCATTAGTCCAATGTCAGTCATCTCGATCTCTTTCACCATCACTCTCATAAACTCTTCAAATAAGTTTGGATTGCTTCCAGTGAAAATGAGATCATCCACGTACAGGCATACAATTAAGATGTCTTCATCTTTGACTTTGACGTTGAGAGCATGTTCATGTGGGCATTTGGTGAAGCCATTCTCTTTGAAATATTTGTCGATTCTGCTATTTCATGCCCTTGGTGCTTACTTTAACCCATAAAGTGCCTTTTTCAATCTCAGAACTTTGTCTTCATATCCTTCCACCACATAGCCCAATGGCTGTTTGATGTAGACTTCTTCTTTGAGAAATCCATTTAAGAAAATAGACTTTACATCCATTTGATGAATCTTCCACTGTTTTTGGGCTGCTAAAGAAATGATTAGTCTTATAGTTTTCAATCGGGCTACAGGAGCAAATACCTCATCATAGTAGATGCCAGCTTTTTGACTATAGCCTTTTGCAACTAACCTCGCCTTGTGCCTTTCAATCTCACCCTTGACATTTCTCTTCGTCTTGTAAACCCATTTAAAACCGATGACTTTGTGACCTTTGGGAAGTGTAGTAAGTTCCCAAGTGTCATTCTTCACTATGGCTTTGATTTCTTCATCCATTGCGATTCTCCATTTTTCATCTTGTACAGCTTCTTCGAAGTAAACTAGCTCACAATCAGCAAAGAGGCAAAATAGAGTGAGATTATCATGTCTCTCAGTTACCTCATAGAGATCTTGAAGACTCCTCGTGTGTTCTTCAGTTCTTTCACTTAAGAAAGATGTTGGTGAATCTCCATGTGTGCTTGATGCTGGTGAGATAGGTGGACTAATCGACTCTTGTTGTTCTTCTACTACTTGCTCCTTTATTTTCTGTTCATTTTCTTCAAAAGGAAAAAAATAGAAGTCATCCACATGAGAGCCAAAATCCCATTCTCCTTCTTCCTCAAAGATTACATCTCGGGTAATCACGATCTTTCCGTTGTCTGGATTTTACAACTTGTATCCTTTAGAATTGATGTCATAGCCAATGAAGATAAACTTCTCACTTTTATCATCCAGCTTGGCTCTTCTCTCATCTGGTACATGTACATGGGCAATACTTCCAAAAACTCACAGATGGGTTATGCCAGGCTTTCTTCCACTCCATGCTTCTTGCGGTGTCTTGCCCCACACACTTCTTGTTAAAGATCGGTTGGATAAATAGATTGCACAAGCAACAGCTTCAGCCCAAAATTCTTTGGGTAGTCTTTTGCTCTTGAGCATACTTCTCGCCATTTTCGTCACAAAACTTCATAAATTCTTTGGAAGTGAACTCTCCACCTCAATCAGATCTCATGGTCTTGATTTGGTGTCCACTTTCTTTCTCCACTGCAGCTTTGAACTTCTTGAAAACTTCAAAAACTTCTGATTTTTGCTTTAAAAAATACACCCAAGTTTTTTTTGAAAAATCATCTATGAAAAGAAGGAAGTAGTTACTTTTACCAAGAGAGGTTGGCTTGAATGGACCGTACACATCAGTATGAATAAGCTCGAGTGGCTTCCGAGCTCTTGAGTTTGACTCCTTTGGAAAACTCTTTCTAAATTGCTTGCCAAGTAAACATCCTTCACAAACTTGATTGGAATGATTGATTGAAGGTAGAACTTTCACCATGTTCTTTCTTGATAGTAGCTCTAGTCCACCAAAGTTGAGATGTCCATATCCAATATGCCAAATCCAGGTTGGATCTTTATGACAAGCCTTGAGACACTTTGCAACATCATTCTGAATATTTAAAGGAAACATTCTATTCTTCGACATTTTCACTTTTGTAATTAGGTTTCCTTTGTCATCTCTTAAAAAGACTATAATCTTTAAGATGAATATCATAGCCTTTTCTAAAAGTTGACCTAAACTTAGAATGTTGCTTTTCATATTAGGCACATAGTAAACATTTGAAATTAGTTGGTGTCTACCATCTTTTATGTGAAAAAGGATGTTACATTTTCCCTTCACTGGTACTTTTGAATCATCTCCAAAAGCGATGCTACCATTCACTGATTCATTCATCTCCACAAACATGCTTCTGTTTCCGCTCATGTGATTACTAGCACCTGTGCCAAGATACCAAGTATTTTCTTGACCTCCATTGTTGTCATTACGTGCTAGTAAAAGTGTGCCATCTCCATCATTCTTCTCTTCAACATAATTCACTTTCTCATCTACTATGTTGCTTGGAATTCTGCATTCTGAAGCATAATGCCCAAATTTTTTACAATTATAGCACTGCACTTGAGATTTTTCATATCTCGATCGTGGATTGTTTCTTCCTCGCCCTCTGTTTGAGCTTTCTCCTCTTTCATTATTGAAGGAGTTTTTGTTGTTGAAATTCCAGCCTTGTCCATGACCACGACCACGACCTCTACCTCGTCATCGGCCTCTTCCTCTTCCTCGGACATAGTGCCTTCTATCGTTGCTGAAGCTTTCTTCTCTTTTCTTTGGATTGATTTCCATCTTAAAGAGTTATTCTTCAATCCCTGGCTTCTTCTTCAGTTTTTCTTCATAGCTTCCAAATCTTTAGTCTCCTCTATTGTTACTACAATGAGGTCAAACTTGGAATCTACTGATCGAAGTATTTTCTCAATAATCTTTAGCTCTCTCAACTCTTCACCATTTCTTTTTAATTCATTAGCAACAGTCACAACTCTAGTAAAGTAATCAAAAATTGATTCTGATACTTTCATGTGTAAGGACTCAAATTCACCTCTTAGTGTTTGAAGACAGACTTTCTTAACTTGTTCCGCTCCTTTGTAACGAGGTTTCTAACTTCTCCCACGCTTCCTTTGAGGATGTTGTGCCAGCGATCTTTTCAAAAGAATCTTCATCTAATGATTGAAAGATGAGATACTTTGCTTTGTTCTCTTTCTTCTTTAAGTCTTTCAAATTCTCCTTTTGTGCCGCAGTTAAAGTACCTTCATTTTCTGATACTAAAAGCCCTTTTCCACGACATCCCACACATCGTGTGCACCCAATAGAGCCTTCATTTTGATGCTCCAATTGTCAAATTTGCTCCCTTTCAATTGTGGAACTTGAAATGACATTATACCACCATTTGCCATATCTCAAAAATCGAGTGAGAATTTGGAGATTCTGAATGCACGAATGAATCCGGAACGTCGAAAAACCTTTGGGAGGTCTCGGGTCAACTCGGCGAGTTAACTTAGTTTCTAGACAGCAAACTTCCGATGGCAATTTCGGGCTCATCTAAACTCCGATTAGGCTGATTCTTATGGCGTTGCGTTCGTCTCGTTGACAGCTTCGATTTGATATGCTACACGACTATTTTATCCTCCAAACCTTGCTCTGATACCACTTTGTTGGAGAATTTAAAGGATTAAACACAAAGCTTATTAGAGAAAGCTCAAGAACATTACAAGAACAATTCACACACTCTCACAAATCCCTCTCAAGAGCTTTGTTATGCTTCTTATTCTTTCTTGCTCTTAGACTTATATCTCACAACACAATAGCATAGGTATTTATAGTGAATAAAACACAAACATAATCATAACAATACACATCACCTAGCATATTCCACTAACCTTTCATCATAACACCAAACATATTCCACTCACCTAACATGCTCTAAAGGAATCCTTTAATGGCATCAAATGTGTAAAGCTAGCCTCCACTCAACATTGTAGACCCATGATGATGAAGCATAATGATGGAGCATGATAATAGAGGGCCATGTACAACTCAACACCTTATTATTTTGTAAACAAGTTTATTGTTTTTTCAACAAGCTGCTCCCACGTGCCCAATGCCAGCTTCGTCCTTGTTAAAGGGCCATTATGATTTAAGATGGTATAAAAAACATTAGAAATATTCCATTTCCAAAACAAGAACTAAAAAGTATAGTATGAAGAGATTACCAAAGTGGTGCAAGAAAGAAAAGGGAAAATATATACCATCCACATATATATTTGCTGGTGATTATTTAAAATAGAGGAACAAATCGGTGGTGGTGGCGTGATGGGCTGTATATACAGCTCAAGCTTTTGTATTGTATTATTTGTAATTCTCTTAACAATCGTAACAATTGTTTCAATGAGTTAAAGTTTGTCAAACTAGTCTCGGAAACTAGACAAAGCAGAAAGCAAGAAAAGAATAGAGTGTTTGTTATTGCCCAGCTCGAAGAGCTTCCTAACAACTACCTGACGGCTGTCACTACTGATATTAATACATGATGTATACTTCTCTTAATTGAATCTAGAAAACATGAGACTATAGCAATAGCAAAATCAACATAGAATTGAGAAGCTTTGAACATATAGGCAGGAAAATTAGCCGGATTTCCGTCAGTAATTGCCACCCCACACTAGGACGTTCTAATTTAAAGAAATGAATATACGCCCAAAATACGGAAACATTCCATGTAATGTTCAGAATATAAACATTGAACTAGCTACATATTGCGATCTCGGACTGTAATTAGACTCTCTTTTAAAATATTAATTGAAAACCACAAACCAGTAATTCCAAGATTCCTTATTTCTTCGTATTTAGAATCATATAAGACCGATCGATTGTCACTTGATTCTAAAACAAATTCACCATTTCTCCAAAATCCTAATGGTTGATAGGTTTCTATAAAAGATCCAAAAGTCAAGTGTTTGGTCCAAAACCCCCCTTTCATCATCCATAAGCTAAAAGAATGTCCCGACTCTTCCGAGTATAGTAGAGAGAGACAACCATCGTATATTCCTATCGTCCAAGATGCCATCTCTGATTCATCATAAGCTGTTATTTGAGGAACATCTGGTCCTTTTATTTCTTCAAACACCTCGTCACTCATGCTAAATGATAAAATACTTGCATCGTAAGAATTATGTCCCCATGCCACCCAATAACAAAATCCATTTAAGTAGACATTATCGGTGCTATTAGACCCATAATAATGTCCCATTTGAAATAAGCCTTCCACATCTCTCCGTGAGTTAGTGCTAAGGTCAGTAAACCGCAATGGTAAGAAATCATGAACCGATAGCCTTTTGCTGTCATACAAGGTGAGTATCAAAACCAACTTGAAATCATTAGTTATGGGATCTAATCCAAGTCCAAAATTACGACGATAGAATTGATGTATCGCAAGGAATATGAGCTTTGTGCTTTGGGACAACTCAGTATTCATTCATGGAAACATTCCAAAGAATTATGTTGCTATTTTCGAAGAAACAAAATATACCATCACAAGGGCCTAGTGGATTATGATCCTTCATTTCAGCTTCAAGATCTTGAAAATGCAAGTCTGTCAGCGTCTTATCAGGTAATAAAAAGAAACAAGTAATTAGGTCATTTAACGGATCCGTAACATCATAATTCTCATATGTAATGCGGACCATGAGACGCATATTGTCATCTCTATTAAGATGTTTATAAATGAAATTAGGATCTTTCACTAAACGAAACCAAGATTTGGAAACACACCTAAATCGCATTAGTGATTTCACAGGCAACCTTGACAGAGTCTCAATCAGCAAATCGTCAGACAAATCTCCACAGCCTGTCATCGCTGTCAAATCTCTTTTCATTTTTCTCCTAACCCAAATCAACGCCTTATCCTGCCATTATTATAAGTAAATTGGATTTTGCAGAACACAATTTCAATTTGTTGACATAGGCATTTTCATGGGTAGCGAAGACAGAGCGGAGTGAAGAGATTTTCCTTTTTTTTTTTTATGGTTCTTCAGATAAACAATAGCATTTGTGATTTTTTCTAAAAAAATAAAAAGAAAAATCAATTCAATAAACAAACAACACCTTCCTTGATAGATGTCCCTTCATTTCAAATGCACAATAGGTAGAGTCAAAGGAATTAGAAATCAACATTGCACAAGAATCAGACTAAATTTTTATTTGTTCCGAATATGTTCATTCACTTTCTAAGTATTGCATTACATTTAATGTAGTTTCTTTAGGATCTAGCTCAGTTGCATGTAAAATGAAAAAACTACAATTGAAGTTAAAAGCAAAATATAAATATATAAATATTAATTTCATACCGATATACTGCTCGTGATTTATAATCCATAGTCAGAAGCTAATCTGAAATATAATTGGACAAAAAAAACCATCATAGTCAAGTCTTAATAATCGAGCTTCCTCATAATGAAAAACGTTTTGTCCGCAAATGATCTAACAGGGATAGATTTTAATCTTGAAAGACGAAATATTGATGGCAAAGGAAAGGAAAATTGGAGCAATTTCATGGATAGGCACTAACCTCGCAACTAAAAAGTTCTGTTAAAAGCTATTAATTAATTAGAAATTTTAACAACCTTAGATATAGTTAAAATTTTGAATAGTTAAAATTTCGAAGGATCGAAAATAACGGGAGGATATGCTAGATTCAAGGTCTGGCTTTTTTACATTCACCTTGTAGAATAATTAAATAGATTCATTTCGGGATTTCTCACATGTTGCAGTGCAAAACTTTAGAAGAGATTTGAAAGGCTGTGAAATGAGACATGATTATGTGGTTGACGTGAAGATAACGTTAGAATAATTAACTTCTTTACGGTAAAACCCATCATTTAAAACACAGAAACATTCATGTTGCATCACCAACAATTAATAATTAAATATGCAGAAACGTACCTGAATTCATAATACTAAATAATCCTCTAGGATTGCGTTGTTGGTCTTTCAGATCAATACGTATATCTTAAAGAGCCCTTTAGTTCTCTGTGCACTTGTTTTAATGATGAGATATCAGAGATAATATAATAGAATAGAATAGATTACATGTGACCTGAGATGTTTCTAATTCTGTCAATCATAGAGTTAAAATACCATTAAGTCTCTACACATTAAAATGTCACATCCTATAGATACATTAAAGCCCAAAATACTGAAAACCTAATTAGAGCACTTTTAATTAAAATTAACCTTATATGACAATGCGCAATACATAATTATTCACATATAAGTCGAATGTTGGATTAAAGATCCAACATTATTGAATTAAATATCCAACAATCTCTCACTTAGGCTATATGTGAAACCTTATAATTATGCTTTGCAAAAATAATCATATGAGCTCAACCTTACTGTCATTACCAAAATGTATCTATAATCAATATGGTCCATCAATCATATCAACATAGAATCAAAGTAGCCTTCGTTACCGCTGTCGTAACTTGGCCCATTAATGGTCACAATACCAATACAACTGAATGACATAGATTATGATGTGGATGTGTAGCATGGAATTTCATATAATGTGATCTTAACATGTCTATTTCCAACTGGTTCACCTTATACCTTAGTGAAATCAAACCTTACCAAAATCAAAGTGTGAATAAACCAAAATTTTATTTTTACAGAAAATAACCTTAAATAACCATAAACTGAAATAATTGAAAAAAAATGTCTATATCATAAGAGCATCTAAAATTACAAATCCTACTAAAACTGAGTATCCTTGAATGTCATGAAACTCATACGAACAGTATGATCATAAAATATTTTGGGTGGCAATCCCTTAGTAAGCAAATCCACAACCATTGAGTTTGTGCTAACGTGCTCTATAGACAATTGTCCATTCTGAACTCTTTTTTAACAATTAGGAACTTGATATCTATGTACTTCAACTTCGTGGAGCTCCTATTATTATTAGAATACATACTTCTGACTTATTATCACAAAATAATCTGAGTGGTCTATCAATACCATCTACTATGCACAGTCCCGTGACAAAATTTCCCAACTATATTCCGTGATTGGATGCCTCATAACATACTATAAACTCTGCTACCATCGTGGAAGAGGTTATAAGAGACTGTTTAGCATTCTTCTAGAAAATAGCACCTCCAGCTAGCATATAGATATAATTCATTGTGGACTTCATACTATCTTGTCATCTAGCAAAATCGGAGTCAGTATACCCAATGATCTTAAGCTAATCTGACCTTCGATACGTAAGCATAAAGTTTTTTGCTATCTGTAAGTACCGTAAAACTTGTTTAGCTACCTTCCAACGGTCTACTCTTGGATTACTTAAGTGTCTGCCCAATATCCCAATAATATAAGCAATATTTGGTTGTGTACAAAACGAAGCATACATTAGACTTCTTACGGCTGATGCATAAGAAATTTTTTGCATCTCTTTTTTCCTCAAAATCTTTTTTAAAGTACTAATTGAGATTAGATTTGTCTCCCTTAGCCACAGGGGTATCTCCAAGTTTACAATCTTGCATATCATATCTCTTGAGAATATTTTTTATATAACTCTTTTGTAATAATCCAAGAATACCTTGGGAGCAATCTCGGTGTATCTATATGCCTAATACAAAAGAGGCGTTAACAAGATCTTTCATCTCAAAATTCTTAGCTAGAAATCCCTTGGTGTCATGCAATAAGCATATATCGTTGATGGCAAGCAAAATGTCATCGACATATAAAATCAGAAAAATATACTTAATCCCACAGAATTTATATTATATGCAATCATCGACCAAATTTATCTCAAAATCAAATGAGATGATCACTTAATAAAACTTGAAATACCATTGTCGAGATGCTTATTTGAGCCCACAGATGGATTTTTTAAGTTTACAAACCATATGTTTTGGGTCTTCTGACTTAAAGTTTTCTGGCTACACCATATAGATCGTCTCGTCAATATCACTAGTGAGAAATATATCTATCTGATTTAACTCAAGATTGAAATACGCCACTAATACCATTATAATCCTGAAATACAATGTCTACCTCATATTCTTAAAGAAATACAATGTAAGTCATCTGGCACTGCACTTCTCCTTTTTATAGTAGATCTCCTTAATAGTATAGGTTCTTAAGGTGGTAGAGTTTATTCTACTGGAACAATATCTAAAGTTTGTTCTTCTGGAACAATATCTAGTATGGGAGTTCTCCAACATTGTCTTGATTTATTGTGTCATAAATAAAGTTAGGAAAGAGATTCTGATCAATGTCAATGACACATGTGGGAGTATTAACATATTTATCTTCAAAGACAAAGTCCCTAACTATATCTCTCCCGCAAACTCGACATCCTAAAAAAAATCATACATTTCCTGACTCGAAAATCGATTTAATAATGGAATCATAAAACTTGTACCCCTTGAATTGTTCGGAGTATCCAATAAAATAGCAATTCACAATCCCGAGTCAAGTTCCTTCTTATTAGGCCTATAAGGCTTTACTTTAGCTGAATATCCCCAAACATGCAAATACTTTAGACTAGGCTAGACTAGGCTTCTTACATGTCCAAAGCTCATAAGGTATTTTGGTAGTTGCTATATGTAGAATCCTGTTTATGATATATGCGACAGTTCTAGGTGCTTATCCCTAGAGTGATTTTGGTAAAGTAGAATGATAAATCATACTCCTCACCATGTCTTAAGCGTCCTATTTTTTCTTTCAATTACACCATTCATAATGGAAGAGCCCGATATAGTGTATTACGGGATGATACCGCATTCTTCTAGGAACTTAGTAAATAATCTCGGACGTTGTTCACTGGAACCATCATATCTGCCATAGTACTCACCACCACAGTCAGATCTAACACTTTTGATTCTTTTGTTAAGTTGATTCTTAACTTCAGTCTTAAAACTTTTGAACATATCTAAGGACAGTGATTTTTTATGAAGAAGATATATGTAGCCATATCTAGAAAATCGTCGATAAACGTCATAAAATGTCTGTATGTATGAGTTCTAAGACGTCCAAAGTCCTATTTGCTTCAAATCTTGTTTTATCGATCTGTTTCCCTTTCATACAGTTAATACAAATATCAAAATCTGTAAAATCTAAGAGATCGAGAATTTAGTCTGGCACAAGTTTTTCTATTTTCCATCTGGAGATATGACCCATCTCTTGTGCTATAATGTAGCCGAATTCTCAATTCTTAATTTTCTCTTTATACCTGGTGTGTACTCAGGATTCATTGAATGAAGCAATTGTATCAATTAAATAAATATTATCATTACCAGATAAAGAACCAAAGCCAACCAATTTTGAATTATGAAACAAACTGAATTTTTCATTTCTAAATAAACAATAATAACTAGATTTGTCCAAAGCAGAAATAAAAATCAAATTTTGTCTTAAAGATGGAACAATAAATGTTTCATAAAGATCCAAACAAGATTTAGTCTTCAATAATAATCTAAATTTTTCAATTGCTTCAACTTTTACTATTTTTCCATTATCTACATAGATATATCTTTCACTATCACTGTGTTTTCTGTAATTTAGGTAAACCTATATAGACACACTAATGTGAGTAGTTGCACCAGAATCTATCCACCATATATGTCTAGGCACAAGTTAAATTAACTTCAGAACAAACCAGACCATGCTCTTCAGCTTCATAAAAGAAATAACTAGTACTTTTTGGATCATCCAGTTTCTTTTGTTGTGTTTTTTTAAGTGTTTTTTTCTTTTATGTTCCCTTTATTTTTCATGGGTTAAATCTTAACTATAAAGTTTAATTCATTAAGCCCAATTTCTAATTGGCCTAAAACTAAATTTCATTAAGTCCAATCAAATTTAAGACTTAAATGAAAACTTCTTAATTTATGTATCCAAAAACCCTTTTAACAAAAATTAGGGACCTACATAATATAAGCCATGAAACTTTTATTTTGTTCTTTTCTTTGCTGTTGCTGTTATTTATTACTTTCCAGAATTTGAGCCAGCACATGCCATGGCCGTGAAACTACAATAGCCACGTATTGTTAGTCACAAAACTTAAACCAAACTTCTTCTTCTTCTTCTTCTTCTTCTTCTTCTTCTTCTTCTTCTTCTTCTTCTTCTTCTTCTTCTTCTTCTTCTTCTTCAGACTCAGAGCACTTTGTTCACCCCCAAGAAGTTAGCCCAGGCATTAGTAACTGAAGCTTGGACGGACTTCTTGAGTGACTCATCCCCTCCGGAGCAGGAACACGAACAGGTGAGAAAACATCTTAGCCCAAACAAAACATAGCCCATCATCTTCACCACCATCGCTAGAAAGATAGGTGGGAATTAATATATAGAACTGATTGTACGAGTGGCCACCGGAACCACGAGTAGGGAGGTCATTATTGTTATCAAGTGGGATTCCATAGCTGCAAAGGAAAATAGATCCTTGTTTAGGTGTTCTGGTGGTGTCCCCATCTAGTCTACTATCGTTTTTTCACTGCCGTTAGACTACTTTGGCCCACTAAATGGCAAGGAAATCTATACCACTACACTAGCGTGCCTGCTTAGTCTGAGTATTGGCTCTTCCATCTTGATCGACTTCTCCTTTTCAAAGAAAAGAAAGGACTCACTTCAAAGAGAGAGCATTCCGATACGAGAAGTCTGATTGATGATCAAAGCAGGAAGGCGAAGAAGGGCTAGTTATCTCAAGCAGATCTCCTGACTTTAGCATCATTATTATATTTGTTTTTCAAGAAAGCAGCTTGTCAATCTCCATGGATTCATGCAACTGCTAGCAGATTATTTGCGATGACCTGAAATCACAGAAGACGGTCAGAAGCGCCAGAAGTTTTTCCGGTGTGGACCCTCCGGCGCTCAAGTCAGTAATCGAGTTTGGGAAAAAAAACTTATGCTACTTCTCATGCAGCTTTATTCACACCGCCTTCCAACTGAGGGTTTTCCCATAGATCGAACCGAAAAATGATTTAATTTCCTAGAGAAGAAGAGTCCTTCCTCATAAAAGAAATTCTCAAAATAAATAAATCCATCTAACATAAATAATCATAATTATCTTAACCCCTATGATCATAATTGATGTATTAATGAGCATCATCTAAATAATATTTATCATAATAATTAATCAGCAATAATGACTAATAACAATCATTTATTGTACATGTCTTGTCGGGATAATTAGAATTACCCCCTGTAGAAGTGTTCTACTCAAAGTTATCAAGCAACTATCTGCTCCAAACGATTTGTTCACCTGGTGGAGATAATCTGCTCTAGATGATCTGCACTAGATGATCTGTTCACCAGGTCGAGATAATTTTTTAGGTTCTCTAGATAACAATCTAGTCGAGTTCACAGATAAACTCTTGATCAAGATAATGTGCTCGAGCTAACCAGATAACCACCTAGTCGATGTGCTCTGTTTGAGCTCATCAAATAATTATCTGGCCATAGTAATCTGCTCGAGGTCACTCTGATTTCTTTTATATATATATATTCCTTAATTCTCAATTTATTAAAATAAGAATTTTCAAAAAAATCTAATAATTTTAATCTATAATTTTGTTCTCAAATTCAATAATACATATATTATCAAATTAAAGAACACTAAAAAATTTAATCATTAATCAAAATAAATTTGATTCTCAATAATTCAACATAAAGAGGCTCTGATACCACTTGTTAGAATAATTAAATTCTTTATGGTTAAATTCATCACCTAAAACTAAGGAACATTCATGTTGTATCACCAAGAATTAATAATTAAATATGCGGAAGCGTACCTGAATCCATAATACTGAATAATCCTCTGAGGTTGTATAGTTGGCCTTCCAAATCAACATGTATATCCTAGAGAGCCCTTTAGTTTTTTCATGTACTATTTCTTATGATTGAATATTAAAGAGAATAGAATAGATTATCGTGTGACCTAGAGACCATAACTACATATATAGACATTAGGTATTCATAATTTTGTCCATCATATAGTTAGAATACCATTAGATCTCTACATATTAAAAGGCTCATATCCTATTAGATACATTAAAACTCAAATTACCAAAAACCTAATTAAATCACTTTTAATTGGACTTAACCTTATAAGACAGTCTGCAATATATAATTATTCACATATAAGCTCAACATTAGATTAAGGATCTAACATTATTAGATTAAATATTCAATAGATAAAACATCCTTAAAAACCAAATTCTTCTTCCAAAGCAGCTCATTCATTTAGCATTGGTGACGAGGCGTTTCAAGAAATAAATGGACTAAATGTCCCTGATTCAACAACTTGGATTTAGGAACATAGGGTTATTGTGGGTTATTGTCTCTCTTTAACGCATATGCTCAGAAGGGTCGGCACATTCTCTTGACTTATGGATGTTGGTAGTTGGGTCTTGGACTAATCACTTGACTTTTGGACCTTTTACAGAAACCGACGAACCACTATGATTTTGGAGAAAATGTGAATTTCTTTAAGAATCAAGTAACAGTTGACTAATATGATTCTACATAACATACAAAGAAATGAAGAATCTCAGAATTACTGGTTTATGGTTCTCAGTTCATATTTGAAAAGAGAGTCAAATTACAATTAAAAATGAGGAAATGTAGCTTGTTGAATCACGAATGTTCTTGACACTACATGGCATGTCTGAATTGAAAAAATAAATATATTCCCAAATTATTTTCATCTCTTTGTTTAAAATGATCTTTAATCAGATATGATATCATAATGAAGTCCTCTAAATTTCTTGGCAACTAGGTCAGCGACATGGCAATGATTGGCAGCAGTTAAAACTAATTTTCCCAACTCTACATGTTCAATACTTCTAAATTTGCTATTAATCCTGTTATTTCAGTAATCTCATGTTATCTAGATGTAGTTAGAGTTGTACAGATCTGGATTATCGTCATGTATAAAGGTATCATTGTGATTTTAGGAAACTGTCACACAATCCTTCATTTTTTTCCCTAATTTACAAGACAAAAAAGAGTTAAATATGTATAAATAACCATTAATGTCATTTAAGCTAAGCATGGACAGTTACCAGGCTAGATTCGTACAATAAATGTTCAAAAGCTTAATTTACAAGACAAGTCGAGGAATATGATATGAAAATCGGAAAGTCAAATACGTACTCACTAACACATTAAAATAGAACTTTCCAATTGTTTCAAGTCCGATGACTGGCCCTGATTTGCGATATAAAAAGAAAGAAAATAACACGGGAGTATACAGTTAACAACTCGGATACACACAATAAATGCCATGGAATGTTGAAATCATATCCAACAAATTGAACTATGTATCTTATTTTCTGACAGTAATTAAACTCTCCTTTAATATGTTAACTGAAAACCATAATCCTTTTATTCCAAGATCCCTCATTTCTTGATATATAGAATCATATAATACCAGCCGTTTGTCACTTGATTCTAAAAGAAATTCACCTCGTCTCCAAAATCCACGTGCTCGATAGGTTTCTACAAAAGGTCCAAAGGTCAAGTATTTAGACCAAGATCCCCCTTTCATCATCCATACCTCGAAATAATGTGAGATGTCTTCTGAGTATAGCAAAGAAAGACATTCTTCATATATTCCTAGCATCCAGGGTCTCATTGCTGAATCATAATAATTTAGTAACTGATGAATATTTGGTCCTTCCATTACTTCAAAAACCTCTTCACTCATGCTAAATGTAAGTATTTCTTTGTAACAATCGGGTCGGCGGACCACCCAATAATAAAATCCATTTAAGTAGGCATCATGTGAGCTGTCAAACTTATAATCATAACTCTTTTGAAAGCCTCCCAAATCTCTCCAAGAGTTAGTGGTAAAGTTGTATACTGCAACAGGTGAGTAATCAATCTGCTGTCTTTCCTCATCTATTAAGGTGATTATCAAAACCACCTTGAAGTCATTAGTCACGGGATCTAATCCAAGTCCAAAATTCGAAGAGTTGGCCATCGTATTACATGGAAAGCGAGCTGTGCACTCTGGGACAACTCGGTATTCATTCATGGAGACGTTCCATAGAATTACGTTAGTATCATTTCTCAACAATAAAAGTATACCATCATACGGGCCAATGTGAAGTCCATCCATTACAGGTTCCAGATCTCGATAATATAAATCAGACAGTGTCTTATCAGGAAATATAGAGGAATAAGAAATCAGTGCGTTAAATGGATCCGTATCGTATGGATTCTTATATGTACAGCTAACCATGAGACGCATATGGTCATCTTTTTTAGATGCTTGTAAGTGAAATTAGGATCTTTAACTAAATCATACCAAGATTTACAAACACACCTAAACCGCATTAGTGATTTGACAGGCAAACTTGATAGAGTCTCAACCATCATATCGTCAGATAAATCTCCATAGCTTGTCATCACCATCGTCCCTCTCTTCTCTCTTTTTTTTTTTTTTTACTTGACGAAATCAATACCTTTCCCTGCAATAATTATCAATAAACTAGATTTTGTAAGATAAATTTTTAATTTGCTGAAATGTAGTTGAGTACATTTAATGTAATTCTTTAGGAATTAGCTATATTCTGTGCAAATCAACATCAAAATATATATATATATATATATATATAATAATTTCCATACCAAAATTTTTGCGTATAATTTAATCCATAGTCGGAAGTTACTGTGAAATATAATTAGCAAAAGCGGTGAGCGACTACAATCGTTCTCCTTCTTTGCTTGGACTTGGTGGTTTCTAATAAGCAGGTATATGAGCGTAAGGCGACGAGCCGAACGAAAGTAAAGTCATCGTATTCCGGATAAAACCGAACCCAAACCAAAGCAACTTAGCGAGGGTTTCCCCAGCCCTAGGGAAGTTGTTTGTACACAATTTGGATGCGTGTTTCAAGTGCAACTTGAGCAACCATGGCCCGAGTGGCTGACCCGCCAAAGTGCAGTAAGAATCACCAAGGTCTTCTCTTAATAATCAGGATTAATTTGTAATTGCAGAAAGACGAAATAATTAGATTTTTCCACATAAAACTTCGTCCGAAAATTATCCAATGGGGATTTTGATCTTGAAAGACGGAATATTGACTGCAAAAGAAAGGGAAATTGCAGAACTAATCATGGATGGGCAATAATCTCGCAACTGTGTTGACTGTAATTAATAGCTCGTCTTTCATGTTCTGATTCAAATCTCGAACAAACAACAATTATCGATTTGCGGTCACTTAAAAAATTGTAGTTGAGAGAAAATTAGGCGAAATACAAGCTATAATTAGATAAATTGTGGTGGGTTGGTTTATTGACTTAATGACAAGCACCTCTTAATATAGACTACTAATCTTTAGTAACAAAATTAAAAAATAATTCTTAGATAAGATATATGTGTATCAGTTCTTTCAAGTTTTAATCAATTGTTGACAACGTCTCTGGCAGTCCTACTTTTTTAACAAATTAATTGCACGAGCAAAATATGTATACAAAGAACAAATTCTTTGACCAGACATAAAGCTCTTAATAGAGAGCATTTTATCGTTTTATTTTATATATAAGTTAAATATTCAACTTAATATTCTGACACGAGAATGAGAGTAGGATTTTTATTATTGTTCGTGTTAAGAGAAGAATGTGTTTTATATGCTTTTTCTTTTTATGATTACATTTCTTTTATGGTTACATTCTATTATCTTTATTATTATTTTTTTTGCATGGTACTGTCTTTATTAACTGAATCGAAAATGATGTTCAATGTGGTCTTGCGTATAGTTTTTTTTTTTAAATGAAAAAAAATTCAAATCATTAATTATTTTTTCACCGATAAATTGGATGACAAGTAAATTTTGTTTGATTAGTGTACAATAGCTGCATGGTTACGGTAATGTTCATATAGAATGGCTGTTTTCTCGCAATATATGATATATCACCCGTATTCTTATTTATATATAAATTTCATATGTAATTAAATTTGCCTTAATTTAAGTTGTTGTACAACATGTTGTATAATGAAATCAATCACGTCCAAAACATTACAAATGCTGCGACAAATCATAAGTTTGCAAAAGAAATAATAAAGAAAGAAGATAAAAGAAACAAAAAATTAAATGATAAGTATTGCCAAGTTGATTTGAAAACATAGAGGAGTCGACAAATGAAAGAGTGGAATGTCTTTGGCAAAGCCTGGATAAATATGCGTTAATAGCATCATACAAGGTGCAAATAGTACAGAGGCGTCATTAATTACACCTAAAGACATACATTCTTCTTTCCATTGGATTTTAATTTCTCCCTTTCTTCTTAGATCAAGTTTAACAGAAGTTGATTAAGAAGAAGACCTAGCTAGATTTCTTACTGACATTCAAACGACTTAAATAAAACATAATATATTATTTCTAAGCCCCCAAGTGCTAAGGAGCAGTCTCAGTCTTCAAATCAGATGTACTGGCTTCAGCCTCTTCGGCTTCCCACTTGGCCTTTGCAACAACTCCATCGTGCGAAGGCACATAGTCCTCAAGTTTTTGGACAAGTTCTTTAGCATTGGAAGCAGAGACAATTATGCTTCGCTGAGAAGGGTAAATGAAGCCCTCATCAATAGACTTGTCGATGAAGTTGAGAATAGGGTCATAATATCCTTCTACATTCATCAAACCCACAGGCTTGTTGTGGATTCCCAGCTGGGACCAGGTGGTCACTTCAAATAACTCTTCTAGAGTTCCAAATCCGCCTGATTGTTATAAAAAAACACAATCATTAAAAGATCCATTGTCAAAAAATAATAAAATTAATATCCTTCATGTTAGAACAGGAGAAATAGACCAGGCAAGGCAATAAAACAGTCAGCATTGCGAGCCATTTCAGCCTTCCTTTGGTGCATGTGGTCAACTGGTTTGACCTCCCCAAGTGTTACTCCAGTCAGCTGCTTAGCAAAAACAAGGCACATACATATATTAAAGTGAAAACGAAACTTGTGCTAATTTGATTCTAAAGGGAAGGAGCTAGGTAGATGATCTCATTGCATACCTCTTTTTTCATAAGTGCTTTGGGAATGATTCTGTGAATATAAAGTAACAAAACGAAAAAGAAAAAGAAAGTAAATTTATTATCAAAATGATAAAATCGAGCAGCTTGATTAATTTGTGAAAACTAGCAGCCAGCTACCCTAAAACATGTCTGCCACCACGATGAACCTCTTCGGAAATCAAACCCATCAAGCCAACACTTCCTCCTCCATAAACAAGATCCAATCCCTTGGAAACCTTCATAAAATAATTTAACATTTAGGTGAGGAAAAACTTAAAACTTGAAAAAACAAGTTTGTTCAAGTTATAAAGAACTTCTTGAAAAAAAAAAAAAAGAAAATTATTAAGAGTAGAGAAAAATTTTGAAGGGGCACCAGTTCACTGCCGAGGTCAACGGCAGCCTTTCGGTAGCAATATTTGTAGTCAGGACTGCTTCCGCAGAAAACACAGACTCTTTTGAATCTTGACTTGGCCTCTTTCTTCTCCTCCATCAATCTCTTTCAATTTCACTCTCAGTTTGTTATTCTTATCTTTGTCGAAGTACAAGGATAAGTAAACCAAAGCGAAGGGCAGTATTTATAAGGAAAGGAAACAGCGGAAAGTATTTCACCAACCCCGAATGTTTTGTGAATTATCAATTTTTCCCAGCCCACCCATTACAAAAACAAATTACAAAATAATTTCTATGCAAAAATCTCCACCTCCAAAGCTTTTGCAAAGGGAAACGATACTTGACCGACATTTTACCTTTGAATTATTGCTCTTTAAGTGACTTATGTCCTTGATATTTGTAAAACTGTTAGAAAACTCTATGAATACAAAAATTCTAGTAAGATAGAATTTAAAAACGTAACAGTCATTAAGTGATTGCATTAGAATTATATTATAAAATTTGAAAATTAAATAATTATATGTAGACACCAGCAATGGTGGGGTGAGAAGCCAAGAAAAATGGTGAGTTCACTATTGAAAAGGTAACAGTCATATATAGAATTGATTTTGGACTAATAATATAAATTTGAGATAATCTTTAATTTTTTAGCTAACTTTTAAATATGAAACAGATCCATAGTGTTCTATAACTATGCTTGAAATAATTGAATTAAAATTTTACCATACACTGTAATTTTTTAATAAAAACTCTACTAACAAAAGTTTTACTTAAATAAGTTTTATTTAAAGAATTATACTAAACAAAGCCTTAAATAGTTAAATAAGGCACAATAGAGGGGCAACCTTAACTGGCCGGCCTAAGTAACGTCATGGTTAAAAATTACACCAACATGTAATGCATTGTCGCCACTACGTACCATTTCTTAGAACGTTGAGGGCAGACTCTAAATACTAGTGGCACAAAATTAACTGGCAATGGCAAACTTACGCGGTCATCACTGTTAAGAGATGTATCCTTAAAACTCCTTTATTTTCTGTAATTACCCGATTCATTTTTTTTCTAAATTATGATATTTTAAATTTAACAGTTCTTATGTTGTACATGTTCGGTCATTGTCTTATTGTTGATGACAAAATAAGAAATATAACATCACCAGAATAATGTCGGCCTTAATTTTTTTATTAATTACATTTGTCGAATTAAGTAAATTAGCTCATATTTTCCAGATAACGTGTGCTTACATTAACTCGTAAATTGATAGATGAATGCGTAGTTAGCTAATCACAACATCAGTCTTTCAAAGCATAAAATAAGTGAAGAAATTCGAGCCATGATTGAAAACAAAAAAAAAAAAAAAACATTTAGTACCCTAGATAAGTACGTATTAATTATAAAATTTATTATTTAATAAATAAATAATACATTATATTAATATTTAAATTAAAATTAAAATATTAAAATTCTTAAAATTATTGAAACTTGGGTGTGGAAAATTATGAGTGCAAGTACAGAAACAGAAACGTCTCACGTACGTTTCGAAGTGAATCTTTAAACATTAAGAAGGTAGATAACGCGTAATCATTGAAAGTGGCAGATTTTGGGGAGTATATGACGGGACAAAAAACTTCAGATCAGGAGCCATGTGGGGACGAGCTTACGTTTCGAACGCCTATTAAACCTCGGGTACAATTTCCTGACATTAATTGAACCTCCTATACCCTACTTGGCAAGAAAAGCCCAGTCAGATGCGATGGCATTCCAATTTCTCCATTGTGGTCTTATTAGTACTGTAATTTGTCTCTTTTTCCCAGCTTTGTGAGTGGAACTGTGCCAAACTGCCAATGCTCCAAAACTCATGTCACTGTTGTTCTTCATTGTCCTTTACCTTCTGCTTTTACCCTCCCATTTGTCCATCACCCTCGTTTATATACTTGAGCCTCTCCAATATTTCTTGTGTTTTTTTTTTAAGCAGTCTTTCTGGTGTTTAATTATAAATATATATTTTAAGATTCTAAAACATGTGTTATTAATCAGCAAATTAATCGAACACTTGGGGGATCTTTAAGATAAATTAAGCCTTATCGTGATTCATGAAAGGAGTAGTAGGTGTTGAGCTGGGTCATTGAAAGCATTTTAAATGCCATGATCGGGATGGAAGTGGCGGACGGGCTCCACTGTTCCAAAGGACAACAAAATCTCAAGTGCAAATTTGATGAAATGACAAACCGGATAAGTCTTGGAAGAGAGAGAGAGAGAGAGTGAAGATGGCAGATACAAACAGCTCAAGCGCAGCGCACGCGGGTCAATGCAGAAATTATTGATGAATGTCAGCTATAGGCTGCAGCTAGGGACCTAAAGGTGAGGGACGGGTCATTGGCTTGAAGCCAACAATTCTTTCTTCTTTCGAGTTAAAAGAAAGCAGCAATTGTTCTTACTTTCTTTTAAGAAAGCATTTCAATTCATTATGCGCAACTTTCCCACTCACTACATAAAAAATGAAGGTTTCTCAAGTCTCCTTTAATCTTCCTTTACAACAGTTTGAAGGTTTTTCTCCAAAATAGCAACAAATGTCACGCTTCGTTCTTATCCCTTTACCAAAGGTAATTAATTTCAAGATAAATTGTCTCTACAAATAATAGAAAATATCTTATGGTAAAAAGCATTGTGGAATAATTGAATCTGCAATTGCACAAAACTATTCTATGAAATTAACGGCGATGATGAATACAAGTTCTCTCCAAGTTCATTGCAATTATTTCACGAAATTCTAAATCAATACCTTGAAATTAGAGGTGCACATACCCAACTCAACTCAATTGACTCAACTCAATTGACTCAACCTAATCTAATTTAATCTAATTTAATTTTAACGGATTAAATTGAGTGATTTATTATGAATTAATTTGTCAAACCCAATTAATAATTAAGTTGGATTGTGTTAATTATGATAAAATCATCTAATCCAACTCAACCCACATAAATAGTAGTATTTATTTATTTTAAATTCTATTTGAGCTTGTGGATACTAATTGATGTGGTAGGGTATAATTGTTTAATAAATTTATTATCTTATAAGTTTAATTTTGAAAGTAAATTGATTTTACTTTCTCTTTAATTTTTGTTATAAGACATGATGCTAGTTAATTATTTTAAAGTTCAAAATTTAGAATTCAAAAAAGAGATGTGTGTAACTAAAAATAAAATCTAAAACTCATCGTCAATTATTTCTTAATTTTAAGATTTTTTTTAACTTTTTTTTATCAAATATTAGACCATAAATGAAATTTTTATAAATTAATAGTAAAGATTAAAATATTTATAAATTATATTTAATTTTAATAAGTTTCATTTCAAGTTTTATTTTTTTATTTAATTTTTAATTTTAGTTTAATTTTCAAATTTTCAACCTGATCAATCTAATTCAACCCAACCTAATGATTTAAGAGTTGGATTAAATTAGATTAAATATATTTATTGAGTTGGATTTGATCAATTTTATCTCAATCTATTCAATAATATATTAAATTAAATTTTCACAAATCTTATCCAACCCAATTCATATTCACCCCCACTTAAAATGACACTATGCAGTATGCACACTACTGGAGTTGCCAAGTTCTTCATTTGGTAAAGAATTTGATATCCTTTTCACTTCCTATTAACCATCTCTTTCCTACTAAATGAGGAAATTTGATTTGCACTGTATCCTTGTTTTCATTCATCTGTTTTCTTCATTGATGATCCTCTTTTTACTTCTACCAAAGTTAGAGTTATTGTCATCTGTTGTGAACTTATTGACTTTACCTTATTTTTGTCAATTATGCGAAAATATGTAAAAAAAAATGAACTATGAGAAATTTAAGAATAATGTATACTAAAAAAAAAAAAAAAAGATAATGACTTTGACAAGAAGGGTGCTTTTGTTATGCATGAGAAGATATGATAGGATAGGACATGATCATATTCTGTTTAATATTGTCTTGAATTTGGTATGGTTTAGAATTACATTGGATTGTAGCAATAAAATAATATTATAATTATTAAAATTAATTTAAAGTTAATATTTATTTAATCATTATTTAATTTTATTATTACAACTGAAAACTCACTAAATATATATAAAAATATTTTTAATTATAAAATATTCAATATTTTTATAATAATTTATAATTTTTATTTTTATAAACCAAAAAGTTTTATATCATTTATTAGTTTAAATTTAACTAAAAATTATATTTAAAAAATATTTTTAATAACAATATAATTAAATGTGCAAATTTGAAAAAAATATTATAAATTAAAGTTAAACAAACAAAATACAATATTTATTATAATACATAAATAAAAATAATTACAATAAATAAATAATCAATTTAAATTAAGCATATTATCCCATGAATAGTGTGAGATAAAATTTTAACTTTAAAAAAATAATCCCAATGGCCCCCTAAGACACGTTTTGTTATTATTCAAAATTATATGGTGGGTCTTTGGTTACTTATCCCAACTTAATTTTTGAACACCAAACATAAAATTAGTATTATTGGTATCAAAATAATCCTATCCCATTAAATTTAACTGCAACCAAATGTTGCCGGAAAGGTATAAGGCTATTCTTTGGTTGTTTTTTGAGATGGAGTTAGCTAATTTCTTCGAGACTAGGATCGTATAACAGTAATTGCCCATTGCTAACATTCGTCCAAAATCCAATTGGCGATAAATCCAAAATTGGAGGGAAACGGAATGGGATTGGTAGCTCTGAGAGAACTTTGCATTATTTGGTTGCAAGTTTAGGTTCCATATAGCTAACTGATAATCCTTTAAGAATGAACTAATTAGACCCCCAGAATGAACCACGAGGATTCCAAGCATTGGAATTTGTCATTCCGCATTTGTGGAAGAAAAAAAAAAATGAAAAAGCTGACGGACTCTTAAGGATAATCCATTTGTGGACTTGTGGTGGCTTCTGACATAAATAAGAGATTAATTATGATTTTATTTGTAATTAAAGTGTTGTATTTTTTAAGTTATTGTAAAAAAAATTATAATTATAAAATAAAAATTAATAATACGTAATAAATATAATTTTAAAAAATTATTAAAAATATAATATATTTTTCATCATACAAATAAAAAATTATGTTAACATAATTTCTAAATTACAACAGCTAGTATTTACTAAATATTTAAAAATTACAATTATTTAACCTTAATTCTATACAGATCTTATGTCCCATTAAGAAAATGGTATATTTCCTATAAAAAAAAAATTAAGAGAGAGATTAATTAAAAAGAGAAGTAGAAAAGCATGCAAAACAATTGAGTAATACATTAATAAAGTTTTCTCTTGCAACATCGCAAGGTGTAGATTTTTTATATTATTGATAATAAATAAAAGTACAATCCCATCTATTATTAATTTTGAATCATTATCCTCAGGAGTTATTATTGAAAGTCTGTGAACAGGTTTGATCCGTAAACCTAATTAAGGTGAGGAATACAAATAAACTCTCTATTCAGATAAGAAACACAAGTAAAAAAGACAAGATAATTCTACAAACTTTACTTTATAAATATATATTCTAAGGGGGGCTGGGCGTAACAATAAATCTGAAATTTTTAAATAATGGGCATAGTTGGGCTGGGCTTCCAAATCTTAACTGTTAGACCCACCGTGGGTATTAGTCGACCACTTGGGTTGAAGGATGAAGGTGGCTTAGTTGTGCCATCTAATGTTGGACAGCTAACTAGACACTAGTGATGCCTAACATCTAAGGATGAGATAAGGGATCAGTGAACTTCGGACTCGAATCTCTCCCTCTTTTTATTTATTTACAGCTACACAGCCATTGGGCTCTTAGAAAGGGCAAGGGAAGCGCAGCGCCCTGGTGCAAATAGCTTTTTACAGCGCAATAGTGACGACACCTCTGTCACGGGGGCCGTTCGAGTACAGAGCAATAATATGAGTACATCATAATAAAAATATTATTAAGGCTCTTTTGGTATGTATGATAGGATATAACATAATATTATTATATTGTATTTGATGTAGTTTAGGATTTAAATAATTTGTATTGTGTTTGGTATGTTATCTTTTTTTTTTTTTTGGTTTGGTATTTTATCGATTAGACAATCATTAATGTATTTTACATATTAATTTAATCAAAATTATCTAAAATTAATTGTTATACCACAATCTGCAAAGTAAATTTGCTCTCTATAAACCCATAATTTTAAAGCTGAAGCTTTAAAATTTTGCATCATTGAACATTGCTAAAATACAAAAATAGAAAGTAATATAAAATATAATATAAAAATTAAATCATTTTTTCTGGTATATCTAAACATTAAAATGAAAAAAAAAATTCCTTATTTTCTTTTTTTTTATTATTTTACCTGATTATAATTTTAAAACAAGAGCTCACGCAATAATATTATCAACAAACATAATAAGAAAATTTATTATAATGTCATTCGTCCATATATATATATATATATATATTACACATCATCAACATTCAAGAATATTGACAAATATGTACTATCACCAATGGATGAATTTATAATAAATTTAGAGATGTAAATTTAATATTATATTATTATTTAATGCGAAAAAAAATGTGTTACATAATATTTACACTATTACTTTATTTTTAAAAATTAATTACCAATTATAAAGAATATCAAATAAAAGGATTAGCTATTTGTTAGGACAAAGAATAATTGAAATTTTTTTTACCTGCTTATATTTCTTTATCTTGTGTTAGTTCGATCATAAATTTTTTAACTATTGCCAAATAACCTCATTGATATTAAATTAAGGGAACATATTTTTAATATTTATTATATTTTTTAAAGACCTTACGTTATATCACCAAATCTTTTAGTGTTACTATTACAATCATGGCACATCTACAAATTAGTCAAATATATCTTGTGGAATGAAAATTGATCAAATTATCAAATAGGTAGGCAGTAGATGATTGTGATGCTTAGTGTGAAATTGAGTAAAGTGAGTATAATGTGAAGGGAATAAAATTAGATTTTTCAATTTTTCAATTAAAATCTTTTAGAACCGATCTTATATAACATATAAAAATTAAGTAATCTATAAATTCATACCTTGATGTTTTGAGAAGATGAATAATTGAGAGTTGTAGATCCGCCTTCAAACGATCTTCCAGGCTATGACTCAAGTTTGATCAACACTGGATGTGTGGGCGTCTGTTTCACCACTCCCCAATTGCACCTAGCTCCTTTTAGATGTCTTTTTTATTTTTCTTAAAAATCCTGGCATTCTCTTCTGTATCTATTTAAGATAATAATACTCCTTTTGTAATAACTTATAAAAAACCATAGTATGTTAGGATTATGATTTATATTTAAAATAGAATTCCTCTTATAATTATCTCTCCACTTACTTAAAAGTGGAAGGAATGTGTAACTAACTAGGAGACCACCTTGTAAAATATTACAAGCCCCCATTTACACTTGAATATAACATACTAGAGCTTAACAAATATTATAATTATGATTTTCATCTAATATGCCAGCTTTTCTTATTTTTGGGTCCAGTGATGGTGTTGTCAATTAAATGAGCTAACCCGAGAATCATTTGGGAACATACAATAGTGGCTACAATAATTAAATTTGTAATTAAACAAATATAATTATTTAATTCCAATTCTACTCCACTATAAGATTGAAACTGACTTCCATAATTGTATGCTCGAATATAATTCTCCAAAGCCACATTGATTTCTTTACTGTACAATCCTTTGTACCACATCGTTAATTTAAATTGATATCTCAACTGTCCAATCAATTTAATTACATCTTGTTCCTTGATACTTACCTGGTTTCTCTAATGATTATTTCAACATACTTATTTATGTTGAGACATTCTGGCCAGAGAATTCTATGATCAAGTATTGAAAACCCATCAAGAGATGTGTCGTACAAATTCTATATTGTTAATCTATAATTTCAATACTTGTAATTACTCCCACCAAGATACCGGGTAATCTAGACTACATGTGTATGTCATGCCCATTAGTAACTCAAATGAAATAATAACTACAATCATGAAATCATAACTAACTCAAGATTAAGATTATAGTAAATCAATGCCTATAAAATTTAATAAGTCCGATAGCTTATTACTAAGTTAATTAAATCTCATATGTGATCCAGGTTCAATATAGTACATACTACATCAATAAATTCATATATAATTAAGACAAATCACTCAATAAATTTATTACGATCTATACCTAAATAAAGTACCCAACTTTATTTATCAATCATGAACTTAATTTATTTAATCATAAGATAACTTGTATTTATATCTTCTGCGAATCCATATGGTGATCGTGATAAATACATATAATATGATTAAATAGATTTTACTCAAAATATTAATGCAATAAAAATATATGAATAAAATATCTCATTTTATTTTATTGATCAAAAATATTATTTATTACAATAAATATAAATATGCTTTAAAGAACATATTTTTCCAACA